>CM053268.1:17245641-17608574 GCA_028583415.1 Protea cynaroides | reverse complement strand
ACAATCGATCTTCATCGATACGGGATCTACATTTCCATCCCGAGGAGGATCACGTCAATTTTCCATTGTCCTCACACTATCCCCACTGAGGTATTATGGGTTGCCCATTGAGGTTTCTCGGGTTGCCTTTCCCTGGCGAGGTTTCTTTTCTTCCCATTATTTTTTTTTTCATTTTTTTCTTTTTGCAAACCCCATCTTGGGTTGAATAAAGAGTCCTGATATGGTGAGGATATTGCCAAAATTATGGTCCTATCCAATGGTCTGAAACCCTTAGGGGAAATCCGAACGACATGACTTTCATGACAAATGGGTAGCCTTGCCCCACTGTTTAAGTTGACACCTACACGTATTGATAGACGGGCAGCTATTTGAATCATCACTAAAAGCGATCTTAGGGAAATGCAATCCCACACCAAAATTGAAAATGGTGCCAAATTATGTTTTCCTTTCTTGGAGATGTTTAGATGGAACACGTGTCCCAACAAGCTATATCGAGATTCTGAATCAGTCACGATCATATCTGGGGCTGAAACCTTTAGGTTTGTTGACAAGTATTGATGTTGAAGGTCCAAGAGGACTGATGTGAAACTGTCCACATGGGTCTACCATCGGGAGAGTGTTTGGTTGTTTATGTAGAATGGGTTTATCTTACCGAGAAGATCCCATTTTATTGGCTTGAGAAATGAAGGGCTTATAGGAACCTTGGGAAGCCTTCAGATGTAATGAACGACAGATGAGAGTTCCAAGCCGTTCATGAATTTGTACATAAAATGATGACATGATCACGAGATACAATGCCATAAAAAATGATAATCAAAAGAAGGGCTTGTGATAGAGACTCCTTGGAAGGCCGTCGGATTGATGGACGGGAGAGAGAGTCTAATGCCGATGAGAAATCATTCTCTGATGATGAAGAAGTGATGAGATCGTCTCTTGCAAAGGCGGGATGTAATTGGCCAAAATCAAAAGTCCGGTCCAACATGCTATGAATCTTGAAGAACGATCGAACTTGCTATCAGGCTTTGATTGAAATTACCAATCTTATTGAAGTGAGAGGGACAATTGGCCTACTGTCGAGCTCCAATGCCATTCAACATCTTGCTATTTTCTTTTCTTCTCTTTTTTTTTTTTTTTTGGATGTGAAGGCCACATAATGCAGTGCTTCGCTTGATCGCGAAATTGAATCCTGACTTTCAATATTGGATTTGAATCTTCTTCTTCCAAACATTTCCAATCAGATAAAACGTCTTTGCCCCAACTAGCACTCCGATCTTCTATAAACTTTATGAGCATTTGTGACTGCTCATATAGTATCTGATTTTATCTGCATGGTGAATCCGTATGCTATCCTCTGGAAGTTAATCATCACCTTCTATCTGATGTGACTGCCTTCCCATTATGGATGTAGATAAAACATAGGCTTGAATGTTCTTTTTCTTTTTTTTTTTTTTTTTTTTTTGGGTATCCCAATGACCTCATTCTTTGATTTTGAGATTGATCATTCATCATATATCTCTTGCTTGCAGATGATATACTTTGTATGAACTTTGGTATATCTATCTTTTTGGTGGCACATCTATCCTCCACATTTGTACTGATTGGCTGATCTGTTGATCTAATGCTTTCCTTGGAATCTTTTCACAGGTAGAACAAATGGCAGCTTCTCCAATACATGTTTCTTGAGACTACTCTTGTGCCTCTCGATTGATCATTTAAAGCTTTCCCAGACGGGTTGGACCTTTCTTTCTCAAGAGGCCGGGTGGCATAGAAGTTCAGGAGATGGCTCATCATTTCAATCATCTTCAGAGTTAGAATTGACTGCATACGTAGAATAGGAGGATGTATGAAACTGGGAGGAAATATATGGAAGAGACAAGGCACAGAGTTTGAAATCCCAAACGGGGTGATTTTCTTTTACTTGCACGGCAGATTGGACTAGACTTGTCAACAAGCATATTGATCTTGGACCCAGACATGGATGACCTATCAAATACCGATAATAGAAAGTTGAAACAACTAGTTCGTCCAAGCGGCTCCAGTTGGGCATAACGCCTTCGACGACCACCTTCAGTCGTTGCGGGAATAAGTCTTCCTTCAGATCTCTAATAGCAAGACTCATCATGCCCCTCTATCAATAGGTGCAAGATACCTACCTTTTCCATATAATTCTCCCTCTTTTTTTTTCAGTTTGGGATCCATTCATAACTGGACTATTGCTTTTTAAGCACAAGGTTACTCTGGTTCATGCCCCAGTTTGGGGTTCAGTGGATTCATCGATGGACCACTTTTAACTGAATTCAGATCATTTTGGCTTATGCCCCAGCTTGGGGAGCAAGGGGTATCGCCATTGCACTACACCATTTTGAGTCCAAGATTAGACTAGTTTATGCCTTGGCTTGGGGGGTTCAATGGATTTCTTTGTTAGACCACTCTCAATTTGGGTCTAAGGTCAATTTGGTCCATGCCCCAGTTTAGGGCAAAATGGCTTTCCTCATTAGACCGCATTCAGTTTGGGTCCAAGGTCAATCTGGTTCATGCCCCACTTAGGGCTCAGGGCTTCATCATTGGACCATTCCCTAGCTGTGATTCTGGTTCTTATCCTAGCCTGGAGCACATTAAATCTCATCTTTCGTCTACCCTATTGCTCGGGAAATTTCCATTCCCTCTCTTTGAATAATGAGAAATGTGAGGGCAACTCTTCGGATTCTAACATTTTCCTGGCCAATGGGATAGAAATGCCTGTGATGGGATAACACTGTCATAGTTGAAGTTTCATGGTCTCCTGATGACTCTAGAATCTGGAATTGATCTTTATTGACAAGCAATGAGTAATGCTTATCATTCGTCATTCCCGACGAGCGATCCTAACTTGTAGCACTGGGCTATGATGGACATGGATCGGGCTCTAATTGATAGAGCCAAAGATTGATTTTGAATCGGTCTCCGATTGATAGAGACAAGATTGACTTTGAATTGTTCTCTGATTGATAGAGATCAAGATTGATTTTGAATTGGTCTCTGATTGATAAAGATCAAGATTGATTTTGAATTGATCTCTGATTGATAGAGATCAAGATTGATTTTGAATTGGTCTCTGATTGATAGAGATCAAGATTGATTTTGAATTGGTCTCTGATTGATAGAGATCAAGATTGATTTTGAATTGGTCTCTGATTGATAGAGATCAAGATTGATTTTGAATTGGTCTCTGATTGATAGAGATCAAGATTGATAGTCATGGACTAGCTCTAGTTGCTAAAGGCAAGGATTGCTTGAGTTGGGCTCCGATTGATAGAGGCCAAGGAAGACAATCATGGATTAGACTCTAATTGCTAGAGATGATGGAATGACTGAAATTCTCTTTGATTCCTTTATGAAGTGGAACATGGACCAAAGGTAATGATTGAACAGGCCTAGAGGCTAACTCATGCTCACATTGAGTTCATATGAATGGAACATTTCTTAGTTCCGACATGAATCAGAACTTGAACCACAGTTGATGGTTGGATAAGCCTAGTGGCTAAATGAATTCAGATGAATGAGACTCTTCTTAATTCCAACATGAATCCGAACCTGAACCAAAGTTGATGGTTGGACAAGCCTAGGGGCTGATTGAATTCAGATGAATGAGACTCTTCTTAATTCCAACATGAATCTGAACCTGAACCAAAGTTAATGGTTGGACAAGCCTAGGGGCTAAATAAATTCAGATGAATGGAACTTTTCCTAGTTTTGACATGAACTAGAACCCTAACCAAAGTTGATGGTTGGATAAGCCTAGTGGCTAATTGAATTCAGATGAATGGAATTTTTCCTAGTTCCGACATGAATCAGTACATAAACAGGAGGTGAAGGGTGAAAAAGCCTAGGGGCCGAATGCCTTATTCATTTTAGCATGATCTGGGAGTGATGATTGAACCTGCCTAAAGGTTAAATCCTTTCTTCAGTTCTGAGATGAACTAGAAATGGTGGTTGAATCAAGGGCTGAATATTTCTTTGATTCTGAGATGAACTGGATGTGATTGAATCTGCCTAGAGGCTGAATCTTTTCTTCACTCTGGATGGACCGAAATGATGATTGGACTTGCCTAGGGGCTGAATCTTTCCTTCAGTTCTGAGATGGACCAGAAATGGTGGTTGGACCTGCCTAGGGGCTGAATATTTTTTTTAATCTGAGATGTACTAGATGTGAATGAATCTGCATAGGGGCTAAATCTTTCCTTAATTCTGGATGAACCGAAATAATGATTGGACCTGCCCAGGGGCTGAATCTTTCCTTCAGTTCAAAGGTGAATAGGGAATATTGATTGGATTTGCCTAGGGGCTGAATCTCTCCTTATTTCAGAGATTAATCGAGAACTATGATTGGATTTCCCTAGGGGCTGAATCTTTCCTTAATTCAGAGATGAATAGAGAATGATGATTTGATTTTGCCTAGGGACTAAATCTTTCCTTAATTCTGAGATGAATTGGGAACTATGATTGGATTTGCCTAGGGGCTGGATCTTTCCTTATTTCAAAGGTAAATGGAGAATGATGATTTGATTTTGCCTCGGGACTAAATCTTTCCTTAATTCAAAGGTGAATAGGGAATATTGATTGGATTTGCCTAGGGGCTGAATCTTTCCTTAATTCAAAGATGAATTGAGAACTTTGATTGGATTTGCCTAGGGGCTAGATCTTTCCTTAATTCTGAGATGAATCGAGGACTATAATTGGATTACCGAGGGGCTGATCTTTCCTTAATTCAGAGATGAATCGAGAATGGTGATTGGATTTGCCTAGGGGCTGGATCTTTCCTTATTTCTTATAAAATTTGATGTTCAATCAAGATCTAGATTCATGACTTCCATTGATTCATCTGGAAAGATAATATGGATGGATCTCGAGATGGGAGATCAAGACAATTCCCTAATTGTAGGGGCCTCTCACCCTAAAAGGGTGGATATGGTTGCAGTTTGATTCTCTTTTCCAAAGGCATTGAAATCCAATGGAGGAATATTGAGATTCTAGACATCTAGGGGAGTGGAAGAAGTCACATGCACAATCAAGGATGACTCAACCAAACAAGAGTTAGATCCCTCATAAGGGCAATTGGGTAAACATTATCCAAGTCAATTTAATTGAATTTGATTAAGCCATGTGTTCAGTCTTGGGACCTCATGATTCCAAAATGGATAATCAGTGGTACCAAGGTCTGGCCAATTGGATTACCGAATTCGATGAAATTGAAATGGATATATTAATCCGTCGTCCTTATTAGGGATGATTAGCAAAAGCGGTTCATAGATGAACAAACTAGTAAATTTCTTCTTGACCATGGTATCTAAGTCTTGACAGGGATTTTCTACTCATTTTTTGAAATCGACGTGTTAACAATGAGAGATTCGACACATCGAGCTTACTTAATGGAGGGTGTATAGTGACCGTCTACTATGATGTAGAACAGGTGTATACATACCTCATACTCCCAATGGGTGAGAGTTCAAGATGCTCATCGTGTAGATTCTAACATGTTGACCAATCGAGGACAAAACGGGCAGAACTTCGACGTCTCGAACATGGATGTCATGGTTAAGCCGATTTTACCGGGTCGGTTCAGGGATGAACCAAAAAAATAACAAACATTGGGCTACAATCTGGGTTAGGACAGAAAAGGCCACCTTGACGAGGATGGGGTAACCTATCACCGAATGCTCGATGAATAATGGGCCCCCAATCCCTTTATATACTATGTTACAAGGATCCAAGCGACGTGGAGTAGCATAACGCATTCCCAGGCGGACCCAAGAAACGCTCGTTAGAGGCTGCTCACCGGTCGTGGTCTCACAAAGTACAGGCCAAGGCTGTGTGTTTCTCCTAGCGGGCTGCCCCATATGCATGGGACCCGGTTCGGCTACTCGCACGAATGTGTGACTGAACCCATTCCCCCCAAAGCAATAATATACAAGCATAAATATAGTATCCTAAAATCTAGCATCCAATTCACACAAGGAAAGTTTTCATTTAGGAGTTTGACATTTATATCCCCAATGGAGTCGCCACTGTGAGGACAAATATGGAAATCTTTTGAAGTCGCCACCTAGATTTAGGTCTAGGACCTTAGAAATGTGAAATCTCACCCCAAGGTAAGACTTCGATTGACTCATGACCCTTAGATTGGAATTCTGGTCCATCAGAGATTGGGTAAGTGTCAGGTTACGGTTATGGGAAGGGGTTAGGCACCCAAACCGCCCGATCGAAATCGGTCTCCTATACCTTTCCTATGCTAGACTCTATTTGCTAAGCCAAACCAAACCAAGGGGTTTGATATCATTGAACCGAATCTGTATCCATCAGATTGCCTACGTATCACAGAATTATTCCAAAAATCAGGTTCACCATCGTAGTTCAGGTGTGATTAAAGTTTATGGATGTGATTTATGCTTGTGCATGATTAAGTTCTTTGTTCAAGTTGAAATTTATGCTTGAATGATTGAGAAATCCTATGCGTTAGGATCTGGATAGTCCAAGTGGACTGATAGATAATCCTAGTGGATCTAAGGATAACCCTATTTGGGTTGGAATGTGGATAACCCATTCTGGGTTAGAATGTGGATAACCCTATGTGGGTTAAAATATGGGGGATATCCTAGTGGATCTATGGATAGTCCGAGTGGACTAAATTTGGATAACCCTTTTTGGATTGGAATATGGATGGATATCCTAGTGGATCTATGGATAGTCCGAGTGGACTAAGGTGTGGATAACCCTTTTTGGGTTGGAATATGGATAGATATCCTAGTGGATCTATGGATAGTCCGAGTGGACTAAGGTGTGAATAAATATATCCTAGTGGATCTATGGATAGTCCAAGTGGACTAAATGTGTGGATAAATATCCTAGTGGATCTATAGATAGTCCAAGTGGACTAAGGTGTGGTTCTGAATTTGGGTTTCTCCCAAATGGCCTATGTATCCTAGGGTTTGCCCTAGGAATCAGAATCCGCGTAGTTCGGGATGATGGATAACCTGTTCTAGGTTAATGATTGAGAACCTATTCTAGGTTTAGGGTTTGCCAAGGGGCAAATCGTCCTAAATTACCCTTTTCATTCTGAATTCTAATTTTGGAAGGTTTGGCAAAGAATTCTCTTTCTTTATTAAGGTTTTATTATTCCCATTATGCCCTTCCCAAGAATGTGGGTGCCTAAATGCACGTCCCCACGCCTAGATTGTCTTCTAGAAGTGTGCAGATATGGTAGTTTGACTAGGGTGTTGCATAAAATAAGTTATTGCCAAAAAAATAGAATATTCTATCTAAATATGGCATATAAAATATTTATGATAAGAAATTCACATACAGTAAGATTGTTTAAAATCTTTCAAATGTGACATGTATTGCAAATAAGGCAAGAGCCTACATGGCATGATCTAGTATGCAATTTTCTAACCTAACTGTTATTTTCTTTCCATTTTAGGGTTTTCTACCCTAATTATTATTTTATTTCCATTTTTAGGGTTTTCTACCCTAATTGTTACATTCTTTCCATTTTAGGGTTTTCTACCCTAATTATTATTTTATTTCCATTTTTTAGGGTTTTCTACCCTAATTGTTACTTTCTTTCCATTTTAGGGTTTTCTACCCTAATTATTATCTTATTTCCATTTTTTAGGGTTTTCTACCCTAATTGTTACATTCTTTCCATTTTTGGGTTTTCTACCCTAATTGTTATTTTCTTTCCATTTTAGGGTTTTCTACCCTAATTGTTACTTTCTTTCTATTTTAGGGTTTTCTACCCTAATTGTTATTTTCTTTCCATTTTTTAGGATTTTCTACCCTAATTGTTATTTTATTTCTATTTTTTAGGATTTTCTACCCTAATTGTGACAATAAGCATTTAATATAGCATGTGAGCAAGTGTAGCAGACAAATATGGCAATAAACATGTGTATCATTCCAATCATGGCAATGTGATTATTTCAATTATGGCAGTGTGATCATTCCAATTATGGCAGTGTGACCATTCCAATTATGGCAGTGTGACCATTCCAATTATAGTAGTGTATGCACACGAGTATCCGAACATAACATGTGAACAAATATAGCATCAAATATGGCATGTGAGAAAACAACCAAAGCATATGAGAATCAATCAAAACATGATGGAACATGCAGCAAGATAACAGCTTTGTCAAGCTGGACCAAAATGGGCACATAGAGCACTGTACTTACTCAAAAAATTCTTAAAAGATATCCTCGGAAAGAGGACTCAGAGGCCAACATTTTGTCTCAAGGAAGCTAATCCTGAAAGAGATCATAGGTAGGTCGAAAACATTCCCCAAGTACAGGCAAATACATTGGTCAGATCTGTTCCAGATTCTGGCCAGTGGTACTATAAAATCAATATAAAATCATATAGCTCATGAAAATAAAATCCAAATACATGGTCAGAAAGAGGACTCAGAGGCCAACATTTTCTCTCAAGGAAGCTAATCCTGAAAGAGACCATAGGCAGGTCAAAAACATTCCCCAAGTACAGACAAATACACTGGTCAGATCTGTTCCAGATTCTGGCCAGTGGTACTATAAAATCGATATAAAATCATATAGCTCATGAAAATAAAATCTGAATACATGGTCAGAAATAGGACTCAGAGGCCAACATTTTTTCTCAAGGAAGCTAATCCTGAAAGAGACCATAGGCAGGTCGAAAACATTCCCCAAGTACAGGCAAATACACTGGTCATGTTTGTTCCAGATTCTTGCCAGTGGTACTTTAAAATCAATATAAAATCATATAGCTCATGAAAATAAAATCTGAGTACATGGTCAAAAATAAGACTCAGAGGCCAACATTTTGTCTTAAGGAACCTAATCCTAACAGAGGCATCTTGCTAATGCTAGACACCAATCTCAGACATGCATTTGCAGTATACTTTGACTTTGAAAAAATAACTGACAGGAAGGATGGATCTCCTACCTCAGGCTTCTTCATTCTGCTTTTCTCCTTTGCATGTTCTCATCATCCTCCTTGCTGCTTCTCTGATCCTTCTCTCTTTTTCCTCTGGATCTTCTCTTCTTAACACCTCTCTCTCTTTCTCTCTCTCTCTCTCTCTCTCTCTCTCTCTCCTTCTCTCTTTCTCTATTTTCTTCTTCTTCTCTTTTCTTCCGATTTTTTTTTCTCTCTCTCACTCACATTTTTCTCTCCCTCACCCACGTTCTCCTCTCTCTATGGTCTGGAAAAAAGCTCCTCCTCTCTCCTATTTATAATTTTTCACTCATTTTCTAGAAGATCCTTCTTTCCTTTTCTTCTTTTTTCTAGAAAATCTTTTTTCTCTCCATTTTTTCTTCTTTCCTTTCTTTTCTTCCTTCCCACGTTTTTTCTTCTTCCTTTCTTTCCTTTTTCTCATTCTTCTTCTAGAAAACCCCTTCTCTCTTTCCTTTCTCTCCTTCCTTCTTCTAGAAAAATCCTTCTCTCTTTCCTTTCTTTCTTCTTTCCTTTTCTTCTTCATTCTTTTCCTTCCTTTTTTCTTTTCTCCCTCTCTTTTCACGTTTTCTTTCTTAGAAAACATTTCCCTTTTTTTTCTTTTTATTTATTCTTTTTCTCTTTTTTTTTTCCCTTTTCTTTCCTTCCTTTTTTTCTTTCTTTCTTTCTCCTCTCTCTCTTTCACGTTTTCTTTCTAGAAAACGTGAAGGGGAATCTTTTTCCCCTTTTTTCTTTTCCTTTTATTTTTCCACATTCGTGCGAGTAGCCGAACCGGGTCCCATGCATATGGGGCAGCCCGCTAGGAGAAATACACAGCCTTGGCCCGTCCTTTGTGAGACTACGATCGGTGAGCAGCCTCTAACGAGCGTTTCTTGGGTCCACCTAGGAATGCGTTATGCTACTCCACGTCGCTTGGATCCTTGCAACATAGTATATAAAGGGATTGGGGGCCCATTATTCATCGAGCATACGGTGATAGGTTACCCCATCCTCGTCAAGGTGGCCTTTTCTGTCCTAACCCAGATTGTAGCCCAATGTTTGTTATTTTTTGGTTCATCCCTGAACCGACCCGGTAAAATCGGCTTAACCATGAAATCCATGTTCGAGACGTCGAAGTTCTGCCCGTTTTTGTCCTCGATTGGTCAACATGTTAGAATCTACACGATGAGCATCTTGAACTCTCACCCATTGGGAGTATGAGGTATGTATACACCTGTTCTACATCATAGTAGACGGTCACTATATACCCTCCATTAAGTAAGCTCGATGTGTCGAATCTCTCATTGTTAACACGTCGATTTCAAAAAAATAAGTAGAAAATCCCTGTCAAGACTTAGATACCATGGTCAAGAAGAAATTTACTAGTTTGTTCATCTATGAACCGCTTTTGCTAATCATCCCTAATAAGGACGACGGATTAATATATCCATTTCAATTTCATCGAATTCGGTAATCCAATTGGCCAGACCTTGGTACCACTAATTATCTATTTTGGAATCATGAGGTCCCAAGACTGAACACATGGCTTAATCAAATTCAATTAAATTGACTTGGATAATGTTTACCCAATCGCCCTTATGAGGGAGCTAACTCTTGTTTGGTTGAGTCATCCTTGATTGTGCATGTGACTTCTTCCACTCCCTTAGATGTCTAGAATCTCAATATTCCTCCAATGGATTTCAATGCCTTTGGAAAAGAGAATCAAACTGTAACTATATCCACCCTTTTAGGGTGAGAGGCCCCTACAATTAGGGAATTGTCTTGATTTCCCATCTCGAGATCCATCCATATTATCTTTCCAAATGAATCAATGGAAATCATGAATCTAGATCTTGATTGAACATCAAATTTTATAAGAAAGAAGGAAAGATTCAGCCCTAGGCAAATCCAATCATAGTTCCCGATTCATCTCTGAATTAAGGAAAGATTCAGCCCCTAGGCAAATCCAATCATGGTTCTCAATGCACCCCTGAATTAAGGAAAGATTCAGCCACTAGGCAAATCCAATCATAGTTCTCAATGTACCTTTGAATTAAGGAAAGATTCAGCCCCTAGGCAAATCCAATCATAGTTCTCAATGTACCTTTGAATTAAGAAAAGATTCAGCCCCTAGGCAAATCCAATCATAGTTTCCGATTCATCTTTGAATTAAGGAAAGTCGACCCTAGGTAAATCCAATCACGTCTCAATGTACTTTGAATTAAGGAAAGATTCTGTCCCTAGGCAAATCCAATCATAATTCTCGATTCATCTCTGAATTAAGGAAAGATTTAATCCATAGGCAAATCAAATCATCATTCTCCATTCACCCCAGAATTAAGGAAAGATTCAGCCCCTAGGCAAATCCAATCATAGTTCTCAATTCATCTCTGAATTAAGGAGTGATCCAGCCCCTATCCAATCATTGTTCCCTATTCACCTTTGAATTAAGGAAAGATTCAGCCCCTAGGCAAATCCAGTCATTGTTCCCTATTCACCTTTGAATTAAGGAAAGGTTCAGTCCTTAGGCAGGTCCAATCATCATTTCGGTTCATCCAGAATTAAGGAAAGATTCATCCCCTAGGCAGATTCAATCACATTCAGTTCATCTCAGAATCAAAAAAATATTCAGCCCCTAGGCAGGTCCAACCACCATTTCTGGTTCATCTCAGAACTGAAGGAAAGATTCAGCCCCTAGGCAGGTCCAATCATCATTTTGGTTCATCCAGAATTAAGGAAAGATTCAGCCCCTAGGCAGATTCAATCACATTCAGTTCATCTCAGTATCAAAGAAATATTCAGCCCCAGATTTAATCACCATTTTTGGTTCATCTCAGAACTGAAGAAAGGTTCAGCCCCTAGGCAGGTTCAATCATCATTTTGGTTCATCCAGAATTAAGGAAAGATTCAACCACCATTTTTGGTTCATCTCAGAATTAAAGAAGGGTTTAACCTTTAGGCAGGTTCAATCATCACTCCCAGATCATGCTAAAATGAAGAAGGCATTCGGCCCCTAGGCTTTTTCACGCTTCACCTCCTGTTTAGGTTCTGATTCATGTCGAAACTAGGAAAAGTTCCATTCATCTGAATTTATTTAGCCCCTAGGCTTGTCCAACCATCAACTTTGGTTCAGGTTCAGATTCATGTTGGAATTAAGAACAGTCTCATTCATCTTAATTCATTTAGCCACTAGGCTTATCCAACCATCAACTGTGGTTCAAGTTATGATTCATGTTGGAATTAAGAAGAGTTCCATTTATTTGAATTTAATTAGCCCCTAGGCTTGTCCCACCGTTAACTCCAGTTCAGGTTCTGATTCATGTCGAAACTAAGAAAGGTTCCATTCATATGAACTCAATGTGAGCATGAGTTAGCCTCTAGGCCTGTTCAATCATTACCTTTGGTCCATGTTCCAGTTCATAAAGGAATCAAAGAGAATTTTAGTCATTCCATCATCTCTAGCAATTAGAGTCCAATCCATGATTGTCATCCTTGGCCTTTATCAATCGGAGCCCAACTCAAGCAATCCTTGCCTCTAGCAACTAGAGCCCGTCCATGATCGCAATCTTGATCTCTATCAATCAGAGATCAATTCAAAGTCAATCTTGATCTCTATCAATCAGAGATCAATTCAAAGTCAATCTTGATCTCTATCAATCAGAGACCAATTTAAAATCAATCTTGATCTCTATCAATCAGAGACCAATTCAAAATCAATCTTGATCTCTATCAATCAGAGACCAATTCAAAATCAATCTTGATCTCTATCAATCAGAGACCAATTCAAAATCAATCTTGATCTCTATCAATCAGAGATCAATTCAAAGTCAATCTTGATCTCTATCAATCAGAGACCAATTCAAAGTCAATCTTGGTCTCTATCAATCAGAGACTAATTCAAAGTCAATCTTGATCTCTATCAATCAGAGACCAATTCAAAGTCAATCTTGTCTCTATCAATCGGAGACCGATTCAAAATCAATCTTTGGCTCTATCAATTAGAGCCCGATCCATGTCTATATAGCCCGGTACAAGTTAGGATAGCCGTCAGGAATGGTGAATGAGAAGCATTCCTCATTGCTTGTCAGTAAAGATCGATTCCAGATTCTGGAGCCATCAAGAAATCATGAACCTTCAGCTATGATAGTGTTGTCCCATCTCGGGCATTTCTGCCCCATTGGTCAAGGAAATGCTAGAATCCAAAGAGTTGCCCTCATATTTCTCATTGTTCAAAGAGAGGGAATGGAATTCTCCCAAGCAGTAGGGTTGACCAAAGATGAGATCCGATATGCCCCAGGCTAGGATAGGAACCAGAATCATAACTAGGGAATGGTCCAATGATGAAACCCTTAATCCATAAACTGGGGCATGAACCAAATTGACCTTGGACCCAAATTGAATGAGGTCTAATGAGGAAAGCCATTATGCCCTAAACTGGGGCATGGACCAAATTGACCTTGGACCCAAATTGAGAGTGGTCTAATGAAGAAATCCATTGAACCCCCCAAGCCAAGGCATAAATTAGTCCAATCATGGATTCAAAATGGTGTAGTGCAATGGCGATACCCCTTGCTCCATAAGCTGGGGCATAAGCTAGAATGATTTTGAACTCAACTAGAAGTGGTCCATTGATGAATCCATCAAACCCCAAACTGAGGCACGAACCAGAGTAACCTTGAGCTTAAAAAGAAATAGTCCGGTTTTGAATGGATCCCAAACTGAAAAAAAAATGGAAAAGGTAGGTATCTTGCACCTATTGATAGAGGGGCATGATGAGTCCTTCTATTAGAGATCTGAAGGAAGACTTATTCCTGCAACGACTGAAGGTGGTCGTCGAAGGCGTTATGCCCAACTGGAGCCGCTTGGACGAACTAGTTGTTTCAACTTTCTATTATCGGTATTTGATAGGTCATCCATGTTTGGGTCCAAGATCAATATGCTTGTTGACAAGTCTAGTCCAATCTGCCGTGCAAGTAAAAGAAAATCACCTTGTTTGGGATTTCAAATTTTGTGCCTTGTCTCTTCTATACATTTCTACCCATCATCCCCGAACTACGTGGATTTTGATTCCTAGATCAAACCCTAGGATACGTAGGCCATTTGGGAGAAACCCAAATTTGGATCCACACACCTTAGTCCACTCGGACTATCCATAGATCCACTAAGATATCCATTCCCATTTCAACCCAGAGTTCGAACTACGCGGATTCTGATTCCTAGGGCAAACCCTAGGATACGTAGGCCATTTGGGAGAATCCCAAATTCGGATCCACACCTTAGTCCACTCAGACTATCCATAGATCCACTAGGATATCTATCCATATTCTAATCCAGAAAGGGTTATCCAAATCTTAGTCTACTCGGACTATCCATAGATCCATTAGGATATCCCCCATATTTTAACCCAAATAGGGTTATCCACACAGTTAGTCCACTTGGACTATCCATAGATCCACTAGAATATTTATCCAAACCTTAGTCCACTTGGACTATCCATAGATCCACTAAGATATCCATTCCCATTTCAACCCAGAGTTCGAACTACGCGGATTCTGATTCCTAGGGCAAACCCTAGGATACGTAGGCCATTTGGGAGAATTCCAAATTCGGATCCACACCTTAGTCCACTCGGACTATCCATAGATCCACTAGGATATCTATCCATATTCTAATCCAGAAAGGGTTATCCAAATCTTAGTCTACTCGGACTATCCATAGATCCACTAGGATATCCCCCATATTTTAACCCAAATAGGGTTATCCACACATTTAGTCCACTTGGACTATCCATAGATCCACTAGGATATTTATCCAAATCTTAGTCCACTTGGACTATCCATAGATCCACTAGGATATTATCCACATTTCAACCCAAATAGGGTTATTCTTAAATCCACTAGGACTATCTATCAGTCCACATGGACTATCCAGATCCTAACCCATAGGATTTCTCAACCAATCAAGCATAAATTTCAACTTGAACAAATAAACTTAATCATGCACAAGCATAAATCACAGCCATAAACTTTAATCACACCTGAACTACGATGGTGAACCTGATTTTCGGAATAATTCCGTGATACGTAGGCAATCTGATGGATACAGATTCGGTTCAATGATATCAAACCACTTGGTTTGGTTTAATTTAATAAATAGAGTCTAGCATAGGAAAGGTATAGGAGACCGATTTTGATCGGACGGTTTGGGTGCCTAACCCCTTCCCATAACCGTAACCTGACACTTACCCAATCTCTGATGGACCAGAATTCCAATCTAAGGGTCATGAGTCAATCGAACTCTTACCTTGGGGTGAGATTTCACATTTCTAAGGTCCTAGACCTAAATCTAGGTGGCGACTTCTAGGATAAATATCCTAGTGGATCTATGGATAGTCCAAGTGGACTAAAAGTGTGGATAACCCTATTTGGATTAAAATATGGGGGATATCCTAGTGGATCTATGGATAGTCCAAGTGGACAAAAATATGGATCCGAATTTGGGTTTCTCCCAAATGGCTTACGTATCATAGGGTTTGACCTAGGAATCAGAATCCGTGTAGTTCGAGCTCTGGGTTAAAATGGGAATGGATATCCTAGTGGATCTATGGATAGTCCGAGTGGACTAAGGTGTGGATCCGAATTTGGGATTCTCCCAAATGGCCTACGTATCCTAGGGTTTGCCCTAGGAATCAGAATCCGCGTAGTTCAAACCTGGATAACCCTATTTGGGTCAAAATATGGGGGATATCCTAGTGGATCTATGGATAGTCCGAGTGGACTAAATTGTGGATCCGAATTTGGGTTTCTCCCAAATGGCCTACGTATCCTAGGGTTTGACCTAGGAATCAGAATCCATGTAGTTCGAGCTGGATAACCCTATTTGGGTTGGAATATGGATAGATATCCTAGTGGATCTATGGATAGTCCGAGTGGACTAAAGTATGAGTAAATATCCTAGTGGATCTATGGATAGTCCGAGTGGACTAAGGTATGGATCCGAATTTGGGTTTCTCCCAAATAGCCTACGTATCCTAGGGTTTGCCCTAGGAATCAGAATCCGCGTAGTTGGGGATGGATAACCCTATTTGGGTCAAAATGTGGGTAAGTATCCTAGTAGATCTATGGATAGTCCAAGTGGACTAAGGTTTGGATAACCCTTTTTGGGTTGGAATATGGATAGATATCCTAGTGGATCTATGGATAGTCCGAGTGGACTAATGTGTGAATAAATATATCCTAGTGGATCTATGGATAGTCCGAGTGGACTAAATGTGTGGATAAATATCCTAGTGGATCTATGGATAGTCCAAGTGGACTAAGGTGTGGATCCGAATTTGGGTTTCTCCCAAATAGCCTACGTATCCTAGGGTTTGCCCTAGGAATCAGAATCTGCGTAGTTCGGGGTTTGGATAGCCCTATTTGGGTCAAAATATGGGTAAGTATCCTAGTGGATCTATGGATAGTCCGAGTGGACTAAGGTGTGGGTAAATATCCTAGTGGATCTATGGATAGTCCGAGTGGACTAAGCTGTGAATAAATATATCCTAGTGGATCTATGGATAGTCCGAGTGGACTAAAATGTGGATCCGAATTTGGGTTTCTCCCAAATGGCCTACGTATCCTAGGGTTTGACCTAGGAATCAGAATCCGCGTAGTTCGGGATGGATAACCCTATTTGGGTCAAAATGTGGGTAAGTATCCTAGTGGATCTATGGATAGTCCGAGTGGACTAAGGTTTGGATAACCCTTTTTGGGTTGGAATATGGATAGATATCCTAGTGGATCTAAGGATAGTCCGAGTGGACTAAATTGTGGATCCGAATATGGGTTTCTCCTAAATGGCCTACATATCCTAAGGTTTGACCTAGGAATCAGAATCCGCGTAGTTCGGGCTGGATAACCTGTTCTAGGTTAATGATTGAGATCCTATTCTAGGTTTAGGGTTTAGAACCTATTCTAGGTTTAGGGTTTGCCAAGGGGTAAAATCGTCCTAAATCACCTTTTTCATGCAAATAAGGCAAGAGCCTATATGACATGATCTAGTATGCTATCTTCTAAGCATGGCAAGACCTAATATGACCATATTTAGGGTTTTTCCCTAATTGCTATTTTTTTTCCATATTTAGGGTTTTCTACCCTAATTGCTATTTTCTTTCCATTTTAGGGTTTCTACCCTAATTATTACTTTCTTTCCATTTTTGGGTTTTCTACCCTAATTGTTATATTTTTTTTTCATTTTAGGGTTTTCTACCCTAATTATTACTTTCTTTCCATTTTAGGGTTTTCTACCCTAATTGTTATTTTCTTTCCATTTTAGGGTTTTCTACCCTAATTGTTATTTTCTTTCCATTTTTTAGGGTTTTCTACCCTAATTGTTATTTTCTTTCCATTTTAGGGTTTTCTACCCTAATTGTTAGTTTCTTTCTATTTTAGGGTTTTCTACCCTAATTGTTATTTTCTTTCCATTTTTTAGGGTTTTCTACCCTAATTGTTATTTTATTTCTATTTTTTAAGGTTTTCTACCCTAATTGTGACAATAAGCATTTAATATAGCATGTGAGCAAGTGTAGCAGACAAATATGGCAATAAACATGTGTATCATTCCAATCATGGCAATGTGATTATTTCAATTATGGCAGTGTGATCATTTCAATTATGGCAATGTGACCATTCCAATTATGGCAGTGTGACCATTCCAATTATAGTAGTGTATGCACACGAGTATCCGAACATAGCATGTGAACAAATATAGCATCAAATATGGCATGTGAGAAACAACCAAAGCATATGAGAATCAATCAAAACATGATGGAACATGCAGCAAGATAACAGCTTGTTAGGCTGGACCAAAATGGGCACATAGGGCACTGTACTTACTCAAAAAATTCTTAAAAGATATCCTCGGAAAGAGGACTCAGAGGCCAACATTTTGTCTCAAGGAAGCTAATCCTGAAAGAGACCATAGGCAGGTCGAAAACATTCCCCAAGTACAGGCAAATACACTGGTCAGATCTGTTCCAGATTCTGGCCAGTGGTACTATAAAATCAATATAAAATCATATAGCTCATGAAAATAAAATCCAAATACATGGTCAAAAAGAGGACTCAGGGGCCAACATTTTCTCTCATGGAAGCTAATCCTGAAAGAGACCATAGGCAGGTCGAAAACATTCCCCAAGTACAGGCAAATACACTGGTCAGATCTGTTCCAGATTCTGGCCAGTGGTACTATAAAATCAATATAAAATCATATAGCTCATGAAAATAAAATCCGAATACATGGTCAGAAATAGGACTCAGAGGCCAACATTTTGTCTCAAGGAAGCTAATCCTGAAAGAGACCATAGGCAGGTCGAAAACATTCCCCAAGTACAGGCAAATACACTGGTCAGGTTTGTTCCAGATTCTGGCCAGTGGTACTTTAAAATCAATATAAAATCATATAGCTCATGAAAATAAAATCTGAGTACATGGTCAAAAAGAGGACTCAGAGGCCAACATTTTGTCTTAAGGAACCTAATCCTAACAGAGGCATCTTCCTAATGCTAGACACCAATTTCAGACATGCATTTGCAGTATACTTTGACTTTGAAAAAATAACTGACAGAAAGGATGGATCTCCTACCTCAGGCTTCTTCACTCTGCTTTTCTCCTTTGCATCTTCTCATCATCCTCCTTGCTGCTTCTCTGATCCTTCTCTCTTTTTCCTCTGGATCTTCTCTTCTTAACACCTCTCTCTCTCTCTCTCTCTCTCTCTCTCTCTCTCTCCTTCTCTCTTTCTCTATTTTCTTCTTCTTCTCTTTTCTTTCGATTTTTTTTCTCTCTCTCACTCACGTTTTTCTCTCCCTCACCCACGTTCTCCTCTCTCTATGGTCTGGAAAAAAGCTCCTCCTCTCTCCTATTTATAATTTTTCACTCATTTTCTAGAAGATCCTTCTTTCCTTTTCTTCTTTTTTCTAGAAAATCTTTTTTTTTCTCTCCATTTTTTCTTCTTTCCTTTCTTTTCTTCCTTCCCACGTTTTTTCTTTTTCCTTTCTTTCCTTTTTCTCATTCTTCTTCTAGAAAACCCCTTCTCTCTTTCCTTTTTCTCCTTCCTTCTTCTAGAAAAATCCTTCTCTCTTTCCTTTCTTTATTCTTTCCTTTTCTTCTTCATTCTTTTCCTTCCTTTTTTCTTTTCTCCCTCTCTTTTCACGTTTTCTTTCTTAGAAAACATTTCCCTTTTTTTTTTTCTTTTTTTTTTTTTTTTTTTTCTTTCCTTTTCTTTCCTTCTTTTTTTCTTTCTTTCTTTCTCCTCTCTCTTTCACGTTTTCTTTCTAGAAAACGTGAAGGGGAATCTTTTCCCCCTTTTTTCTTTTCTTTTTTTTCTTTTATTTCTCTCTCTTTCCTTTTTTCTTCTCAAGATCTTTTGGATTATCCCAAAACCCTAAATCCCCTTCTCTTTTACATTTTCTCTCTCCCCTCTTTCCTTTTTCTTCTCAAAATCTTTTTGGATTATCTCAAAACCCTAAATCCCCTTCTCTTTCACGTTTCTTTTTTTCCCCTCTTTCCTTTTTCTTCTCAAAATCTTTTGGATTATCTCAAAACCCTAAATCCCTTTCTCTTCCACGTTTTTTCTTTCCCCTCTTTCCTTTTTTTCTCAAAAATATTTTGGATTATCTCCAAAACCAAAATCCCCCTTCACTTTCACGTTTCTCTCTCCCCTCTTTCCTTTTTCTTCTCAACCCATTTCCTTTTTACATATAATAATATATATTATATACATATATACACATATATTTAATAACATACATATATATATATATATATATATAAATAAATATTGTGCACATAGATGAACTGATTCGAAATGGGTTGAGACTAACTTAGGTTGACAACTGATATGGATTGAGCTAGGTTAGACCAAAACTGGTTTGAACTGAGTTGACTGGACTGATTGGAATTAATTGGGTTTTTTCTCCTTGTCATTTCACGGGTCATTCCCGCTGTTATCCCGCATGGAATTTTTCGATGGCCTCTATTCCAAATTTTTTACGTTCATTTTGTAGAACATTAAAAATGAGGAATATAGGAACTTGAATCACCTCATTTGGAAGTAAAATGGTCAACTTATGAATTTTTGAAGTTTAAGCGGACCAATTATCGATAATTTGGCTGACCATTCTGCATGAGATCCTTCGGAGGCTTCTACCAGAAATATTTTACGTCCACTTTGTAGAGCACTAAAATGGAACATAATGAGACTGGAATCATCTGAATCCCATGTAGAATGGGAAAGATATGAAGCTTTGAAGTTCTGACGATCATTTTGCATGCAAGTTTGCGTGGGACCCACTGGTGACTTCTACCTGGGATTTTTTACGTCCACTTTGTAGAACATCATGAATGAAGAATAATGGTCTTGGAATCATCTGAATCCGATGTAGAACGGGAAAGATATGAAGCTTTGAAGTTCTAACGATCATTTTGCATGCAAGTTTGCATGGGACCCACTGGTGACTTCTACCCGGGATTTTTTACGTCCACTTTGTAGAACATCATGAATGAAGAATAATGGTCTTGGAATCATCTGAATCTGATGTCGGATGATCAAGATATGATGATTTGAAATTTAAACAATCCAACTTACGATAATTTGCATGAAAGCCCCTGGGATTATTTATGATAATTTCAGAAACCTCCCTTATATGTATCATCCGACTAAAATGGTCGTATCTTCCTCATTTGATACCGGAATTGAGAAATTCTGGTCTCGTTTCGAAGATAATTCTATGACCTATGCATCTATGCAGATAATAGCCCATGACCCTGCTGTGGGGATTAGTGGAGAATCACAAATCTTTGGGTTAAAGGTCAGAAACCTACCATATTGGTTTACTTATGCGGAGGGTGGCAAAAATGGGGTGCTTACACTCTCCCTTTGCAGGTTACGAAAAAGGGGGTGTGTCAATCCAACCCCATTTTGCCCAGCTCTACGTCTGGCCCAAGGAGTCCTCCTCCGACTGAAGCTGTTCCACATGGGCCGCCCTTATATTTGCTCGGACTAGGTGTCACACAACCTACTATACAGATGCTAGCCCCAACCCACGATGTTGACACCCCAACTATTCCTCCCACTGAGAATGCCCCTCCACCGCCAGCTCCTTCAGCAGTAAGTGGTGGTCATCATATGGTCACTCACTCCAAGAATAACATTTGGAAACCTAAGCTTCCAACGACTTTGCAAACTACACTGCATCCTTTTAGTCAGTGCTTCCACGCTATGTTGGAGCTGACTTGTTTTACTCAAGCTCAAAAGGATCCCTAATGGCGAGCTGCGATGTCTTAGGAATTCACTGCTTTAGTCTGAAATGGTACTCGGAAGTTGGTTTTGTTTCACCCCTCTATGAATGTTATTGACTGCAAATGGATCTATCGTATCAAGACCAAGTCCGACGGTACCTTGGAGGGTTATAAGGCTCGACTTATGGCTCGTGGGTTCACTCAACAGTATGGGTTCGATTATGAAGAGACTTTTAGTGTAGTTGTGAAACTGGCCTCTATTTGTATTGTATTGTCCTTGGCCATCACCTACTGCTGGTCTCTTCAGAAACTCGACGTCACAAATGCCTTCTTGCATGGTGATTTAGCAGAGACAGTGTACATGCAATAGCCTTAGGGCTTTGTTGATACACAGTATCTGAACCATGTTTGTGCCCTTAAAAAGGCTTTGTATGGTCTTAAGCAAGCACCTCGTACGTGGTACCATCGTCTAAGTGCCCATCTGTTATCTCTTGATTTCATGACATCCACTGCTGACTCCTCCTTGTTTATTAAACAGCATAATGAGGGCATACTAGTTATTTTACCATATATGGATGATTTGATCAACACAGGCAGTTGCACTATAGCTATCAACAATCTAATTCGTCAACTCAGTATTGAATTTGCATTGAAGGACATGGGTTCATTGCATTACTCCCTTAGTATTCATGTGGATCCCCATGACAATAGATTGCATTTGTCACAGTCCAAATATGGTTGTGATCTCCTTGCTCACACCAGTGTGCAAGATGCCAAGCCCTGTATCACTCCAATGGCCATTGGTGGTTCCAAACTCAATAAAACAGCTGGTGAATCATCTCCTGATGTTACCCTCTATCGCAGCACTGTCGGTGCTCTTTAGTACCTCACTCTTACTGCCCTGACTTATCTTATTTGTTAATAAAGTCTATCAATTTATGCATGCCCCTTCTCTTGAGCATTGGATGGCGGTGAAGCGTATCCTTAGATATATCAAAGGGACTATTCATTATGGCCTTATGTTGAAACCGTTGTCTCTCCTGTCATTGTCGGCCTATACAGATTCAGATTGGGCTGACGCCCAGATGACAGGAAATCTACCAGCGGTTACTATGTTTTTTTTTAGTAACAATTTGGTTGCTTGGAGTTCTAAAAAGCAACCTACGGTTGTTCACTCAAGCACAGAATCCGAATATAAAGGGCTTGCGAATACTACTTCTACAGTGACTTGGATTTAGTATCTCTTACATGATCTCGGCTTTCCGATTGCTCAAGCTCCTGTTTTATGGTGTGACAATATTGGTGCCACCTACCTTAGAGCTAATCCCATCATGCATGCTCGGACCAAGCATGTTGAGATCGACTATCATTTTGTACGTGATCGTGTGACAAAAAAGTTGCTTAACGTTCATTTTGTCAGCACTCACGATCAAACAGTCGATATACTCACCAAGCCCTTAGCTCATACACGATTCAAATTATTGAAGAGCAAGCTCACTCTGCATGAAAGTCTCTTTCGCTTGAGGGGGTGTGACAGAACCGCATCACAAACCATTACACTAGCTCCCACGAAAATCTCCAACAATCGATGAGGTAGTAGATTCCTCATCTATCTCAATCTCATTAATCATGGGTTATGTATTATTAGGAGTCTAGCTGTAAACAACCACGTCAATCTTATGTAAATGTCTAGCTGTCAACAACAATGTAAATCTCTTTGTTACAGCTGTACATTTATCTTTTAAATATAGAACCAATCCATGTTCGAAGCAAGATTTCAGGCTATCAGTACCCCTACTTAACTGACTTACAGAGGAATAAGGAAGCTATTGTCGACATGTTGAAGAGGAGATTCTAACCAGAAATGAGTCGAAGAGTCCCCCCTAGCCCCCAAAGGGAGAACAGAACACCAAAGCACAATTTAAACTCCAAATTACTGCATCTCATAGGTCTTACGAACAGTTGCTACCCTTGACCACAATGAATTATTGCAGTGTGGATCACAATTTATGTCAAAATGTCAAAATGATCTCAATAGCAATCTCCATGTACCATTTCAGGAGATACTTCAAGGGAGTAGTTACCATAGAAACAATCCTGTCATAAGTTCTCCAAAAATTTGCAAGAAAAGTAGAGTGCACTCCAAGTGTTGTTCAACACCACAGATGTTAAAACCAGAGTACCTTCATAATACGCCAATATCTGAAAGTATTACAAATAATGAATAGCAAGAATTTATTTACAAAATAGAGATTGATAAAGGAAAGACAAATCTGGACAAACAGGAATAAACATCCGAGCACCAGATTTGTCAACGAACCAAGAAGGATGAAGAGATTGATAAAAAATAAAAATAAAAAACTAGCAGAAATTGCCATTGAAACATCATCAAGAAAATGAAACCGAAAACTCCATACGAACAGAAACAATACGCGAAGATCTGAACCGGAGAAACAGTTCATAACAGGGAAGACAGATATGAAAGACTATCAAGATCTGAAAAACAACCAAAGATCAAGAAAATATTGTAGAGATGAGTTGCAGGGTAACGCTCGCTGCAATCGATTTTGACTGGAGGAAGAAGACGAAAATCACCATTGACGAAAACTTAAGATGAAAATATCAAGAAAATAAAAATTGTCAAGAAAAACTGAAATTCAAGAAAAATGAACTGAAACTTCAAGATCTGATATGAAATGTCCGAAACTAGAAATTGAAGAAGAAGATTACAGAAGAAAGAAACTAGAAATTTGCGAACTGAAACTTCAAGATATGATCTGAGATGTCTGAAACTAGAAATTGAAGAAGAAACAGAGACTAAAAAGAAAATATCGAAGAAGCAGACATCAAACTAACACAAAGAAAATTACATTGAACTATCATCAAGAAACACATTGAAGATCACAAAAAAAAAAAAAAAAAAAAGATTCAGGCATAAACTAGAAGCAAACAAATAGAAATTGCAAAGATGAACAGCAGAACTAATATTAGAAGGAAATCCAATCACGAACAGATTGAAACAGAATCACCTCTGATGAGAATCACGGCAGGAGAGATTCGTAGACGACCACGAATAGATCGAAGAGAATCCCCAATGAAGAGAATCATGGCCGGAGAGATTCGCAGAGGAGCCAGGCGTAGAATCGCATGATTTGATACCATAATGAAATCTAATCTACATTGTATTCAAATAAATTCTGTTTACACAGGGTGAGACTTTATATAATCTGTTTATAGATGGGATTAAACTAAACTAACAAGGCCTGTACTGTCATGGGCTAATACTCTAACAATTTTCTAGTTGGCATGGAAAACTCTTATCGATGGCGGGTCGGATAGAACTTGTGAAATCTGTCTTCTCAACTTCTTTTATTCACAAGTTTGCGATCTATGAATGGCCTCCCTCTATCAACAATCAAGACTGTTGAAGCCTGAATGCAAAACTTCATTCGGAGTGGGGATCTAGATAAAAAGAAACCTTTAGTGGTGAAATGGGATAATGGTATGTAGGCCCAAGGATGTCGGAGGGCTAGGCGTACGATGCTTAAGGGATGTGAATAAGGCGATCTTTGCAAAACAATGTTGGTTACTAAAATCATCTAATTCAGCGGTTGCCAGGTTTATGTGCAAGCAATATGAGGTGACTTTTGAGCACGTTTTTCAAACAGTGTAGCAAGTTTGGTCAATATTTGTGCCATTGAAAGTGTTAGTCCTAGGTTGACACTGAGAGGGGGGGGGGTGAATCAGTGGCCACTAAAATTTTTTCCACTAAACAATTTGCCCTGATACTATGAACACTGCTGCCAAGAGTTGTTGATCAAACTGTGCTATGCTGCCGTGAGCTGATTTCTTGAGATCTTCTCACAGACAATCTATCAAACACATTTCGTGCACACACCAACCACCCACCCATAGATATCCATACCAGGTGCTTGGCCTGCCAAGTGTGTACACCCAGACCTGCAGCACACGGACTTCTATTCTACAATCACAATCACATGCATGGGACACACAATATAACGTGGTTCACCAATCACACATTGTGATGGCTACTCCACGGGATAATACCCTAACCAGGGTTTCGTATATACCCGATACACAATAGAAATGCTACGGTTGCACCTACAACCCCGATGCTACAACATCAACCGCATTCACAGCTACAACTGTGCTCGAGGCACCTACCCCAACTCCAGTCAAGCACCCACTTGACAGGTTATACAAAATGAATATCATAAATCATTACAAACCCTTCCCATATATCTCTGATACAATAAGTAGGATTTGTGTGCGTGATTACCTTCCCGGCGTGATCACAGTAAGATTAGTTCTCACCAAATGGATGTTCCAAGCTCTCCAATAGTGATAGATACACTTCGTCAATAGAATGAAACTCCGAAATTCTTCCAATGCATTTCGCACACCATCATTCACATCAAGCGATCACTCATACTCACACTTCACTCCAAACTGCTAAAATACTCATGTGTATCAGAAGGAGAAAGGTGGAGAGTGATTTTTTTCTTCAAAGAGAGCTCCAAAGCACCATTTACCCTAAAACCCGCAGCTCTTTCCACCAAAACCTTGATTTCTTTGTTCTAACAGATTCTACTTGGAGAGAGAAAACCGTGAGTTTTTGAATCACCTCAATCGGAGCTCGGACGGCCAAGATATGGCCAAAAGAAGTTCAGCCAGTGAGATTATTCCAAATGGAATCTCCGGCCTTGATTCTGTGCGCCGCGACGCACCATAGCGACGCCGCATCTGACGCAACGTACGTCATTGTCGTCCGTTGATTGGCGGAGATGGAATCTTCTCCTTCAAGCCGTTGGATCAAGAAACAAAAGGCGGGATCTCCTCTAGACCCTCCGATTGGCCTCATCGCGTCAGCCAAGATCGGAGTTTGTGAGATCCATCGGATGCGCATCTTTTGCGCATGCGCACCATGTGCGCGCTCCACCGAATCAGGGATCCACTCTCGTGCGACGCAAACCACCATTTAATCTTGCTTCCAGCCACTCAGAAGCCTCGCAATGGAATCTTTGCACGAATCTGACGCTATACCAGATCTCGCATTTTTGATAGCCCTCCATTTGGAATCTCGCTGTCGTGGCTTGATCCAAGCCTCCCATACGGAATATGCTCTTTTCCAAATGACCAAAATACCCCTGTGAATGTGTGGTAATGCTCTGTAAGTCGATTTTTTTTTAGTAAGGTTTGGACATTTTTCTTCATTGCGGCATTTCGTCGAACAGGTTGCGTGCATGCCTCTGCCCTGCGCATGCGCGTGGCGCTGGCTTGCTGCGCGCACGTGGCATGCTGCTGCACGCGGGGCTCTCTGCGCGGTGTTGCCGAGCAAGCCTTGCCCGCGGCATGGCCTTGCGAGCGGCATGCCTTGCGCACGGCATGCTTCTGCGCGCGGCATGCTGCTGCGCGAGACATGCTGCTGCGCGCGGCATGCCTTGCGCGCGGCATGGCATTGCACGCGGCATGCTGCGGCGCGCGGCATGGCCTTGCGCGCGGCATGCTGTGCGGGGCCTGTGCGCAAGCCCTGCTGGCCTGTTGCCCCGGGCAGGCCCTGCTGGCCTGTTGCCACGGGCACCGGCCCTGCTGGCCGCCATGCTGGCCTGGCCACCCAAAGTGGGACCCACTTGGTCCCCACCCATTCTCTCTCCTCTATCTCTCTCTTCCATTTTCTCTCTCTTCTTTCTCTCTCTTCTTTCTCTCTACTTCAGTTGGACTTTCTCATCAACTAAGCTTCATTCTCTTCGGCTGCTTGACAGACGGAGAGTCCTACAGATACTCTCTCTCCTCCATATCACTTTCTCTGCTAGAGTTGCCAACAATGACAACACTGACTGCACAGTCTGGACAGGGTGTCAACAATCTCCCCCTTTGGAATTGTTGGCAACAAAACTCAAAACTCCCCATCCATGCTATCTTCTCCCCCTTTGACAACAAGTCTCAAAGGCTGAATGAGCTCCCCCTTAATATCAACTCCCCCTACATAGCCTCACCTGTAGGAGTGCCCACCGCATCTTTCTAATCCTACAGATGAAAGATGATGCTATGTAGTCAACAACTCCCCCTACATATCTGCCATCTATAATGTGCTCAAAGTCACTACTCCTAGCTGAGCTCTGAGTTTCTCAAAAGAGTCTTTTGGAAGAGCCTTGGTGAAGATGTCTGCCACTTGATCTGCTGTAGGAACAAAGTCCAACCTCACTTCCCCTTCAAGCACTTTCTCCTTCAAATAATGATATCTGATGTCAATATGCTTGGTCCTTGAGTATTGCACAGGATTCTTGGATATGTTGATGGCACTCATGTTATCACATTTGATGACCACTGGTTCTTCACATATAACACTGAAGTCTGACATCTGTCTTTTCATCCAGATTACCTGAGTGCATGTAGCGGCTGCTGCAATATACTCTGCCTCTGCTGTAGATAAGGAGACAGACTCCTGTTTCTTGCTGTGCCATGCTACTAAGCTCTCTCCCAAAAAGAATGCACCACCACTAGTGCTCTTTCTGTCATCAATGCTACCAGCCCAGTTTGCATCTGAAAATGCTGTCAAAGTGAAACTTCCAATCTTTGGATACCACAAACCATAGTCTGTTGTGCCTTTCAGATATCTGAGTATTCGCTTCACTGCCATCAGATGAGTCTCCTTTGGACACGCTTGAAATCTGGCCACCAGGCATACTGCTTGCAGAATATCAGGTCTTGAAGCTGTCAAATATAGTAAACTGCCAATCATTGACCTATACAATGTCTGATCAACTGTTGGAGAATCATCTTCTGAACTCAACTTGATATTCACTGTCATTGGTGTCCCCACTGGTTTACAGTCCTCCATCACAAATTTCTTTAACATTTCCTTGGTATACTTCATTTGAGAAATGAAGATGCCATTTTCTCTTTGATGAATTTGCAGCCCCAAAAAGTAGGACATCTCTCCAAGCATAGACATCTCAAACTCTGTTCTCATTCTCTCAACAAACTGCTTGCAAAGCTTCTCACAGTGCCCCCCAAAGATGATGTCATCCACATAGACCACAACTACCAGTTGACTGCTGTCTTCTGTCATGACATATAGGTTGTTGTCCACAACTCCTCTTCATAGACCCAACTTATGCAGATATGTATCAAGCCTTTCATACCACGCTCTTGGAGCTTGCTTCAACCCATATAGAGCCTTCTTCAACTTGCATACCATATCTTCATCATTGCTGAGTTGGAACCCTTCAAGTTGCTCAGTGTACGCTTCCTCTTCTAAATTGCCATTCAAGAATGCAGATTTCACATCCATTTGATAAACCTTGAATCCTTTGTGTACAGCTAATGCTAAGAACATTCTGATAGACTCCAGCCTTGCCACAGGTGCAAAAGTCTCATCAAAATCAATTCCTTCTACTTGAGCATATCCTTTGCATACAAGTCTGGCCTTGTTTCTCACAACCTGGCCTTCTTCATTTAATTTGTTCCTGAAAACCCACTTTGTGCCAATCACATTCTTGTCTGCTGGTTTAGGAACTAGCTCCCAAGTGTTGTTCTTTTCAATTTGGTCAAGCTCATCATTCATAGCTTTCAACCAAGATTCATCATTGCTAGCCTCATGCACAGTTTTAGGCTCTATCTCAGACAATAATGAATAAGTGGAAGCTTTCATCCTTCTAGTTTCAATGCCTGCATTTGGATCTCCTATCACTTGATGATTAGGGTGAATTCTCAACCATTTGTTATCTTTTGGTCTGCCATCTCTTTGCACTTCATTATGAATCTCTTGCACTTCAGATTCTTCTTCATCTTGTTGCCCTTTGTCAACTGATAGAGTGTCATCTTCATCAAGTTCTTCAAGAATGGACCCTTTTGGTTCAGTCCCCTTTTGATTCCCTACATTCTCATCAATCTTCACATCTGAGCTCTCAATAATTCTTCCTAGTCTCTTGTTGTAGCACCTGTATGCCTTACTTTTGAAGGAGTACCCAAGAAATATGCCCTCATCAGCTCTGTCATCAAATTTGCCAAGATTTTTTTCCTTTCACTTGATGTAGCACTTAAAACCAAAGACCCTGAGATACTTCACTGTAGCTTTCCTCCCAAACCATAATTCATAAGGTGTTTTGTTCTCATGAGGCCTTAGAAGAAATCTGTTAGTGATATGCACTGTAGTATAGATACCTTCTCTCTAGAAATGCTTTGCTGTGTTATTCTCTGCCATCATAGTTCTAGCCATTTCTTGCACTGTTCTGTTCTTCCTTTCAACCACTCTATTTTGCTGAGGTATTCTGGCTGCTGAGTGTTGAATTCTGATTCCACTTTCACTGCAGAAGTTTGAGAATTCACTCCATGTAAATTCTTTGCCTTGATCAGACCTTGAACACTTGATTGTGTTTCCTATCTCGTTTTCAACTCTCTTCTTGAATGCTTTGAACTTGTCAAGAGCTTCAGTTTGTCCTTCAGAAACATCACCCAGGTCATTCTAGAATACTCATCTATAAATAGGATGAAGTATCTCTCACCTCCTATGGCCTGTGTTCTCATTGGTCCACACAAGTCTGTGTGTATCAAGTCAAGTGGTTTACTTGAATGGTACTCCTTTGATTTATAAGTAGCTCTTGCCTGTTTGCCCTTCTGACATGAACCACATACATAGCTCTCTGGAGTCTTTATGATGGGAAGATCTCTCACTGCTTGCTCCTTGCTAATTTTAGTTAGATTTTTGAAGTGAATGTGTCCCATTCTTCTATGCCACAACCAATTTTCATCTTCTTGAGTTATCATGCACTTGTTGATGGCATCTGTCAACACATACAGATTTCCAACTGTTCTTTCACCAGCAGCCACTGCCTTTCCTGTTCCAACCCTGTGAACAATAAAACCTTCATTGTTGAAAGTGATCTCATGTCCTTGATCACATATCTGACTCACACTAAGTAGATTATGTTTCAACCCATTAACGTACAAAACATTGTGGGACTTTATCTTCCCATTGTTAAAGTTCACTGAACCTCTTCCTTCAACTCTGGCACCTTCATTGTTTCCAAACTTCACAGTTCCTCCTTATGCAGCATCAAGGCTTGTGAATTTTTCTTTGTTGCCAGTCATATGTGTTGAGCATCCACTATCAAGAATCCATGGAGATTGTTTTCCTTTGTTTGCTTTAAGTACTGCTTGCACCAACAAGGAATTGTTCCCTTTCTTCTGTGGTTTTTCCACCCATGTAGCCTTGTCTTCCACTGTAATTGGATTTCTTGTATTTCTCACCATTTTATTTTCTTCTTCTCTCTGAATTGGTTTTCTTGGAGGATCTTCTCTTTTCTTCCTCTTAGCTTGCCTTTGAGATGGAAGGATTGTCTTGCAGTTTCTGGCTATATGCCCAAGTCTCTCACATCTATAGCATATTACTCTCTCATCAGCAAGAGGAGCAAATCTGTTTCTGTCAATGAACACTGGAGGTCTTTGTTGTCTTCTACATTCTGCCACTCGATGTCCATAGGCATTACAACCATAACAGTATCCTCTGAATCTGATTCCCTGTACCTGCCTGCTTCTTTGAAACTGACCATTCCTCTGAAACTGACTTTGTTTTCTCTGACTTCCTTGCCTGACTGTCTTGAAGCTCTCTTCATCATTCTTGCCTTTAGTATCTCTCATAGCTGGTGGTTCCTTCTACTTTTCTTTTACAAACATAATGGGATTACTTGCAGACCCCTTTTCTTTCATCTGCTCAGACAGCTGCTCAATATATCCAAGTCCAGATTTAATATGAAAGGATCTCTGGTAACTCCAAATCTCATCAAGGATGTTGTCTTCCTCCTTGTCTTCATCTTCAGAACTACTGCTTTCTTCATCTTCCTGTAACCTAACATTCTTATCTTTCGACTTCAGAATGGTTACATGAGGGACTTTTGTAGTAGCTTCAGCATAAATTTTTGTTTTTGTAGACTTGGCCAGATCTGCCATAAGTCTTACAATTACTTCCTCAAGCTTCTTACACTCAGAAGTCTTTTGTGTAAGATCATTGTCAAGCTCATCAGCAATTATTTTTGCTTTCCTGAGAGTTTCAATAATTTCAGCATTTATCTCCTTTGCTTGGTTGAGTTTCTCATTCAAGTTTTTGTTCTTCTTTCTTTCTGACCTGAGCTCAGTAAGTGCAGAAAGCAACTCTGCTTCAAGGTCTGGATTGTCATCATCTTCAATTCTTTTCTTGACACTATCACCTTTCCTTTTTATTGTATTACTCCCTGTAGGAGTCTCTTCCAGTCTTGTCATAAAGAGAATATCATCATCATCTTCATATTTAGACTCATCAGAGAGGTCATCATGCTTTGACAGATAACTTCTCTTTCTTGGAATGAATTTTTTCTTTCCTTTCTTTTCTTGGCTTCCTTTGGACTCTTCTTCATCAGAGTCATACACTCTACCCTTTTTCTGGTACTTAGAGGCAAAGTGTCCTAAGCCACCACAGTTGAAACATCTCATTGAAGACTTGTTTTTGAACTTCTCAGATCTCTTTTTGAGTTTGTTAGCCAGATAAGCTATGAGCTCATCATCTGAATCATCTGTGTCCTCCTCTGCATCAGCTTTTGAGCTTTCCACTGGCTCCTTCATTTTTAAATTTTTAAAGGCTTCAAAAGCGGCTTCCTTCTCAGCTGGCACTGGCTCAAGCATTCTCATCTCATAGGTGGTCAAGATACCATACAGTTCATCTATGGTCAATGTATCCAAAGTGGCAATTTCTTCAAGGGCTGACACCTTGGCATTATACAGTTTTGGAAGTGTCCTCAACACCTTCTTAACCACATGAATCTCCTTCAACTCTTTACCCAATGCTCTGATTGCATTGGTGATCTTGTTTACTCTGTTCAGGTAAAACTCAATTGTCTCACCTTCACTCATTCTCAGACTTTCAAATTGAGATTTCAGTATCTGTAATTTAGCCTCCTTGATTTTACTGTCTCCTTCATGTACACACTGTAGCTTGTCCCATATCTCCTTTGATGTTGGACAACTGATCACTCTAGTAAGTTCATTACTTGAAAGTGCGACTAGAAGTGTTGTGATAGCCTTAGCTTCATTTTCTCTCTTCTTCATCTCAACAACATCACTGATATCTTCAGTTGTGGGCCTGTACCGATTCTTCACTGCCAGCCATACCCCATATCCTTGTGCAATCAGGTAAGCCTCCATCCTGACTTTCCATATGCTGTAGTTGGAGCCATCAAACATTGGAATTCTACTGTGCCCATGATGTTCTTCATGTGTAGCCATATCTCAGTCTCAATCTTATCTGTACCCGAAGCTGTCAGTCTTCTTCCCTTGGGAACTCAGCTCTGATACCACTTGTTAGTCCCAGGTTGACATTGAGAGGGGGGGGGGGGTGAATCAGTGGCCACTAAAAGTTTTTCCACTAAAAAATTTGCCCTGATACTATGAACACTGCTGCCAAGAGCTGTTGATCAAACTGTGCTATGCTGCCTTGAGCTGATTTCTTGAGATCTTCTCACAGACAATCTGTCAAACACATTTCATGCACACACCAACCACCCACCCACAGATATCCATACCAGGGGCTTGGCCTGCCAAGTGTACACCCAGACCTGCAGCACACGGACTTCTATTCTATAATCACAATCACATGCATGGGACACACAATATAACGTGGTTCACCAATCACACATTGTGATGGCTACTCCACGGGGCAATACCCTAACCAGGGTTTTGTATATACCCGATACACAACAGAAATGCTACGGTTGCACCTACAACCCCGATGCTACAACATCAACCGCATTCACATCTACAACTGTGCTCGAGGTACCTACCCCAACTCCAGTCAAGCACCCACTTGACAGGTTATACAAAATGAATATCATAAATCATTACAAACCCTTCCCATATATCTCTGATATAATAAGTAGGATTTGTTTGCGTGATTACCTTCCCGGCGTGATCACAGTAAGATTAGTTCTCACCAAATGGATGTTCCAAGCTCTCCAGTAGTGATAGATACGCTTCGTCAATAGAATGGAACTCTGGCATTCTTCCAATGCATCTCGCACACCATCATTCACATCAAGCGATCACTCATACTCACACTTCACTCTAAACTGCTCAAATACTCATGTGTATTAGAAGGAGGAAGGTGGAGAGTGATTTTTTTTCTTCAAAGAGAGCTCCAAAGCACCATTTCCCCTAAAACCCGCATCTCTTTCCACCAAAACCTTGATTTCTTTGTTCTAACAGATTCTACAGAGAGAAAACCGTGAGTTTTTGAATCACCTCAGTCGGAGCTCGGACGGCCAAGATATGGCCAAAAGAACTTCAGCTAGTGAGATTATTCCAAATGGAATCTCCGGCCTTGATTCGGTGCGCCGCGACGCACCATAGCGACGCTGCATCTGACGCAACGTACGTCATTGTCATCCGTTGATTGGCGGAGATGGAATCTTCTCCTTCAAGCCGTTGGATCAAGAAACAAAAGGCGGGATCTCCTCCCTCCGATTGGCCTCTTCGCGTCAGCCGAGATCGGAGTCTGCGAGATCCATCGGATGCTCATCTTTTACGCATGCGCACCATGTGCGTGCTCCACTGAATCAGGAATCCACTCCCGTGCGACGCAAACCACCATTTAATCTGGCTTCCAGCCACTCAGAAGCCTTGCGATGGAATCTTTGTGCGAATCTGACGCTATACCAGATCCTGTATTTTTGACAGCCCTCCATTTGGAATATCGCTGTCGTGGCTTGATCCAAGCCTCCCATACGGAATATGATCTTTTCCAAATGACCAAAATACCCCTGTGAATGTGTGGTAATGCCCTGTAAGTCGATTTTTTTCCAGTAAGGTTCGGACATTTTTCTTCATTGCGGCATTTCGTCGAACAGGTTGCGTGCATGCCTCTGCCTTGCGCATGCGCGCGGCGCTGGCTTGCTGCGCACGCGCGGCATGCTGCTACGCGAGGGGCTCTCTGCGCGGTGCTGCTGAGCAAGCCTTGCGCGCGGCATGCTGCTGTGCGCGGCATGCTGTGCGTGGCCTGTGCGCAAGCCCTGCTGGCCTGTTGGCACGAGCACCGGCCCTGCTGGCCGCCATGCTGGCCTGGCCACCCAAGGTGGGACCCACTTGGTCCCCACCCATTCTCTCTCCTCTTTCTCTCTCTTCCATTTTTTCTCTCTTCTTTCTCTCTCTTCTTTCTCTCTACTTCAGTTGGACTTTCTCATCAACTAAGCTTCATTCTCTTCGGCTGCTTGACTGACGGAGAGTCCTACAGATACTCTCTCTCCTCCATATCACTTTCTCTGCTAGAGTTGCCAACAATGACAACACTGACTGCACTGTCTGGACAGGGTGTCAACAGAAAGGTGTGTGGACGGAAGGGATTTTAATAGTTACTCAATGAATTTGGTTATGTCGATACAATGTTTATTTAGAGGGATCAGTTCCTGTGGTAGGGTCTATCTTACAGGATATAGCTCTGGAATTAAAGGATGCATCTCTAATGGTGCCGTGTCAGGTGAAAAATATGGATGATTGGCTTATTGTTAACTGGTTCTAATTATGTACTAGATGGAAACCGGATGCTCATGTTAAACAAGTGGAATGGGTGAAGCATCCAGGTGCCTGGCTGAAGCTTAATTTTGATGGAAGTTGGAGTTAGTGATTATTTCTTTTGCAAAGTTTCTTGGAGTGTGGGATGGGGCAGGCAGTGTTTTCTTTTTTTGGGTAAGTTACCATTTTTTTTTATTTGTGAGTGTCATCCTTGCGCAGGGGCCACGCTAATCTACTATGTATCGTTCTAATTTTATCGGATGTCTCCGAAGAGACGGTAGGCAGTTTACATACATGTAGAGAAAAAGTTGGGGGGGAGGGGGGAAGGCCACAAATGGAAGCAACCTTGCACTCGCAAAGGCATTCTAAGTATTAATTATGATGCAGAGTTCATGGCAGTCATGGATGGAATTCGGCACGCAAAGGAATGGGGAGCAATTGCTCTCTGGATTGAAAGTGATTCAGCAACAGTGGTTAAGGGGATGTTGAAGAGTAATATTCATGGAATTGTTGTTAAGAGTGGATGATTCTTTCTTCTTATATGAAGCAAATTAGATGATGAATTACACGTTGTGATTCCCAGGTTGACACTGAGAGGGGGGGGGGGATCAGTACCCACTAAAATTCTTCCCAACTATGTGAGGTCTGTCCTTACTGATTGAACACTGCTGCCTTGAGCTGTCTATCTTAGCTGTGCTGCCTTGAGCTGACTAGTTCACACATCTATTTATTTACACATTTCGTGTAACATACTATGCCACACACCTACAGGTATCCATACCAGAGGCTTGGCCTACCTAGTATGTACACCCAGACCTGCAACCCATGCACTTCACATATACAATAAAATATTCACAATCACAAGGCACACCATATAACGTGGTTCACCTATCACACACTGTGATGGCTACTCCATGGGACAATACCCTAACTAGGGTTTCGTATTATACCCAATACGCTACTTCAATAGTTTTTCTGCTGCTACAACAACTTGGTGCTACCACCAATGTAATCCAAGCTGCAACTTGGAATTCTAGGCAACTACCCTCAATCCTGTCAAGCCCCAACTTGACAGGTTACAATGAAATTGATATGTAATGTATACAAACCCTTCCCAACATAATGAATCTCACAATGCAAGGTTTGCGTGCGTGATTACCTTCCCAGTGTGAACACAGCAAGGTTGGTACTTACAAAATATATGTTCTAAGCTCTCCAGTAGTGATAGATACGCTTCGTCAGTAGAATGGAACTTCGGCATTCTTCCAATGCATCTCGCACACCATCATTCACATCAAGCTATCATTCACACTCACACTTCACTCCAAACTGCTCAAATACTCATGTGTATCAGATGGAAGAAGGTGGAGAATGATTTCTTCTTCAAAGAAAGCCCCAAATCATATTTTTCCCCAAAACCCGCAGCTGAGCTCTTTAAAAACCAGGTTTCTTCATTCTAACAGGTTCTTCACGGAGAGAGAAGCTCGTGGGCTTTTGAATCACCTCAATCGGAGATCGGACGGCCAAGATATGGCCATTTGAAGTTCGACCGATCAGATTATTCCAAATGGAATCTTCTGGGCTGATTCCATGCGGCGCGAAGCACCGTAGCGCGCCCTCGTCTGACCCACCGTACACCGTTGTCGAGTTTTGATTGGCGGAGAAAGAATCAATTGAATCAGACCATTGGATCGGTCAGTAAACAGCGGGATCTCCTCTGGACCGTCAGATCGGTCAGATCCTGCTGCCTCATTGTGGCATTTCAGCGAACAGATGATGCGCGCGGCTGCCTGCTGTGCACTCGGCTGGTGCTGTGCGTGCGGCTATTGCTGTGCGCTCGACTACTTGCTGTGCGCGAGGCTAGTGCTGTGCGCGCGGCTGCCTGCTGTGCGCTCGGCTGGTGCTATGCACTTGGCTGTCAACTGTGCACTCGGCTGGTACTGTGCGCGCGGCTAGTGCTGTGCGCGCAGCTGCCTGCTGTGCCCTCGGCTGGTGCTGTGCATTCGGCTGCCTGCTGTGTGCTCGGCTGGTGCTGGCCTCCCAAAGTGGGACCCACCTGGTCCCCACTCTCTCTCCTCTTTCTCTATCCTCTATTTTCTCTCTCTTCTTTCTCTCTCTTCTTTCTTGGACTTTCTTATCAACTTTCTTTAATGGTTCTCTCACATCATGTCTACCAGTTGCCAACAATGACAACCTTAACTTGGTCAAGGTTCCAACAATCTCCCCCTTTGGAATTGTTGGCTACCCATATTACATCGGATGACTACACACACCCTTTGCACACATCCTTTCTCCCCTTTTGACAACAAGTTTCAAAGGACATATAAACAAAAATACTCCCCCTTCATATGAACTCCCCTTACATAGCCTCACCTGTAGGAGTGCCCACCGCATCTTTCCAATCCTACAGATGAAAAGTGATGCTATGTAGCATCAACTCCCCCTGCACTGTGCTATCTACCGTGTGCCAAGAGTCACCACTCCTAGCTGGTCTCTGAGTTTCTCAAAAGAGTCCTTTGGAAGAGCCTTGGTGAAGATGTCTGCCACCTGGTCTACTATAGGAACAAAATCCAGTCTCACTTCCCCTTTAAGCACCTTGTCCTTCAAATAATGATATCTTATATCAATGTATTTGGTTCTTGAGTGTTGCACTGGATTCTTGGAGATGTTAATTGCACTCATGTTGTCACATTTGATGATCACTGGCTCCGCACTAGTAATACTGAAATCTGACATTTGTCTTTTCATCCAGATTACTTGAGTGCATGTAGCTGCCGCTGCTATGTACTTTGCCTCTGCTGTAGATAAGGAAACAAATTCTTGTTTCTTGTTGTGCCATGCTACTAAGCTCTCTCCCAAAAGGAATGCACCACCACTAGTTCTCTTTCTGTCATCAATGCTACAAGCCCAGTCTGCATCTGAAAATACTGTCAAAGTGAAACTTCTAATCTTTGGATACCACAATCCATAGTCTATTGTGCCTTTCAAATATCTGAGTATTCTCTTTACTGCCATCAGATGAGTCTCCTTTGGGCAAGGCTGGAATCTGGCTACCAGGCAAACTACTTGCAAAATATCAGGCCTTGAAGCTATCAAATACAGTAAACTGCCAATCATTTACCTATACAATGTCGGATCAACTGTTGGTGAATCATCTTCTGAGCTCAGCTTGATATTCACTGTCATGGGTGTCCCTACTGGTTTACAGTCCTCCATCACAAATTTCTTCAACATCTCCTTGGTATACTTCATTTGAGAGATGAAGATGCCATTTTGCCTCTACTTAACTTGGTAGACCCAAAAAATAGGATAACTCCCCTAGCATAGACATTTCAAACTCTGTCCTCATTTTCTCAGTAAATTTTTTACATAGCTTGTCACAATGTCCTCCAAAGATGATGTCATCCACATAGACCACAACTACCAGCTGACTACTATCTTCTATCATAACATACTGATTGATGTCCACTATTCCCCTTCGCAAACCCAATTGATGCAAATAAGTGTCCAGTCTTGAATATCAGGCTCTTGGAGCTTGCTTCAACCCATATAAGGCCTTCTTCAGTTTGCACACCTTATTGCCATCATCACAAAGCTGAAAACCCTCAGGTTGCTCAACATACACTTCTTCTTCAAGATTACCATTTAAAAATGCAGATTTGACATCCATTTGGTACACCTTGAAACCTTTGTGAGCTGCCAGAGCTAAGAACATCCTGATGGACTCAAGTCTAAACACTGGAGCAAAAGTCTCCTCAAAGTCAATTCCTTCCACTTGGGCATAACCTTTACACACCAATCTGGCCTTGTTTCTGACCACCTTTCCATCTTCATTCAACTTATTCCTGAAGACCCATTTTGTGCCAATTACATTTTTCTCTGTTGGTCTTGGAACTAACTCCCATGTGTTATTCTTTTCAATTTGATCAAGCTCTTCATTCATGGCTTTCATCCAGTTCTCATCCTTACCAGCCTCATATACAATCTTGGGTTCAACTTCTGACAATAAGGAGAAAGTAGCTGTCTTAATTTTCCTAGTTTGCATCCCAGCATTGGGATCTCCAATTACTTGATGATTTGGATGAATCCTTAACCATTTGTTGTCCTTTGGTCTTCCATCCTTTTGCATTTCCACCTCAACCTCTTGTAATTTTGATTCTATCTCTGATTGTTGTCCCTTTTTCAGCTGCCCCTGTTTCATTATCTTCAAGTTCTTCAAACACTGTAGTTTCTGGCTCAGCTCTCTTAAAGTAGGGTAATTGTTCATCAACTTTGACATCAAAACTTTCAACCACCCTGTTTAGTCTCTTGTTGTAACATCTGTAAGCCTTGCTTTTGAAAGAGTATCCTAAAAATATGCCTTCATCAGCTCTGTCATCAAACTTGCCAAGATTCTATTCCTTCCTCTTGATGTAACACTTTGAACCAAAAACCCTGAGATACTTTACTGTAGCTTTCCTCCCAAACCACAATTCATAAGGTGTTTTGTTCTCATGAGGCCTTAGTAGACATCTGTTGGTGATATGCACTACAGTATAGATGCCTTCTCTCCAGAAATGTTTTGTTGTGTTATTTTCTGCCATCATAGTTCTAGCCATTTCTTGCACTGTTCTGTTCTTTCTTTCAACCACTCCATTTTGCTGAGGTGTTCTGGCTGCTGAATGTTGAATTCTGATCCCACTTTCATTGCAAAATTTGGTGAATTCATTCCATGTAAATTCTTTTCCTTGATCAGACCTTAAACACTTAATTGTGTTTCCTGTCTCCTTTTCCACTCTCTTCTTGAATGCTTTGAACTTGTCAAGAGCTTCAGTTTTGTCCTTTAGAAACATCACCCAGGTCATCCTAGAGTACTCATCAATGAATAAGATAAAGTACCTTTCTCCTCCAATGGCTTGGGTTCTCATGGGCCCACATAAGTCTGTGTGAATTAGGTCAAGTGGTTTGCTGACATGAAACTCCTTTGACTTGTATGTTGCTCTTGCCTGCTTTCCTTTCTGACATGGTCCACATACATGATTCTTCGAAACCTTCAAAATGGGAAGATCTCTCACTAACTCTTGTCTACTTATCTTGGCAAGGTTCTTGAAATTTATGTGCCGCAGCCTTCTGTGCAACAGCCAGTTCTCATCATCCTGACTCATCAAACATTTGTTGTCATTTGTCTCTGAGATAACATATAAGTTGCCTCCAGTTCTGACTCCATGTGCCACAGTCTTTCCTTTTGCAATACCTTTAACTACACAACCATTTTTAGTGAAAGTCACTTCATTACCCTGATCACAGATCTGACTGACACTCAGAAGATTATGTTTTAGGCCATTTACATACAATACATTATGAGATTTCAATTTTCCACTATTGATGTTAACAGTTCCTCTTCCTTCAATTCTCGCACCATCATTATTTCCAAATCTAACTGATCCACTTTCTTCAGTATTTAAACTTGAGAAAATTTCTTTATTGCCTGTCATGTGAATGGAGCATCCACTATCAAGAATCCATGGCAAGGGCCTACTGTTGGCCTTAAAGGCCGCCTGCACAATGAAGGATGTATTACTTTTCTTCTTGTTTTTCTCAACCCATATTGCCTTTTCTTTCACTGTAATGGGTTTTCTAAATCTTTCCTCCATAGCCCTTTCTTCTCTCTGAGCTTGTCTCCTGGGGGGATTTCTTCTGACATTCCTTTTAGGTTGCCTTTGAGATGGAAGGATGGTTTGGAAATATCTGGCTATGTGCCCAAACTTTTGACACCTGAAGCATTCAATTCTGTCTTCAACTAAAGGTGCAAATCTATTTCTGCTTGTAAGTACTGGCTGTATGATTTGTCTTCTGCACTTTGCAACTCTATGTCCATAACCATTACACCCATAGCAGTATCCTTTGAAACTATCTCCTTTCATGAATTTATTTACTGTTGTGAAACCTTCTTTTTCAGTGTTGTTCTTCAAATAATTTTCAGCACTTGACTTCTTTTGTTTTGCCATAACAAAAACAATGGGGTCCTCAGCAAACCCTTTACCCTTAGTTTTCTCTATCCTCTGCTCTTCATATCCAAGTCCTGTCTTATTATGAGAGGATCTTTGATAACATAAGATTTCATCAAGCATATTTTCTTCTTCTTCAGTCTCTTGGTCAGACACCAATGGAGATGAGGTAGTAGCTTCCTTGTAACTTTTATTTTTATTCATACACTCTGCAAACTCTGTTTCTAATATCAAAATTTCTTCCTCAAGCTTTGCACACTCATTTGTTTTTAAGGATAAAGCATTTTTGAGATCATTTTCAGTCTTTTTTGCTTCTTCATTTGAGATTTTCAAAGTACTTATGAGCTCAGTTGCTTTATTGTACTTGTCATTTAATCTTTTGTTTTTCTTCCTTTTATCTCTGAGATCTGTAAGAGGTGAGTATAGTTCAGCTTCAAGATTGGCCTCATCCTTAAGATCATCCTTCCCTTTGGCAGCTTCATTGTTCTCAAGCATTTCATCAAATCTGACCATGAACAGAGTCTCACAGTCATCTTCCTCCTCTGACTCATCTGAGGATTGATTCTTCTTGGTCAACAGACTTCTCCTTTTTGGTATGAATTTTCTTTTACCTTTCTTGTCATGACTCTCCTTGGGGTCTTCATCATCAGAGTCATATACTCTTCCTTTCTTTTGACATTTTGATGCAAAGTGTCCTAGTCCTCCACAGTTTAAACATTTTAGTGTTGACTTTCCTTTCTATTTATCACTTCTCTTCTTAAGCCTTCTGGCAAGATAGGCTATCAATTCATCATCTGAGTCATCAGACTCACTAATCTCTTTTGCTTTTTATTTTTTACTTGATTCTTTGATCTTCAACTTTCTCATGGCTTCAAAAGCTGCTTCCTTCTTTGTAGGGATTTCATCAACCATTCTCATTTCATAGGTCGTCAGAATACCATGTAAATCATCAGTGGTCAGGGAATCCAAGGTGTCCATCTCTTCAAGCACAGATACCTTGGCATTATATATCTTGGGCAAGGTCCTTAGGATTTTCTTGACAACATGTATCTCCTTTATCTCTTCACCCAATGCTCTGATTGCATTTGTGATGCCATTTACCCGGTTGAGATAGAACTCAATGGTTTCTCCTTCAGACATCTTCAGACTCTCAAACTGAGATCTCAGGATTTGTAACTTAGCCTCTTTTATCTTGTTATCTCCTTCATGCACACTTTTTAGCTTGTCCCAAATTTCTTTGGAGGTAGGACAGCTGATAACTCTGGTGAGCTCATTGCTAACAAGAGATGCAAGAAGGGCTGTAAGATCCGTGTCAAACTAACCCGGTCTTACCACCTTGAATCAGGTTTATCCATCATGGTCGAGTCAAATGGACCAAGGGCGTGATGGAGATCGAGATCCCAGGTACGAAATTGACCCAAAAACACTTAATTCTAGGGGAGGGTCGCACACCCAGTGAAGCAGGGTCGGACCTCCCAAAACAGAAAGTCAGACCCTCAGTTTTGAAGGGAGGGTCGGACAGCTTAAGACCCTAGGGTCGACGGGATCATCGACCCTCCCATCGACCCTCGATTTCTGACGAAACTGAAATTAGGAAATTTCCTAATTTTCGGTTGGGATTCTTTCCAAATCTCAATGGGACTATTATAGGACATTCCTAGTCTATTTAAAGGACGTTCCTAAGCCACATTCACTCCTTTCACAACCCTAATTGAATTGAGAGAAAGAAAGAAGAAGGAAAAGAGGAAGAAAGGAGGCTAGGAAGAAGGCTTAGCAAAAAGGAGAAGAAATTGCAGAGAAAAGTAATTTTCTCAGGTATGGATACTAATTCCATGAGTTTCTACAGACCTTAGGTTAGATATGGTTAAGTGTAGGATTTCAGAGAAACTCAAACCATCCATCCATGGTTAGGTTTTCATGGAAAACCATAGGAGGATGCACGAAAACTATTTAGATGGTTTATACATGGTTCTAGACCATGGAATGAGTGTTGGGTGAATGTAGGAAGCAAGTCATAGGACCCCAAACACGAAGAATGGATTAAAAAGTGGAAATTGGACCAGAGTGCACCAAGGGTCGATAGACCATCCGACCCTAGGTGTTTCTGACCATCGACCCTCAGCATTCGGGAAGTTCAGAATGGAGGGAGGGTCGATAGACCCATCGACCCTAGCATCGACCCTAGCATCGACCCTCAGTTGACCAAATGATTTTTAAATTCTGAATTAATTCTAATTAAATTCTATCGACTTTGTTAGGTTTGCTAGCAGTATAATAACATTATAAAGGCGATTCTAAAGCTTGGAAAAATATCTATTAGCAAGCTAAGGTGAGGAACCTTAACCCCAAACTAAATTGGTTAATAATAAACTGTTTTCTTTTCTTGAGTCCTATGCCATGTTTGATTCTATGCGAATATGTTTGTAATGTGCATACAACATGCCATCCAATATTTCTATTACTTGTTCATGCATATTTATTTTATTGTTTATAACATGATGATGATGATGATGATAGGAATAGGCATGTGATTGTATGTGTGTGGTTGGTGTGCTTGATGCGAGCGAGTATCAAGGGAGGTGTGATGAGAACGTCAATAAACGTTAACCTTTGGCGGGTCTCAGCACTTTAGCTCTATCTCTAACTCAAGTCTTGTGCATTGGCATCGTCGTATCGCCATTACCTTAGCAGAACTATTATGTCGTAGAGTATCAGGGGAGGTGGTCTCGGTCCTTGTAGTCTCTGACTCTATCGGGGGGCCTTAGGTCTATCTCTATGGATGTTCTGAGGGATGCTTTGGGGTGAGGCCTTGGATACACTTGTTTGGCATTAGGATTGGTTAGCAATGAGCCCAGGTTGCAAGCCCTCGCAAACGGGGGGCTTACGTGTTGGTATAGCATTATATAGCAATAACCGTTAACCTTTGTTGTATAATGTTATGGTAGGGTGGATGGGGACGACGATAACCGTTAACCTTCGGGCGGGCTTCCACACCCTGTGTATAGAGGCGGTATCAATAACCGTTAACCTTTGATCACCCAACCTTTCTATTGCACATTGCAAACTATAAACCAAGACCAAAGATATGAATTATCTTTTTGCATGCATATGTAATGTTGCATTGTTTTGGCTACTCACTGAGCCGTGTTGTGTGCTCACCCCTCGACGTCGAATATTTTTAGTTGATGATGCAGGATATACAGTTGAAGATTACATGAGCGCATCGGCGTATGGAACTGTAGCAGCTATGGAAGTTGGAGCTGAAGATGATACACACGACTCCTCTTGCGAGTGCAACTCGTGTGTATTCGATTAGATATTTTTGTAGGTTTCTTATTTGGATTTATAAGACATGTATTTGGTATTTAAATATTTATGTCTTAGTTAAACACAGAATAATTTGATATTATTTATGGGTATCATTCTAGTTCTCAGTTCATATTATTTATAAATTTTCCGCTATTGTGTATTACTCTGATTATGATTGTGGATGCGTGTAAAGTTTGGATAACGCGGGGATAGCCTATTAGAGATCCTGGTTGAACCGTTGGTTATTTGGCGGTTCATCACACCATTCTGAACAGTGTGGAATTGGGGTGTGACAAGGGCTGTGACTGCTTTGGCTTCATTTTCCCTTTTTTTCATTTCTACTGCATCTGTGATGTCTTCTGTGGGATGTGTGTATCCATTCTTTACTGATAGCCAGACTCCATAGCCTTGAGATATAAGATATGCTTCCATCCTGACTTTCCATACACTGTAGTTTGATCCGTCAAATAGAGGAATTCTTTCATGCCTGTAGTTATCTTCATTGAATGCCCTTTTTGCAACCTCTCGCTTCTGCCTGTACCCAAAGTTGTTAGTCTTCCTCCCTGGGGAACTCATCTCTGATACCAATTGTGATTCCCAGGTTGACACTGAGAGGGGGGGTGAATCAGTACCCACTAAAATTCTTCCCAACTATGTGAGGTCTGTCCCTACTGATTGAACACTACTGCCTTGAGCTGTCTGTCTTAGTTGTGCTGCCTTGAGCTGACTAGTTCACACATCTGTTCATTTACACATTTCGTGTAACACACTATGCCACACACCTACAGGTATCCATACCAGAGGCTTGGCCTACCTAGTGTGTACACCCAGACCTGCAACCCACGCACTTCACATATACAACAAAATATTCACAACCACAAGGCACACCATATAACGTGGTTCACCTATCACACACTGTGATGGCTACTCCACGGGGAAATACCCTAACTAGGGTTTTGTATTATACCCAATACACTACTTCAATAGTTTTTCTACTGCTACAACAACTTGATGCTACCACCAATGTAATCCAAGCTGTAACTTGGAATTCTGGGCAACTACCCTCAATCCTGTCAAGCCCCAACTTGACAGGTTACAATGAAATTGATATGTAATGTATACAAACCCTTCCCAACATAATGAATCTCACAATGCAAGGTTTGCGTGCGTGATGGATACGCTTCGTCAGTAGAATGGAACTCCGGCATTCTTCCAATGCATCTCGCACACCATCATTCATATCAAGCTATCATTCACACTCACACTTCACTCCAAACTGCTCAAATACTCATGTGTATCAGATGAAAGAAGATGGAGAATGATTTCTTCTTCAAAGAAAGCCCCAAATCATACTTTTCCCCAAAACCCGAAGCTGAGCTCTTCAAAAACCAGGTTTCTTCATTCTAACAGGTTCTTCATGGAGAGAGAAGCTCATGGGCTTTTGAATCACCTCAATCGGAGATCGGACGGCCAAAATATGGCCATTTGAAGTTTGGCCGATCAGATTATTCCAAATGGAATCTTCTGGGCTGATTCCATGCGGCGCGAAGCACCGTAGCGCACCCTCGTCTGACCCACCGTACGCCGTTGTCGAGTTTTGATTGGCGGAGAAAGAATAAATTGAATCAGACCATTGGATCGGTCAGTAAATGGCAGGATCTCCTCTGGACCGTCAGATTGGTCAGATTCCGCTGCCTCATTGTGGCATTTCAGCGAACAGATGATGCGCGCGGCTGCCTGCTGTGCACTTGGCTGGTGCTGTGCGCGCGGCTATTGCTGTGCACTCGGCTGCCTGCTGTGCGCGAGGCTAGTGCTGTGCGCGCGGCTGCCTGCTGTGCGCTCGGCTGGTGCTGTGCACTCGGCTGCCTGCTGTGCACTCGGCTGGTACTGTGCGCGCGGCTAGTGCTGTGCGCGCGGCTGCCTGCTGTGCGCTCGGCTGGTGCTGTGCACTCGGCTGCCTGCTGTGCACTCGGCTGGTGCTGGCCTCCCAAAGTGGGACCCACCTGGTCCCCACTCTCTCTCCTCTTTCTCTCTCCTTCATTTTCTCTCTTCTTTCTCTCTCTTCTTTCTTGGAACTTCTTGTCAACTTTCATCAATGGTTCTCTCACATCATGTCTTCCAGTAGCCAACAATGACAACTTTAACTTGGTCAAGGTTCCAACACACGTTGCTTTCGAAAAGCTAATACGGTTGCAAATAGTTTATCTCGATTTGCATCTTGTAACCAATTTTATAACGTTTGGAATGTTCCTCTTTTTTTTTTGTTCTTAGGGAGGTGGGGTGGGATGCTCAGGATAACCATGGTTTAGTGATCCTCTACTAATGGAAAGCTGAAGGTAGGGGTTACTCTTCTCTTGTTTTTTGGCCAGTTTATGTTTTTTTTTTTTTTTTTGTTCATTTCTTTTTCTATACTAATAAAATCTGATCTTTAGCAAAAAAAAAAAAAGATTCGTTGAATTGAAGATTATAAGAAATCATAATTTCATTTCCACTAATGGGGCTGGAAAATCCAATCTCTATGACTATAATTTCATATAGGTATACAAGTTAGAATTAATCCTGCACGTACACGCTAGTTAGTCAGCATTTCAGTGGGGCCGACCACATGGCATCAATCGAAGGGAGACACATGGCACTCGAGGAAAGGATCAGTTGACCATTGTGGCACCAACCTGACAACCAATAAGAAGGGTCTACTGACCTCTAAACCAATGGGGACCAAAAACATGTCGTAATCACGTTCAGTGAAGGATCGGCTAAATATAATAAGTCTGAAGAAGCCTGGCCGTGGGGCAAGGGTTGCCAAACCGTTGAAGCCACCACTCTTGGGGTGGCAAGTTAGATTGCCTATAAAAGGGTCCCCTACCTTAACCAAGGAGGCTGTTAAGAAAGTAAGATGTGACAGGAACAGAAACAATTCCATTGGACCTTAGTCTATCATAGAAGCGGCACCCCAAGCCTAAGTAACAATAGATTGTTTACAATCTACATCAACATGACAAGCTGACTTGGCCAACCACTCCCAACTGGACATGTGGATAACAATATGATCGGGGCTTATAGCCCAATAAGCTAGGAAAAATGCTACTTTATGCTCCTTCTCCTTGGCTATAAATAGAAAGAATGAAAAGGAAGGAAGGTTCACCACACTCTATCATTTTAACACTCATTTTACTCATCTTCAAGTGTACACTCTCACTCTTTTATTCCCTCCATAACCAAGTACTTTTGCCCCTCTCTACTAGAAATTTGGATATCTTACTTTCGGATTCTATCTGCTTGTCCTGATTCCATCATACTCATACCTTCCTACCATGGTCCACAAGCAGACCATGGTAACATGAAGGTCACACCCGTATCTGCCTACCACGGTCCACAAACAGGCCATGGTAGTATGCAGACCATACTTGTATCTGCCTACCACGGTCCACACGCAGACTCCGGCAGCAAATAGCATATACCTAACTATGCGATCGGGCATCAGTAGCCCGGCTGTGGCAAACCATACTCGTATCTCAAACATCGAGCTGCTCGGATATACCTAAGTGCAATGCCAAGCCGAAAAAACTTCCGGGGTAAGAGGCGGTCCAGACAACAAAGTTAATAATGCCTTAGCCATTTTTCTAAGGAATGCCCGCGGCCGGATTCGACATCGTTCGTTCTCGGACTCCACTACAAGCTAATAGCCCCAGCTACTTTAATTACTTAAGTGTTCTCGGCCTACCGAGGGCCGAGCAAACAACACTTCCGGGAAAACCACCGAACAGGTAACAAAATGCGAGAAGGAAGAAAGCAGATAGAAAGAAAGGATATTTTATTGATAAAGGCCCTAGAAGGGCAGTGGTACAAATATACAGGTGTAAAAAAAAAACAAAACAAAGAAGACAAAATATACACAAGTGCTGCCTCTTCAAGGCCGGTTCTCCTCAGCGGCCGGGTGTACTTGATCCTCGGATGGCGGTGCAAGGTTTGGGAGCTCCACGAGCGGCGTCTGCAGTACTTCGTAAGGAGGAAGGTCATCCTCGAGCATACGGTCAGCCTCCATAGCTGCCGTCGGCTCAGCCAGGTCCTTCTCAGCGACGAGCGGGGTCTCCACGGGTATCGGGGGCTCCAACCCATCAATCTGGGCGACAATCAGAATCTCCGACCAGTTTATCTTGAGGGCGCCCTTATCCACTAGTTGTTCCCTCAAATATCTGACCCCCCTCTCGAAATACATGCAGGAGGCCTCCTCGACGTCCTCTTCGTACTGAGCCGAAGACTTGTACTCGGCGATAGCCCGAGCCAAGGCCTCCCGGTGAGCCTCCGCGGCCTTGTTTAATGCCTCCTTGACAGTCCTGGCCTCCTCCTCGGACTTCCGAAGCCTCTCCTCCAGTGCCAGCTTCGCCTGCTCCTCAGCCTGCAGATCATCCTCGGCCTTTCGCCGCTTGTCTTCGGCCGACCAAAGTTTCTCTTCCGAAAAGTGCACTCTCTTTTGCTCCTCGTCGAGGGCGGCCTCGTCCTTGTCCAGAGACGCCCCGAGGGTGATCTTCTCTACAACGAGGCCCTTGACCTCCGAGGATTTATTAGCAAGGTTCTCCTCGGTGGCCTTTAAAGCCTCGCGCAGGGAGATCTCCAGGACCTCCTTCTCGTCCAGATCGATGAACGCGCGATATGCTCGTTCGCTGACCTCGGCGAGAAGATTGCTAGTCTGCACCAAGGGGAACACAGTCAGTACTATAAATGTGGGAACACAACAAAGAAAGAAAGAGATGATGACTCCGAACATTACCTAGGAACATGCTGTGAACGCCCGTTTAAAGGCGTCCTCGTTCGACAGGCCAGACGTGAAGGCTATGTCCTCTGGGCGACGTCCCTCGGTGACTATTATTCTAGCCACCCTTGTGCTCTTGAAAACCGAGTCCGTCGATTTTAGTCCGAGCGCAGGAGAGAAGGCTATCTTCGGAACCTCCTACTTTTCATCCCCTGGCGGGCCGTGTGCTCGGCTTCCTCCTTGGAGGCCCCAATGGCCCCGATCAGGTCAGCCACCTTCGGGCTTTCGGTAGCCCTCTTCGCCGCAGGCGTCACCGCGCCCTGATCGGCCTTGGTTTCCTTCGCAGCGACCACCTGAAGGGGCTGAGCCTCCTTCGCAGCCCCTTGGCGGGGCTGGACTTCCTTCATCGCAGCCTCTGCTGTTGTCTCCTCTTGACAGTCGAGCCTAGGGGCCGGCCTTGTCTTATATATATCCGCGATCGAATTTATTTTCTTCTTCGGTGGCTCCTTGGGCATGGGCCCCTTGCCCTTTGCCTGTGGCCCTCGGTTCCTTCCGTGGAGGTGCGCCCTCCTGCCCGCCAGCCGGCTAAACCCCCTTCGCGGCCTCGGCCGTCCGCTTGGCTAGGATCCGGGCAACGATCTTATCGTCATTGTAGTTCACTGCAATGAGAAAAAATTGTTAGCGACAACATCAAGACAGTAGCAGTACATAGTCTGAGTCCTAAAATTATTAAACTCACCGAGGAGACCGTGCTCGGCCAACTGCTCGGGATCCGCAAGGTCGGAGAGGCGCACAGTCTTCCCGGCCATCATCTTGCGTTGAGCCTTTCTCTCCTCCGTCGTCAGGAAGGGGACTTTGTTGAACCCCGTGGCATCGACCAACAGCCAAACATTCGACAGAGGGAGGGCCGGGCCGTTCGTGGGAGGGCCGGGCCGTCCGTGGGAGGGCCCACGAAGAAAAACTTGTCCTTCCACCCGTGGATGGAGGAAGGCTTTTGGGAGATAGCCGGGAGCTTCTTTCCGCCCCTCTGGCTGAAAAAGTACCACCAGGTCATAGCCTGGGCCTCTGTCAGACTGGCCAACTGGAAGACCGATCGAAAAAAGTTCACGGTCGGAGTCTCACCCAGTCGGCGAACGAACATGATGAAAGCAAATATGCAACGCCACCCATTCGGAGTAAATTGGGAGGGGGCGATACGGTAGGCTTGAAGGATTTCTACAACTAATGGGTGAAGGGGAAACCAGAGCCCAGACTTCAAGGTGTGTTTATACACACGAATCTCTGACGTATTCACGGTATAGGCCCGCTCATCGGAGGTTGGGAGCCGAACGCGAACATTCGTCATTGGCTCTACGAGCTGGTATGCCCGGCAGACTAATAACAAATCCACTTCAGTTTTGATCTTACTCGGCACCTTCCATGCTGGGACGGCGCCAATTGTAGTTACTGACGGTCGGACGCTTCTCTGACGAGAAGCCCGTTGAGCTGGGGGGCCCGTGGGGCGACCACGCTCTTCGGCCTCAGAGGAACTCTTCTCAAGTTTCTCCTCTGAAACCAGATTGGAAGCCTCGGAGGCAGCGGACCATCCTTCCCTGGAGAAGGATGATCCCTCAGAAGAAGAAGTTCGGGAAAGGGTCATTTTCTCTCTCACTCTCACCCTACCGCAAGAGGTAATACTATTGGAGGAAAAGCTACTAAGCATGAAAGAACAAGAAGGGAAATGTAAGGAGACTTACTGGTTGGAAGAAATTGAACTCCGACTGCAGAAGCAAAGCTCGAAAACAGGGATGTTCGACTAGACTCCGAGTGCTCTGATGAAACTCCGGTTGCAACTGAAGCAAATGGTTGAATGAACGAAATAGAAGAGTATTTATAGGTCATGTGACCGTGAACCGTCTCTTCGGGTTCTGGACACGTGCTTCAGCACCATTGGTCATCGTCTGCCGCGCCATACGCGACGTGACAATCTGACGTCATGCGCAATGATGGCGCTTCTTCTCGAGGCACACCGCCTCCTGGTACCCGTCGGATTGATATGTCGATCTGTGTCGCTTCTGTCTCAGCCATTCAATGCATTCGACCGATTCAAAGACGAGCGGCAGTTAATGGCGCTCCTTCTCGAGGCACACCGCCTCCTAGTGGTCATCGGATCAAGGGTCGATCTGCGTCAAATCAAAAGACCGACGGTCAAACATGTTTGCGGAACCCGAGTTTAATGCCTCGAGCCCCGTGCCTCACTCAATCGTGCAGACGGTTGGTGCAACCGCCTCCACTCAGGAGCACCCGGAGTCATTCAAGGCAGCCATTAATCTCGCAATCGGCCTCATACGGCACAGGTTTTCTCAACGGTTTAGACTTATTGCACTGTCGAATTCGTTGCATCCGACAGTGCAAGGGGCATCTGTTAAGAGGGAAATATCCCCTCCATTTAAAATCTTACACGTGTCAAGTTGCGCCTTCGGAGCTTGAGCCCTCGGAGTATCTCGCGCTCAGTATCGTGTATTTGGCCTATCATGCATACGGCCTCTCGTGCGCCCGGCCTCTCGGGTAGCGCTCGGAGTTATAGTCCTACTCGGCTACGGTTTTCATTCGGAAGCCAGAGTCCCATTGTGATTATGCTACCTCCGGGGAGTCCTTCTCTCGGTCGGATACGACACCGACTATTTCGATCGGCCATTACTCATACGTTGACACGTGTCAGTCCCAGAGCTGACCGACCTAGCTTCCTTGGCTAAGGTCTCCGACTCCTACTCGGAGTCTACCACATGAGTGTCCCACAGAGCGATACGTGACAATTCTATTTGCAGTCTACTCCCCAGAGTCCTGGTACCTCCATGCTTCTTCACAATCTATAAGTAGAGGCCATCCCTCAAGGTAAACCTGAAGTGACAAGCTAATATTATTCATCCCTCTCACACGCTCAAACTCTCTCATCGTCCCACTCTTTAAACTGGAGATTGCATTCTGCTATCTCTTGACTGTTTACCTTGGGAATCTAACTTAGGCATCGGAGTGTACCCGGGGCTTAGGCGGCAAACTCCTTTCTCTTCTCTGTGATTGCAGGTCATTCAGAGCGCGGATCGACGGGCAATTTCCATAACACCTTCATATTACAATCAAATAGACATTTCAATCTCAAAAAAAAAAAAAAAAAAAAAACATTACAATGTGTAACAAAAAAAAAACCAGATTTAACAAACATTATAAAGTCAAGTATAACAAAGCATTTACATAGTATTATAGATTTAGCATAATAAAAAGTGAAATCTGATCAAGAATCATGCTAAATGGCTAAACTCCATTCAGACCTTCAAAAAATAAAATAAAAATAAGTCTTTTCCAAACCTAAAATGATTATCTACATTTTGCTATCTGAGGTGTTTCTACTAAATAAATGAAATGATGCCATATAGTATTACAATCCAAATAAATTCAACGGGCTCTCTAAAATGAAATCAGTAATTCTTTTTGAAATATTTTCACTAATAAAATATAATAATCTTATACTAACACTATACTCCAAAGTCATGATAACGATACAACCACATTGTTCATTTGCTTTATGATGACCAGAGTCGAGTGAGGACCACATTGTTCTACAATATTATCATGTGTTTTCATTTAAGAAATATTATATGATAATATTTTATAATACTATCAATTGAAATAAGACAAAGCAATAGTGCATAAGCATAACCTGTAGAATAGGGGGTTTGACTTACCACCGAACAGAGGTTTTAACTTTAACGCCTGTCAATACATTAGGGGGTGGGCCGACTGAAATCCAGCCCTTGACAGGCAGCAGGACCACAGGAGAGGATTTGAATACGTACAATTACAGCCTGTCTCATTTGACAAAGATAAAAGTGGATTTGACAACTCAATAAAATAGTGCACGACAACTCTTGCTTTTAAAAATTACAAAATCATTACAAGACTACCACATTATCTGGTTAAAAAATCGTCTCCTCCCTCAGATTCGGGTGGAAGGATGGCAGCCTAGATGGATGGTCAACACCTATTTCTCAAATAAATCAGAATTATCCATCCAAATCGACACCCGAACCGATAAACTGAGTCAACAGAGGTGTCGATTCAGATGGATGACTTGGATTCACCCGAGAGCCAGGTGTCAGCTATCCATCAAAGCTGCCGCCCCTCCTCCCGAATCTCAGGGAGGAGACGATGTGGATCCGATTAAAAATGGGGGAGAGTTTACCTTGTTCACGAAGAGGGAAGTTGCAGGCCGCTGCTCTTATTCAAAAATTAATTAGTCAACGACTTTAATTAATTGCAGTTGCACTAGCAACAAAATCTTATCGTGACGTACATTTGCGGCCCAAGGATCAAGGATTGGTTTAGATGAAGATTTGAGAGAGAGAGAGAGAGGGTGCTTCTGGTCCAGAACTACCTATTTCTTTCCGGGCAAGAAAGTTTTTAAAGTCCAACGCGGCCGGTCACGATTTTTATTTCAATCATTTCAATCATACTTAGCAACTTATTTTCCTCAATTCAATCATACTTAGCTTCAGAAGTTTCTTATAACCATGATTTTAATTCTTATTAATAAATTTATCAGGTTTCTTTCTGATGGTTGGTCATGGTGGTGGCAAGCAAACGGCGAGGCCGATGGCAAAAGCTTCATTATTCAGGCAATCGTTATGCTTTCAATACTTATTATTTCTCTTGCAATCACCTAACTATGCGATCGGGCATCAGTTGCCCGGCTGGGGCAAACCATACTCGTATCTCAAACATCGAGCTGCTCGGATATACCTAAGTGCTCTCGGCCAGCCAAAGTGCCAAGCCAAAAACACTTCCGGGGTAAGAGGCGGTCCAGACAACAAAGTTATCAATGCCTTAGCCATTTTTCTAAGGAATGTCCGCGGCCGGATTCGACATCGTTCGTTCTCGGACTCTACTACAATCTAATAGCCCCACTTACTTTAATTACTTAAGTGTTCTCGGCCTACCGAGGGCCGAGCAAACAACACTTTCGGGAAAACCGCCGAACAGGTAACAAAATGCGAGAAGGAAGAAAGCCGATTGAAAGAAAGGATATTTTATTGATAAAGGCCCTAGAAGGGCAGTGGTACAAATATACAGGTGTAAAAAAAAAAAAAAAACAAAGAAGACAAAATATACACAAGTGCTGCCTCTTCAAGGCCGGTTCTCCTCAGCGGTCGGGTGTACTTGATCCTCGGATGGCGGTGCATGGTCCGGGAGCTCCACGAGCGGCGTTTGCGGTACTTCGTAAGGAGGAAGGTCGTCCTCGAGCATATGGTTAGCCTCTATAGCTGCCGTCGGCTCAGCCAGGTCCTTCTCAGCGACGAGCAGGGTCTCCACGGGTACCGGGGGCTCCAACCCATCAATCTGGGCGACAATTGGAATCTCTGACCAGTTTATCTTGAAGGCGCCCTTATCCACTAGTTGTTCCCTCAAATATCTGACCCCCCTCTCGAAATACACGCAGGAGGCCTCCTCGACGTCCTCTTCGTACTGAGCCGAAGACTTGTACTCGGCGACAGCCTGAGCCAAGGCCTCCCGGTGAGCCTCCTCGGCCTTGTTCAACGCCTCCTTGACAGTCCTGGCCTCGTCCACGGACTTCCAAAGCCTCTCCTCTAGCGCCAGCTTCTCCTGCTCCTCAGCCTGCAGATCATCCTCGGCCTTTCGCCGTTTGTCTTCGGCCGACCGAAGTTTCTCTTCCGAAAAGTGCACTCTCTTGTGCTCCTCGTCGAGGGCGGCCTCGGCCTTGTCCAGAGACGCCCCGAGGGTGATCTTCTCTGCAACGAGGCCCTTGACCTCCGAGGATTTGTTAGCAAGGTTCTCCTTGGTGGCTTTCAAAGCCTCGCGCAGAGAGATCTCCAAGACCTCCTTCTCGTCCAGATCGATGAACGCGCGATATGCTCGTTCGGTGACCTCAGTGAGAAGATTGCAAGTCTGCACCAAGGGGATCACAGTCAGTACTATAAATGTGGGAACACAACAAAGCAAGAAAGAGATGAGGACTCCGAACATTACCTGGGAGCATGCTGTCAACGCCCGTTTGAAGGCGTCTTCGTTCGACAGGCCAGACGTGAAGGCTATGTCCTCTGGGAGGCGTCCCTCGATGACTATGATTCTAGCCACCTTTGTGCTCTTGAAAACCGAGTCCGTCGACTTCAGTCCGAGCGCAGGAGAGAAGGCTATCTTCGGAACCTCCTGTTTTTCACCTCCCTGGCGGGCCATGTACTCAGCTTCCTCCTTGGAGGCCCCAATGGCCCCGGTCAGGTCAGCCACCTTTGGGCTTTCGGTAGCCCTCTTCGCCGCAGGCGTCACCGCGCCCTGATCGGCCTTGGTTTCCTTCGCAGCGACCACCTGAAGGGGGTTGGGCCTCCTTCGCAGCCCCTTGGCGGGGCTGGACTTCCTTCGTCGCAGCCTCTACTATTGTCTCCTCTTGACGGCCGAGCCTAGGGGCCGGCCTTGTCTTATATATATCGGCCGGAAGCTCCGCGGTCGACTTTATTTTCTTCTTCGGTGGCTCCTCGGGCATGGGCCTCTTGCCCTTTGCCTCGGCCGTGGCCCTAGGTTCCTTCCGTGGAGGTGTGCCCTCCTGCCCGCCAGCCGGCTGAACCCCCTTCTCGGCCTTGGCTGTCCGATTGGCCAGGATCCGGGCAACGATCTTATCGTCTTTGTAGTTCACTACAATGAGAAAATTGTTACCGACAACATCAAGACAGCAGCAGTACATAGTCTGAGTCTTAAGATTATTAAACTCACCGAGGAGACCATGCTCGGCCAACTGCACGGGATCCGCACGGTCGGAGAGGCGCATAGTCTTCCCGACCATCATCTTGCATTGAGCCTTTCTCTCCTCCGTCGTCAGGAATGGGACTTTGTTGAACCCCGTGGCTTCGACCACCAGCCAAACATTCGACAGAGGGAGGGCCGGGCCGTCCGCAGGAGGACCCACGAAGAAAAACTTGTCCTTCTACCCGTGGATGGAGGAAGGCTTTTGGGAGATAGCCGGGAGCTTCTTTTCGCCCCTCTGGCTGAAAAAGTACCACCCGATCATAGCCCGGGCCTCGGTCAGACTGGTCAACTAGAAGACCGACCGAAACAAGTTCACGGTCGGAGTCTCACCCAATCAGCGGACGAACAGTAGAAGGCAAATATGCATCGCCACCAATTCGGAGCAAGCTGGGAGGGGGCGATGCGGTAGGCTTGAAGGATTTCTACAACTAATGGGTGAAGGGGAAACCGGAGACCAGACTTCAGGGTGTGTTCATATACACAAATGTCCGACGTATTCACGGTACATGCCCGTTCATCGGAGGTTGGGAGCCTAACGCGGACATTCATCATTGGCTCTACAAGCTGGTATGCCCGACAGACTGATAACAAAGCCGCTTCGGTTTTGATCTTACTCGGTACCTTCCATGTTGGGACGGCGCCAATTGCAGTTACTGACGGTTGGCTACTTCTCTGATGAGAAGCCCGTTGAGCTGGGGGGCTCGTGGGGCGACCACGCTCTTCGGCCTCAGAGGAACTCTTCTCAAGTTCCTCTTCTGAAACCGGATTGGAAGCCTCAGAGGCAGCGGACCATCCTTCCCAGGAGAAGGATGATCCCTCAGAAGAAGAAGTTCGGGAAAGGGCCATTTTCTCACTCACTCTCACCCTACCGGAAGAGGTAATACTATTGGAGGAAAAACTACTAAGCATGAAAGAACAAAAAGGGAAATGTAAGGAGACTTACTAGTTGGAAGAAATTGAACTCCGACTGCAGAAGCAAAGCTCGAAAATAGGGATGTTCGACTAGACTCCGAGTGCTCTGATAAAACTCCGGTTGCAACTGAAGCAAATGGTTGAATGAACGAAATAGAAGAGTATTTATAGGTCCTGTGACCGTGAACCGTCTCTTCGGGTTTCGGACACGTGCTTCAGCACCATTGGTCGTCGTCTGCCGCGCCGGACGCGACGTGACAATCTGACGTCATGCGCAATGATGGCGCTTCTTCTCGAGGCACACCGCCTCCTGGTAGCCATCGGATCGATCTGTCGATCCGTGTCGCTTCAATCTCAGCCATTTGATGCATTCGATCGATTCGAAGACGAGCGGCAGTTAATGGCGCTCCTTCTCGAGGCACACCGCCTCCTAGTGGCCGTCGGATCAAGGGTCGATCCGCGTCAAATCAAAAGATCGACGGTCGAACATATTTGTGAAACCTGAGTTTAACGCCTCGAGCCCCGTGCCTCAATCAATCGTGCAGACGGTTGGTGCAACCGCCTCCACTCAGGAGCACCCGGAGTCATTTAAGGCAGCCATTAATCTAGCAATCGGCCACATACGGCGCAGGTTTTCTCAACGGTTTAGACTTATTGCACTATCGAATTCGTTGTATCCGACAGCGCAAGGGGCATCTGTTAAGAGGGAAATATCCCCTCCATTTAAAATCTTACACGTGTCAAGCTGCGCCTTTGGAGCTTGAGCCCTCAGAGTATCTCGCGCTTGGTATCGTGTATTCGGCCTATCATGCATACGGCCTCTCGTGCGCCCGGCCTCTCGGGTAGCGCTCGGAGTTATAGTCCTACTCGGCTATGGTTCTCAGTCGGAAGCCAGAGTCCCATTGTGATTATGCTACCTCCGGGGAGTCCTTCTCTCGGTCAGATACGACACTGACTATTCCGGTCGGCCATTACTCACACGTTGACACGTGTCAGTCCCAGAGCTGACCGACCTAGCTTCCTTGGCTAAGGTCTCCGACTCCTACTCGGAGTCTACCACATGAGTGTCCCACAAAGCGACACGTGGCAATCCTATTGGCAGTCTACTTCCCTGAGTCCTGGTACCTCCTTGCTTCTTCACAATCTATAAGTAGAGGTCATCCCTCAAGGTAAACCCGAAGTGACATGCTATTATTATTCATCCTTCTCACACGCTCAAACTCTCTCATCATCCCACTCTTTAAACTGGAGATTGCATTCTGCTATCTCTTGACTGTTTACCTTGGGAATCTAACTTAGGCATCGGAGTGTACCTGGGGCTTAGACGCCCAACTCCTTTGTCTCTTCTCTGAGATTGCAGGTCATTCAGAGCGCGGATCGACGGACGATTTCCAACCGTAACACCTAGATATTACAATCAAATAGACATTTCAATCTCAAAAAAAAAAAAAAAAAAAAAAAAAAAAAAAATTAGAAAGTCTAACAAAAAAAACCAGATTTAACAAACATTATAAAGTCAAGTATAACAAAGCATTTACATAGTATTATAGATTTAGCATAATAAATAGTGAAATCTGATCAAGAATCATGTTAAATGGCTAAACTCCATTCAGACCTTCAAAAAATAAAATAAAAATAAGTCTTTTCCAAACCTAAAATGATTATCTACTTTTTGCTATCTGAGGTGTTTCTACTAAATAAATAAAATGATGCCATACAGTATTACAATCCAAATAAATTCAGCGGGCTCTCTAAAATGAAATCAGTAATTCTTTTTGAAATATTTTCACTAATAAAATATAATAATCTTATACTAACACTATACTCCAAAGTCATGATAAAGATACAACCACATTGTTCATTTGCTTTATGATGACCAGAGCCGAGTAAGGACCACATTGTTCTATAATATTATCATGTGTTTTCATTTAAAAAAATATTATATGATAATATTTTATAATACTATCAATTGAAATAAGACAAAGCAATAGTGCATAAGCATAACCTGCAGAATAGGGGGTTTGACTTACCACCGAACAGAGGTTTTAACTTTAACGTCTGTCAATACATTGGGGGTTGGGCCGGCTGAAATTCGGCCCTTAACAGACGGCAGGACCACAGGAGAGGATTTAAATATGTACAATTACAGCCTATCTCATTTGACAAAGATAATAGTGGATTTGACAACTCAATAAAATAGTGCACGACAACTCTTGCTTTTAAAAATTACAAAATCATTACAAGACTACCACATTATCTGGTTAAAAAATCGTCTCCTCCCTCAGATTCGGGTGGAAGGATGGCAGCCTAGATGGATGTTCGACACCTGTTTCTCGAATAAATCAGAATTATCCATCCAAATCGACACCCGAACCAATAAACTAAGTCAACAGAGGTGTCGATTCAGATGGATGACTTGGATTCACCCGAGAGCCAGGTGTCAGCTATCCATCAAAGATGCCGCCCCTCCTCCCGAATCTCAGGGAGGAGACGATGTGGATCCGATTAAAAATGGGGGAGAGTTTACCTTGTTCATGAAGAGGGAAGTTGCAGGCCGCTGCTCTTATTCAAAAATTAATTAGTCAACGACTTTAATTAATTGCAGTTGCACTAGCAACAGAATCTTATCGTGACGTACATTTGCGGCCCAAGGATCAAGGATTGGTTTAGATGAAGATTTGAGAGAGAGAGAGAGAGAGGGTGCTTCTGGTCCAGAACTACCTTATTTCTTTCCGGGCAAGAAAGTGTTTAAAGTCCGACGCGGACGGTCACGATTTTCGTTTCAATCATTTCAATCATACTTAGCAACTTATTTTCCTTCAATTCAATCATACTTAGCTTCAGAAGTTTCTTATAACCATGATTTTCATTCTTATTAATAAATTTATCAGGTTTCTTTCTGATGGCTGGTCATGGTGGTGGCAAGCAAACGGCGAGGCCGATGGCAAAAGCTTCATTATTCAGGCAATCGTTATGCTTTCAATACTTATTATTACTCTTGCAATCACGATCTATGTATTCTTGTCAAAAACATCCACGAAGGGTGAGACTTCGTCGTTACCACCCGGGCCACGAGGCTTGCCTTTGGTTGGCAACCTACCTTTCCTCAAACCCGATCTCCATAGGTACTTCTCTCAGCTTTCTCAAATCTATGGTCCTATCTTCAAACTTCATTTAGGTAACAAGCTCTGTGTGGTAGTGAGTTCATCCTCTTTGGCTAAAGAGATCTTAAAGGACCATGATGCAATCTTTGCCAATCACAATCCACCCATTGCAGCTTTGGTCATGGCATATGGTGGTAACGACATTTTATGGACTCCCCTGGGCCCGGATTGGCGTATGCTGCGTAAGGTATTGGTTCGGGACATGATGAGTAATAAAAGTCTTGATGCCTGTTTCAATCTTCGCCGGGAGGTGATTCAACAAATGGTGAGAGAGGTTTATGCTAAGATCGGCACACCAATTCACATCGGTGAGCTTATTTTTATAACATTGCTTGATATGATTATGAACATGTTATGGGGTGGAACACTGAAGCCGGAAGAGAAGACTAGAATTGGGGTGGAGTTTAGGAAAACGATAGGGGAATTGTTTTTTCTACTTGGTAAGACCAATATTTCAGATATATTTCCCATCCTTGCCCCCCTTGATTTGCAAGGGATTGAACGGAAAGCTAAGAATATTATCACTTGGGCTGATGCAATATTTGATTCGGTAATAAACGAGCGGCTTAAAATGGAAGCAATTGGAGAGAAGCAGTCGAAGGATGATCTAAAGAGCAAAGATTTTTTGGAAATTCTCTTGAAGTTCAAGCAACAAGAAGATGGGAAAGCAGCATTAAGCATGAAGCAACTTAAGGCCTTGTTACTGGTAATTTTTCTTTTAAATTTTAAGATTTATGGTTTAATGGAATATTTTCCCAATCTATATAGCCCTTATAGTCGTTCAAGTGCACAGACTTTGGTACGTGAAGGACTTGATCCGTTGGCCAAAATCAGCTTTTTACATGGGATCGGACCTAGCCAATCCTGATCCGATCCTCAAGTCCGGGTTAGACTAATGAGGATAGGCCTAGTCAGCAGGGTTATTGAGTTTGATGATTGTTCCAACTACCGTCTCAAAGATTTCATTTTTCAACATTCAAAGACCTATGAAAATTTCTCATATTTATATATCGGTTTCACTGCATTAGGATGGGTGTAACTTGTAAACTTGTTAGATTAATAAAAACTTGATAGATCAATAGAACAAAATAATCATTTGGTTCTTAACTTCCCCTTCCTTCCCCAGCAACATTAGGACGTGACAAAATAAATTATTCAAAATGATCAATGTGTATTTGCGTTTGCTGATTTTGTACAAAGTTAATGTTTTTATATAACATTGTTGCCAGGACGTTAAATCGGGTGGAACAGACACCACAACCACGACATTGGAGTGGGTTTTTGCAGAAATGATGCAGAATCCTAATGTAATGAGAAAAGCACAAGAAGAATTAGATAAAGTGGTTGGCATGAGTAACAAGGTGGAAGAGTCTCATATATCCATGTTGCCATATTTAAATGCAGTGGTGAAAGAAACTCTCAGGTTGCACCCAGTAATTCCACTCTTGGTCCCTCACTGCCCAAGTCAATCTTGCACCATTGGTCGGTTTACTATTCCTAAGGGTACTAATGTCTTTTTAAATGTGTGGAAAATTCATAGGGACCCTGAGGCATGGGAGGATCCTTCAGAGTTCCTCCCAGAGAGGTTCTTAAGGGATAATAACGGTTATGATTACAAGGGCAACAACTTTAATTATCTTCCTTTTGGATCTGGAAGAAGGATATGTGCAGGGATTTCCTTAGCAGAAAGAATGTCAATGTACATGTTAGCTACCCTCTTGCACTCATTTGAGTGGAAATTACTAGAAAATGCAGAGCTTGATCTATCAGATGAATTTGGACTCATGTTGAAGAAAAGAATACCACTAGTAATCACCCCAACTCCAAGATTATCTAAGGTAGAGCTCTACAAATGAAAGGATGCAGGATTTGTTGCTGATTCTCTTGTATGGACAGGGCGGAATTGTATCCTCTAATGTTAGTTTTCCTTTTTTTTTTTTTTTGTTGTATCTTATGTGCTTAGAGTTCTCCTTTTCCACAATAACTTTTTCTATTGATAGTAACCTTTAATTCGGAGTGTTAATCAGTGAATCCCTCTCAGTCTTGGACCCCACCCTCCCACGTGGGTGGGTTGGTGGATGGGTTTGTGTGTTTTGGATCTCTACTTTCCTACTATGGTTGGAGGTTTTAGACTTTTTACAGGTACAACATTTTCTTATTGATCGATTACTCACCGTCGGAGATGAAGGTTATGTTTGGCATGCCTTTCTCATTTTAAGAATGCGTATTACGTTATAAGAACAAGGCATTTTTATGTGAGAGTGAGAACAATGTTTGGATACATGTTTGACTATTTTAGAATACTCAAGGATTTGTACGAAAAGGGACCTTTAGTATATATTACAAAATTGGGGGAAAAATTCACCTACCTCTCCCCCCCCCCTCTTTGTATTTTGCTTTCAAGTTACACAACCCCTAACTTTGTTATTAATTTTACGCACTCCTTCATTTGTTAAATATATATCACACAGACCCTATAATAACAGACAGATTTGTTAAGTGATGATGTAGCATCGTTTATAATTTTGTAAATTAGCCTTAGACATTAGTTAAGTTACAGTTTTAACCCCTCGTACCATTAAATTACCCAAACAAAATTCTTTCTTCTGAGTTTTCCGCCCTTCTTTGATTTCTAAAAATCATAAGGTGCAAGTGTTTTGTCGTCATTTTCCTGCTCTAGGAAGGCCTATGACTCTGGAACCTGCAAAAGATAGCAAATCAGATGTGAAAGGAATTTTGAAGTTTGCTAGTCAAAGGCCTTTTTTGCCAAAGAGTTGGTGGGGCACATGCCTTCTTTTATTCAGCATGGCCTGGAAAGCAAATCTAGTGTTTATCTTCCGACATTAGTTGTCACACCCCAATTCCGGTTGAACCAGATGTGTGAGTGAATTATCTCCAAACCACGGCTCACACCAAGATCTCAATAGACCGTGTCAATAAACCATTCCAAGCAATCTAACATAATCAGAGAGTAATAAATAGCAGCGGAATTAAATAGATAAATGAACTGAGCTCTAAATTTGTAAATAAAATAATTATCCAATTATGCCATCATCACAAACTTAAATAATACTTTATTACAATGTATTGTTATAAAATAAACCGTCTCTAAAGGAACACACAGAATGAGCACTCGCATGAGGCGTCATGCTTGTCCTCTACTGCCTGTGTATCAATAGCAGCGACTGTATTGTATGCTGAGGCAACCTAAGGGTGTCAAAATTGGGCCCGGCCCGGTAGCACGGACCGAGCCGGCCTGATATAACCCGAACCTAACCCGGACCGAACCTTAATGGACAGGTTTCGGTCTCGGCTTGTAAATCCCGACACTGTTTCAGCCCAAATCGAAACCAGACCAGACCAGCCCGTTAAGAAGCCCGAACTAGCCCGAACACCGGTAAGGTCCATCCGGGCCCAGTTTCTTAATTTTAATGGTTTTAAATTTTGATGGATTATATTATACTATTATAGTTTACTTCTTGATCCAAAATATTATATGAATCTATAGTTGAAAAGAGTATGTTAATTGTTACAATTTACTGAATTACATGCATATAGAAGGAATGATGCTAATTTTATAAATAAAAATAATAAAATAGACTATATATCTTACATATAAAAAAAGCCCGATAAGCTTGATAAGCCCGGTCCGGACCGAACAAGCCCGAAATCACCTCAATAAGCCCAGCCTGATAACAAATCGACACCGAACCAGCCCGATAGTTATTGTGTCCAGCACAGCCCAACTCAGCCCGAACTCTTAATGGACATGTTTTGGGCTGGGCTTATAAAACCCGACACCGATTCAGCCCGGACCGAAACTGTCCCGGACCGGCCCGTTGACACCCTTAGGGCAACCATAAAGTCATCAATTGTATATCCTGCATCAAAATCTGAAAAGAAAGAATATATATTCGGGTGAGTTCACAACTTATGCAACATACAAAATGCATGAGATAACATTACAATTGGGTCAGGTATAACTTCCAAAATGCTATGGTAAGGTTTGGCGACCATCGCATCTCCATGCATGAGAGTGTGAGTACACCCAATAGTCAGACAACAATTCACACTACTGCTGTTTTTTTACATCACTCACTCCGATATAGAGATAGAGCTAGAGTCTGACGGTCAGGCTACAATCCACATTACCGCGTCCTCCCCCTGATACCCTACACCATACCAATACCTAAACCCCTATTGGCAAGGGCTTGCAAGTGGGTTCCGTTTCTAACCAGTTCTATATGTCAATACAGTATCTATGATCCTACCCTAGCACGGCTCCCTACGACATAGAGATAGGGCTCGAGTCTGGTGGGCAGGCGGAGCCACAATCCCACGTCCTCCCCCTGATACCCTGTTCGCACCAAGCTCACTAAGGTAGACGGCGATACGAAAAAGGTGTTAGTGTGAGGATATATCTAGGGCTCCACTCCCCTTCACATTCCATACACTAACTAAAAACATACACATGCCTAAACAAACAACACCCTTGCATACGAATATGCATGAACAGAAAATAATAATTTAAACAACTAAAATGGCATATGAAGTGCACAACCACCAGACAATAAACACAGATACAAAATAATCACAACAGTTTACTGTTATTTAGTTAATTAGGGTTTGGGGTCTTGTCCCTTACCTGACGCGTGATAACAAGGCCGCTCTACATCACAGAGTCCGTTCACGCTATCTACAGGTCCTACATGATCATACTTATAGGTTAGAATTAAATTATTAGGGTTACCATTGGTCAGAACCAAGTTTGGCCAAGCAAACAGGCCTCGGTAAGCATATCGATCGCAGTACCGATCTCAGTAGAGTGAAACCGGTATGTCCTGTGGTATATACTGGTCTCACTCTGAGCGAGACCGGTATGGACCTGAGGTATATCGGTGTATACCTCAGCCCCATACCATAGGACATTATAGTCCAGCCGGTATGTCCTGCGGTATATACCACAGGACCATACCGCTGGACTTAGGTCCAACTGGTATGTGCGGCAGTGTATACCGCAGGACCATTTCGCAGGATTTATTGTCCAGCGGCATGGGTCCGAGAGCCCGATCTCGGACCTCCCTCCCCCGTCGGTCATCGGCTTGGTTTCTAGGGTTTTTCCTAAACCATTCTAAGGTCTAAATACTCGTTTAGCCTTCTAGGTTTCGACTATGGCGTCGCATCATTCCCAGATTGGATCTTAATGAGAACTAGGGTTTTGGAAGTTCTAGGATTTTGGATCGTTGCACCGTTTCACGGCTCCGATCCGAAATCCTAACATCACTAAGGAGGTCGAGCACTTACCGGTGTTTGTTGGATGGCGGCGTGCTCCTCCAACGGAAAGATCCTTCTTGCGCGGTCTCCTTCCTCTTTGCTCCTTCTCAGATCTCTTCCAGATGGCCTAAGGTTTGATAAGGTTTGGAAGGATTTAAGGAGGGGTTAAGGTGCATATTTATAGTGGGAGACCGTTCTAGGAAGGTTTCCCACGTCTAGAATACTTTCCTAAATTTCGATTCGGAGTATGGGACCCGCTAGAGTCCGTCTCCAGCCGATTTACACATACCGATCGCACATACCGGTCTCACTCTGAGTGAGACCGGTATTGAGACCGGTATGTAAAATTTACATTTTTTCCACGTCGTTTCACATACCTGAATCTCGTGGTTAGTCACCCGGGCTCGCCTTCCGGTCTGATTATGATTGGGAGACCTGTCATAATGTAAACCATGGGTTAAATCGGGTTTTCAGAGCACGGTTCTTACAACTCTACCACCCTTAAAAGAAATTTCGTCCCTAAAATTTGCATGTAGGTCTCACAATTCCCATAACCTTAAAAGAAATTTCGTCCCTAAAATTTTATGTACTTCAGAGTTGAAAAGATAAGGGTATTCTTGTCGCATGACATCCTCTTCCTCCCAGGTGATTTCTTTTACATCCTGGATCTTCCAAATTACCTTGACGTAGTGTATAGCTCGCCTTCGAAGCTGCTGTATCTTTTGACTGATTAGTTTGATTGGTACCATCTCGAAAGTCAAGTCTTCTGTCAAATCTGGGGCATTTGCAACCAGGATATGCGAAGGGTCTCTCACGTACTTCTTCAGTAAGGACACGTGGAAGACGTTGTGGACACTAGACATCGCTGGTGGGGTGGCATTGCAAGTTGATATGCCACTTTGCCACATCGGGACAGAATCTCATATGATCCCACATATCTAGGACATAGTTTTCCTTTCTTTTCGAACCACTTTAGACCTCTTACTGGTGACACCTTTAAAAACACTTTATCACCAACAGTGAATTCGAGGTCTCGGCGTCTGTTATCAGCATAGTGCTTTTGACGCACTTGAGCTGTAATTACTCTGTTCTTGATCTGATCCACTGCTTTGCAAGTTTTCTCCATCGATCCGTCTTTCTCCAACCTCGTCCCATAACAATGGTGTTTGACATTTCCTACCATACAAGGCCTCGTATCGGGCCATCTGGATCGTAGCTTGGTGGCTATTGTTGTAGGCAAACTCGATGAGTGAAAGCTTCTCATCCCAAGTCCCCTTAAAGTCGATAGCACATGCTTGAAACATATCTTCTAGGATCTGGATGGTCCTCTCTGACTGACCATCTATTTGAGGGTGGAAGGCTGTGCTGAACTTTAGTTTCGTCCCCATGGCCTTCTGTAGTCCCTCCCAGAACTTTGATATAAAGCGTGGATCTCTGTCAGATACTATACTCTCTGGGACACCGTAGAGTCTGACAATATTTTTCACATATAATTTTGCTAATCTGTCCATGGTGTATTGTGGTCTGATAGGGATAAATCTTGCAATCTTGGTGAGGCGGTCTACAACTACCCAAACTGCATTCACTGACCTCGAAGTCATAGGTAGGCCAATGACGAAATCCATTCTAATACAATCCTATTTCCATGCTGGCTCAGGTAATGGTTGCAATAAGCCTGCGAGCCTCTGTCTTTCCGCTTTGACTTGCTGCCAGTTTAGACATTGAAACACATATCTGGCCACATCTGCCTTCATACCCCTCCACTAGTACAACCTCTTTAGATCATGGTACATCTTAGTGCTTCCAGGATGTACTGAATATGGAGTGGAGTGAGCTTCTAACATGATTCGATTTATGATTTCCAGATCCTCATTCTCAGGTATGCATAACCGTCCATGATACTTGAGTACCTTGTCTGCATCCAAGGTGAAACCAGGATTGGCTCGACCCTTTTCCAAATCTTCTTGCACTGTCCTGAAGTATGGGTCCTGTAGGACTGCTGATTTTACCTCCTCTTTTAGGTCAGGCAAAATCTTCAGTGCTGCAAACATAATGGTAAACTCGTGTATCAATCCTTGCTCCACTGGAACATCTGCTGACTTTAATAAGAGTTGTTCTTCATTCTTTGATGAGCCAGAAACTCCAGCACACAAAGCAGCATTTGTACTCAGCCCTGCTTCAGGGTTCGATGCCCATTTCCTACTCAGAGCATCAACTACAATATTTGCTTTACCAGGATGGTACTGAATGTCACAGTCATAGTCCTTGAGTAATTCTATCCACCTCCTCTACCTCATGTTCAGGTCCTTTTGTGTGAAAAGATATGTCAGGCTTTTGTGGTCAGACTTAATCTGAAATTTCTCTCTATACAGGTAGTGCCTCTAAGTTTTGATAGCATGAATGACTGCTGCCAATTCTAAGTCATGAGTAGGGTAGTTATTCTCATGCTCCTTTAGTTGTCTTGAGGCATAGACGATCACCTGTTCTCCTTGCATCAGCACACATTCTAGTCCCAAACCTGAAGCATCCGTATACAGTGTGAATGGAAGGCTTGGAGCAGGAATAGTCAATATAGGTGCTGACACTAGTCTTGACTTCAGTGTCTGAAAGCATTTCTCACATTCTTCGGTCCATACGAACTTCTCTCCCTTCTTGGTCAACCTGGTGAGTGGAACGACAATCTTGGAATAATCTTCTATAAACCTTCTGTAATATCCAGCTAAGCCCAGGAAGCTACGAATTTCAGCAACTATCTTCGGCACCTCCCATCCTATTATGGCTGAAATTTTACTGGGATCCACCTTAATTCTTTCCGCAGATACCACGTGACACAAGAAGGCCACTTCGTCTAGCAAAAATTCACACTTCTTGAACTTTGCATAGAGCTTCTCTCTTCTTAGTCTTTGTAATGCCGTTCTCAAGTGCAATGCATGCATCTCCTTGTCCTTGGAGTATACTAAAATATCATTTATGAATACTATAACCGACGTGTCCAACATGTCATGGAATACTTGGTTCATCAGTTCCATAAACGATGTAGGTGCATTGGTTAACCCAAAGAACATCACAAGGAACTCGTAGTGTCCATATCTTGTTCTAAAAGCTGTCTTGGGAATGTCTGCCTCCTTGATCTTGAGTTGATGATACCCTGACCTCAGATCAATCTTTGAGAATACACTTGAACCTTGTAGTTGATCAAACAAGTCATCTATTCTAGGTAGTGGGTACCTGTTCTTGATGGTGAGCTTGTTTAACTCTTGATAGTCCATACAAAGACGTACACTACCATCCTTTTTCTTGACAAATAGCATAGGTGCTCCCTAAGGTGAGATACTCGGCCTTATGAATCCCTTGTCTAATAATTCTTGCAGCTAGGTTTTTAACTCCTTCAACTCTGTAGGAGCCATCTTGTAGGGTGCTTTAGACACAGGCGCTACCCCTGGTAGGAGATCTATCACAAACTCAGTCGCCCTGTCTGGTGGTAATCCGGGTAAGTCTTCTGGGAACACGTCAGGAAATTCCCGTACTACCTCGATATCCTCTATTTTTGGCAAGTCAGCGGTCACATCCACAACTGATACGAGGTATCCTACTCCCCCCTTCTCTAAGCACTTCCTTGCTTTAAGGGCTGAGAGTATAAGCTTTCTCTTCCTAGGCAACTTAGTCCCTTTAAAGTTGAACTCTGTTCCTTCACTGTCCTTGAAAACTAACTTCTTCTCAGCACATAACAGGCTTGCTGAATGCTGAGATAACCAGTCCATTCCCAGAATGACATTGAAATCTAACATCTCAAGCTAGACTAGATTGGCTTCCAACTCTCGTCCTTCAATATGTACTGGGCAAGGCCCATAATACTCTTCTAATACCACTTCCATTCCCATGGGAGATCAAACTAATAGACTTGGTTCCAAAGTCTTGATGGGTTGATCTAGTCCTTTTTCGAATGATACTGACACAAAGGAATGGGTGGCCCTTGAGTCAAACAGGACTTTGGTGGGTACCCCTGCTATATTTACTGTATCTGAGGTTATTAATTTTTCCTTTAGTTTTATATGCTCATACAATTAATGCAGTAACTAAGGAGTAAGTATAGAATCATACCAGTAACTACATCAGGTGATGCAGTTGCTTCCTCTGTGGTAACGGCATACACTTTTCCTTGCTGCAGTTCCCTCTTTGGTAGTGGGCATGTTCTGGCATAGTGACCCATCTGTTGACAATTAAAACACTTCACGCTGGTGTTCTATCCCGTTGCCTGCTATGTCACTGCAAGAACAGGTCTGGGTGGCACAGGGCTAGCTGGTGGCCTAAATGGACGATATGGTCTGTTGCTTTTTCAGCCTTGGACCTCAGGGTTAGGCCTCTTCAGACCCCTATTCTGTGCAAAGAAGCTATCTCTCTGGCTTGCTTCAATGACTCGAGCCACCTGTACAGCTTCATTATAGATCTTCAGTCCTTGCCCCAACACATGTTCTCTTATGACACCCCGAAGACCCATTGTGAAGCGACGGGTTTAGTTTCTTCCTCCTGCATACTGGTTGGAGCGAAGAAAAACAACTCCTCAAACCTCTGTTGGTATGCCTCTACGGTCATTTTGAGACTGCTGTAGATTGAGAAACTCCTTCTCCATCTGGTCGCGGAAACTCCTTGGAAAGTATTTTTCAAAGAAGGCCTCTTTGAATATGGCCCAAGTGATTATTCGGTGCTTTGTTTCCAAATATGTCCTGGTCGAGTTCCACCATCCATTGGCTTCTTCCTTCAGCATATGAGTGGCATATAACACTTTCTCCTCATTAGAACACTCCAGTAAGCGAAAGTTCTTTTCCTTCTCGGCTATCCATTGTGCTGGCCATAGTGTTTTCCTTGGCTTTCCTGTAAAAGTTGGTGGTTTAAACTTTAAGAATCCATCCACCGCTCTAGAGAGACTACTTTGTCCATATGGTGCCTGACCATACCATTACGGTTGATATGAGTAACCACTTTGGTTCACTCCCTGATACCCACCATGATATGCACCCTGATATGCACCCTGATATCCACCCTGGTCCTGGTTAGGGGTGGGTGTCCCTGTAATCGGCTGGGGAAACGTGTTGTGTTGGTTCGATTGTTGTTGTTCCTCAGTAGCTGTACTAACCCCCATTGGTACCGTATTTGCATTTTAAGTGTTTGTGGGTGGCATATTTGCATGTGTCGGTATAGGCCCAGGTGGCCTAAACATCTTCAACATTTCATCGAAGAACTTCTTCTGTTGTGCCTCCATGTGGGTGACCAAATTTGCCACTAGGGTCTCAGAGTTTGTGTGTGTCTGACCCGGCAGTGGAGATTCTTCATTGTCTCTCACCTGATTTCGACTTTCATTGAGAGGGTTAAGTTCTTCCCCATTTTCCCCTCTTCGTTTTCTTCAGAGTTTTATGTCCCTGAATTCCTTTCCATTGGAGGTGCCTTTGAGTGTCGATGTCTGCGAGGAATTCTACGACCATTTCCTCTCACCGTTGTAGCCTACTGAATTTTCCTTACGATATCTGAATACATTGAACACATATGAGACAAATGAGACAATTATTCAAAATGATATTATTCAGTCTCAACATATATGCACTATAAATATTCATCAATCGAAAAGCAAGCAAACAAAATTTTAAAATTTTCTCAGAATTTTCTAGGAAAAATCATTGATTCCGATCGTACCATACCAGCTTGACATTCTGTAGTAGTGGCTCGGCGGGGATGGGAAACGATATTAAATTTTCCAGCCCTCCAAAAGGTACTGGTCGCGGTACCGGTCGCACATTGAGTGTGATCGGAATGTCTTGCCGTACATACCGGTCGCACATACCGCAGGAGGTACCGGTCGAACTCACCAGCCCTTGAGTGCGACCGGTATAACTGGAAGCCCTTTAAAGTCACGATTTTTGGCTCTCATTTCTCACTTTTCTCTTTGGTGCTTACTCCGGTGGCGATTCTTCTCCTAGTTGCTGAGTCTCTATAGTCCAACCGGTGTTTCTAGGAGTGTTTCCTCTCGACCAAGAGTGTCAAACTCGATTCCAAGGTAAGCTTCTCCTTTTCTTCCTCTCTTTGAGAAAAATCTCATCATCTTTTATGCTCAAAACTTAATTTTTCTTGATTTGAAAATTTTTAACCATAGAAAACTTCTTTCATTGTTTGGGAAGGGTTCTTGGGGTATCAATGAGCAAAACCCCTCAACCTATTCGAAGTTCCATCTGTTGGTTTGGGAGAAATCCTAAAATTTTCAACTTTTAACCTAGGTTTCTAGGTTTTTCGAATTTTTTTGAAAATGCCTCTATTTCCTTGTCTTTGTTTAAATTGGTTGATCATGTAATAGTATGGTGTCACCACATAAGTCCTCCTACCCATATTGGGTGAGTTTGAGGTTTTTGTTCCATTTTCTATTATTATGCTGCCAAAATTTTTCGAAAATTTTCCCTAACTTTCTCATATTTTTCTTTGTTCAACAGTTTACAACATGTCTGGACGTCGTGGTGCGGGTAAACGATCTTTTGCGCCGGGTATGCACATGCCACATCCTCCTCCCCACCTCTATGATGATAGATTTTTCCGGTTAGAGGCTGCAGCGGCGCGCCTTCCATGGTTCTGAGTTAAAAGCATTGAATCGGGTTGCTTTGTGAACTTAGAGCACCTGCACCGCTTCGATGTTGAGGCTACCTTGGGGCGATGGGTTGGTTGCCCATTATTCAGTACAAAGAGACCACTCGGCCCAATTTGGTAGAACTATTCTTTACAAATTTAGAGGTAGAAGGGAATCCGAATGATTAGGAACATGCTAGGGATCTTCGAATTACTAGCTATGTGAAAGGGGTGATGATCTCTTTCAACACGGCTGAGTTGGCTACGCTTCTCGAGATCCCAGATGATGGGGAACTTATTTACTGTCCACCTAGAGCAAAAGGATATCTCACTGAGGACATGTGAGTAGCGATCGCTGATCAGATTCTGTTTCCAGGTAGGATCATGCTAGCCGTGAACCTTCGTCCAGTACTTCATTATATTGCCGCATCATACAACATAACATCGTCCCCCAGAGTGGTCATTATGGAGAGGTGTCCCAGTTGACCCAGTACCTCACCTATTGTGTTACTACTAGGCACCGAGTCTGTCTGCCTTACTTGATCATCCATACCATAATTCATGCTGCGAGGCCCAATGTAACAGGCAATCTTCCATACGGTAGGTTGATTACAGAGTTGTTGCACCGCTTAGGTGTGGACAGGCGTGGAGAGCCAGCTTTTGAGGTCACTATGAGTTCTGACATAGATGTAGAGGTTATCTATAAGATGCAGATGGATGGTCTAGAGCTTAGTGACGAGGAGCTACAGGCTCGTCCTCTTCCACCTAGGAGCCAGGCGGCAGCCGCAGCAGCAGCAACAGCAGCAGAGGTAGGAGGTGGTAGGGGTGCACACATGGAGGACATCCCTGCACCTGCACCCTAGCCTTCTCCAGTAGTAGGACCATCTCAGCTTCCTCCATATACAATGATGAGCATGTTCATGGAGATTCGAGATGCTCAGCGAGAGATGAGTCAGGACTTGGGGCGTCTAGCTCGCAACCTACAGGTCACACAGGACCAGGTTCATTGGCTTAAAGAGGCTTACGAGTATGATTATGATATCACAGATCCGATACCACCCAGGCCCGTAATGTCACACCCCAATTCTGTACCAACCAAAATGGTGTGATGAACCGTCAACAAACCAACGGTTCAACCAGGATCTCGAATAGGCTATGTCCATTTGCTTAAACCATACACATCCACAACTAAAATCAGAATAAATACACGATAGTGGAAGTCTTTAATATTAAATGAACTGAGAGTCTAAAGATAATAACATAAATAAATTATCCAATTATCTTCAAAAGACTAAGACAAAAAATAAAATAAAATAATCAATTATATTTTCTTAATAATTCAAATAAAAATCTAATCGAAGACACATGAGTTGCACTCGCATGACGAATCATGCGACTCCATCATAACTTCTGCATCCATCGCCGTCGCATGTCCATACATCGGAGCATTCATATAATCTTCTATGGTGGTAACTACATCATTAGCTAAAAATATTCGACGTTGAAAGGGTAAGCACACATCACGGCTCAGTGAACAAACAAAACAATGCAACAAACATATGTATGCATTCAATTCATATCTTTGGTCTGGTTCATAAGTTTGCAATGTGCAATAGAAAGGATAGGTGGCCGCTGCACCTCTATACACGAGTGTGTGAAGCCGCCCAATGGATCAAACACCATTGCCGTCCCATATGCACCCACCATGGAATAGGGATAGAACTAAAGTGCTTAGGACCATACCGCATCATACTTCCCCTGATGCCTTACCCATACCAACACATAAGCCCCTATTGGCGAGGGCTTGCAAACTGGGCTCGCAACTAACCAATCCTAATGTCAAACAGTGTACCCAAGGCCTCACCCCAACATCCCTTAATACATCCATAGAGATAGAGCTAAGGCCCCCCGACAGAGTTAGAGATTACACGGTCCGAGACCACCTCCTCTGATGCCCTACGACGTAATAGTTCTGCTAAGGTAATGGCGATACGACGATGTTAGTGGACAAGACTTGAGTAGAGATAGAGCTAGAGTCTGGTGACCAGGATGAACTACAGTGTCACGTCCTCCCCCTGATGCTCCACTAGCATCAAGTACACTAACCACACACATACATTCACATGCCTATTCCTAGCATCATCATCATCATCATGTTATAATTAAACAAAATTAAATATGCATGAACAGTAATAACAGGAATAGTGGATGACATGTGATATGCACATTACAATCATACAAGCATAGAATCATTCATGGTATTGGACTCAATAAACAAAAATATTTTATTATTAGCCAATTAGTTTAGGTATTGTTCCTTCACCTTTGATTGCTAGTAGATCCTCGTTCAAGCTTTATAATTCACTTTTAAATCACTGGAAAAACCTAATAAGTTGATAGATTTTAATTAGAATTAATTCCAATATGTTTAAACTAACAGAAACTGTAGGGTCGTAGGTGGGGTAGCACCTGGGATAGCAGTTTCTGCGACCACAGGGGTAGGGTCGCAGGGTAGGGTAGCACCTAGGGTAGCAGTTTCTGCGACCCCAGGGTGTAGGGTCACAGGTGGGGTCGGATACCATTCGACCCTACGTGCGACCACACCCTCCCTGGGACTTCCCGAGGGCATGTGGTCGATCATGTGGTCTCGTGGGGTCGGATATCATTCGACCTTACGTGCGACCACACATGTTCTGAGTCGACCTTTCATTCTAAAGTCCATTCCTTCATGTTTGAATCCTTTGGCTTACTATCATGGTCCATCCTGTGACAGTTCTATGGCTCATAACTACAATTTATACACCATTCATTGTCCATAGCGATCTCTTCCATGGAATCTCTTGGAATTTGTCCATGGATGGATGATTTGGATTTCTCCTAATCCTATGTTCTTCATAAACTATTCTAGGCTCCCAATTCATGTAGGGATTTAGGTTCATACCTTGGGTTTGCTGAGATTCAGAGGTTTCTCTGAACTTCTTCTTCCTTAGTCTTCTTCTTCAAGTTTCCTTCTCTTCATTCTCTTCTCTTTCTCTCACTTTCAATTAGGGTTCTAAAGGAGTGAAAGAGGCTAATGGACGTCCTATTTATATAGGAAAACCCTCCATAATAAGTCCCAATGAGTTTAGGAAAGACCCCTTCGAATTAGGAAGGTTTTCTAATTTTCGGTTTCTGTCTGTTCTAGTAGGGTCGGATGTAGGGTCGCAGAATCCATTGACCCTATGTTTTTTAAGACATGCGACCCCACGACCAAAAAGTCATGGGTCGAACTCTTTTGTGGTGGGGTCGGACATACCTGTTTAGGCATGCGACCATACACTCATTTTTTACTGTTTTGAGTTAAATTTCATACCTGGTACAAGGTGGTAAGACCCGTTAGTTCGATACGGGTTTTACACGCAACTCCACCATAGCTTGATCTTGTTTCATTTGTTTAAATATATGTGGTTTATTTTGCTAACAGAGTAACTGTTCGACTTGTGGACTGTACTCTGTCGTACACTTTGTACTTCATGCTATTTATTGGTTATTTGTTTTTCTTCAAAACATCAATGTTTAAAATTTTTGTTCATTAATAGTATGTTATGCATCTTCTTTTAAGTCTCAGGCATCAAACAAGCTTATGGTGTGTTTTATTAAAGTTTTTAATTTCCTATCTCAGTTCATTGGACACAGTTAGATGCAGAATGGTTAGCTGGACAGAGCCTAAGAGCTCTGATACCAAGTTGTCACACCCCAATTCTGACTGAACCAGAAGTGTAAGTGAACCATCTCCAAACCACGGCTCACACCAGGATCTAAATAGACCGTGTCAACAAACCATTCCAAGCAATCTAACATAATCAGAGAGTAATAAATAGCAGCGGAATTAAATAGATAAATGAACTGAGCTCTAAATTTGTAAAGAAAATAATTATCCAATTATGCCATCATTCACAAACTTAAATAATAATTTATTACAATGTATTATTATAAAATAAACCGTTTCTAAAGGAACACACAGAATGAGCACTCGCATGAGGCGTCATGCTCGTCCTCTACTGCCTGTGTGTCAATAGCAGTGACTGTACCATACACTGGGGCAGCCATAAAGTCATCAACTGTATACCCTGCATCAAAATCTGAAAATAAAGAATATATATTCGGGTGAGCTCACAACTTAGCTCAGTAAGGTAAAGACCAATGCAACATACAAAATGCATGATATAACATTACAATTGGGTCAGATATAACTTGCAAAATGCTATGGTAAGGTTTGACGGCCACCGCACCTCCATGCACAAGAGTGTGAGCACACCCAACAATCAGGTTACAATCCACACTACTACTGTTGCCCCACATCACTCACTCCGGTATAAAGATAGAGCTAGAGTCTGGCGGTTAAGCTACAATCCACACTACCGCGTCCTCCCCCTGATACCCTACACCATACCAATACCTAAACCCCTATTGGCAAAGGCTTGCAAGTGGGATCCTTTTCTAACCATTCCTATATCTCAATACAGTATCTATGACCCTACCCCAGCACGGCTCCCTACGACATAGAGATAGGACTCGAGTCTGGTGGGTAGGCAGAGCCACAATCCCATGTCCTCCCCCTGATACCCTATTCACACCAAGCCCGCTAAGGTAGACGGTGATACGAAAAAGGTATTAGTGTGAGGATATATCCAGGGCTCCACTCCCCTTCACATTCCACACTCTAACTAAAAACATACACATGCCTAAACAAACAACACCCTAGCATACGAATATGCATGAACAAATAATATTAATTTAAACAACTAAAATGGCATATGAAGTGCACAACCACTAGACAATAAACACAGATACAAAATAATCACAACAGTTTACTGTTATTTAGTTAATTAGGATTTGGGGTCTTGTCCCTTACCTGATGCATGATAACAAGTCTGCTCTACGTCACAGATTTTGCTCACACTGTCTATAGGTCCTACATGATCATACTTATAGGTTAGAATTAAATTATTAGGGTTACCGTTGGTCAGAACCAAGTTTGGCCAAGCAAACAGGCCTCGGTAAGCATACCAGTCGCAGTACTGGTCTCAGTAGAGTGAGATCGGTATGTCCTATGGTATATACCGGTCTCACTCTGAGCGAGACCGGTATGCGCCTACGGTATATACCGTAGGCCCATACTGCAGGACATTATAGTCCAGCCGGTATGTTCTATGGTATATACCGCAGGACCATACCGCTGGACTTAATTCCAGCCGGTATGTCCAGCGTTGTATACTGTAGGACCATTCCGTAGGACTTATTGTCCAGTGGTTAGGTCCGGCGGTATGGGTGTAAGACCCACACTCCATGAACCCGATCTAAACCTTTTGTTCATGTCGTAACAGGTCTTCCAATCATCACCGGGCCAGACGGGATGAGCGGATGACAAACAGGAATGAAATCGGACAAATTCAAGTATGAGAAACCTCATACCGGTCGATGGTACCGGTCTATGGTACCAGTCAACGGTCGACCGGAATGGCATGCGTAGCTTGGATCCGAAAAAGGATCTCTACGGGTCCCACTTTCTAAATTTCAAACCGAAGGACTTTCCTAATGTTAGGAGGCTTCCTAAACCTAACCCTAGCCTATATAAGGACCCTTAAACCTGCTAAAACCTCTTCCATTGATTCTCACAAACCCTAGAGAGGGAAAAAAGGCTGAAGAAGGAGAAGAAGCTAGGAAGGAGAGGGAAGAGCCGCCATTGCCGTTGGACGAAGAACTCTCTACCGTGAACCAATGGTAAGTGCTTAGACCTTCCTCTACTTTAATCATTCTAGGATGGTTAGTCATGTTTGGATCAATACCATGCAAAGCGAGGTATTGATCTAAACCCTATTTTGCCGTCAAATCCTAATCTAGTCGGTAAACCCTAGATTCAAGTTCTAGGTTGAAGATCATCGAAACTAGGACTTGGATAGAGTTGGAGACAACTCTAACTCAGTGCTCAAACCTTGAATGTGTAGGAGAAACCCTAGGATCATCAAGGGGTGACCGATGGAAGGTGAGAATCGAATGTATGGACCTCCGGAGATATACCGGTCGACCATAGCGGTCGCACCATATGTGATCGATACTCTGACCGGTACCTTCCGGAGACTGGTCTATGGGGACCGGTTAACCATACCGGTCGCACCTTTTCCCACAGTACCGTGAATGGTACTACAATCGGTATGCTCTGTGAGGAGTGTTTTTGACCCAGTTGGTTTTCCGACCAACGTAAACCCTGAGAAAACTATTCTAACTCAACCCTAACATCGTGTAGGACCTTGTGATAACAAGTTTGGGTTCTGCGACGTGGAGCAAGCTAGCAAACAAGCGTCAGGTAAGGGAATCAGACCTAAATCCTAATAATTAATAACCGTAAAATGTTGTTAATAACTATGATTCTGTGGATTTATGTTTGTGCATACTCGCATGTCATCCTTTACTTTCAGTTATTATTATTGTTCATGCATACTTCATATGATAGGATATGACTGTTAGACATGTGATTATTTTCATTGGTGTGTGGAATGGGAAGGACTGGAGGTTTGGGATCATTCCTCACACTAGCACCTTTTCCTATCGTTTGATTTTAGTATGCTTGGTGCGGGTAAGGTATTAGGGGGAGGAAGTGGGACTGTGGTCTCCGGCCTAGCCACTAGACTCTAGCTCTATCTCTATGCCATAGGGAGCTACGCTGGGATAGGGCCTACTGTGATGACATATAGGATTGGTTAGTTGCGAGCCCAGTTTACAAGCCCTCGCCAATAGGGGCTTACGTGTTGGTATGGGTAGGGTATCAGGGGAAGTGTTGGCGGTGTTTGATCCTGACACTTTAGCTCTCTCCCTATTCCATGGTGGGTGCATGTGGACGACAGTGGTGTTTGATCCATTGAGAGGCTTCACACACTCGTGTATAGAGGTGCGATGGCTGCCAATCCTTTCTATAGCACATTGCAAACTTAAAACCAGACCATGATGTGAATGTTACTCATGCATATGTTTGTTGCATTGTCTGATTGTCTTACTGAGCTAAGTTGTGAGCTCACCCTGTATATGTATACATGTTTTTAGATGTTGATGCAGGTTATACGGTGGAGGATTACCTGAATGCTCCAGTGTACGGAGGCGTGGCTGCTTTGGATGTGCAAGCAGGAAAGGACGAGCATGACGCTTCATGCGAGTGCACTTTCTGCATGTACCTCTAGGATTTGATTTAATATATTTTATTTATTTTCAGTTGGAGATACAGTTGGTGTAAGAATATTTATTTACGTTTTGGTGTGAAGAATAACTGGATATTTATTTAAATTTATTAATAGATTACTCAGTTCATTTTATTTAAAGACTTCTACTGTATTTTATTATATTCTAATTATGGTTATGTATAATGGTTTGTATGAGTGGACACGGGCTTATTGAGATCCTGGTGTGAACCATTGGTTCAGTGATGGTTCACTCACACTTTTGGTTCGACCGAAATTGGGGTGTGACAACTTGGTATCAGAGCTCTTAGGCTCTGTCCAACGAACCATACATGCACTTGACTGAGTCAATGAACTGAGATAGGAAAAATTAAAAGTCTTAATAAAAACCCACCTTAAGAACTTGTTTGATGTCTGAGACTAAATACGAAAGAGCATAATATACTATACTAAAAGTGGAATTAATAAATGACATGCTCTAGATAGGAACCTTAATGACAAGTGAGAAGAACCATAAACTTCTATTAAAATTTTTAAAGAGTATCAAGAGTTAATGGTGCTACAGGGTACAGTCCACAAGCAGGACAGTAACCCTGTTATAATAAAAACCGTGCTGTAAGAGAGAGAAAATAAAAGACCTATCATGGGGATGGGGGCATATGAGGAATAGGGTCAGTGATGTCATAGTCATGCTCATAAGCAATCCTGAGCCAGTGTACCTGCTCCTGCATGACTCTGAGGTTGCGAGAAAGGCACCCTAGGTCATGGCTCATCGCACGCTGGGCATCTCGAATCTCCGTAAACATACCCATCACAGTATCGGGAGGAGGCTGGGATGGTCCCACTACAGGTGTGGGCTGTGGTGCTGGTGCTGGAATGTCCTCCATCTGCTCATTATCATCATCACCATCATCCCCTACCTCTTCTGCATGAGCTGCATTGGCTGCTGCTGCTGCTGCTGCCGCTGCTGCTACTCTCCTGAGTGAACGAGGACGAACCTCTAACTCCTCATCACTGATCGGCAGGTTGTCCATCCTCATCCGGAGAATGGCATCCCAGTCAATGTCAGAGGTCATGGTGTCCTCAACTGCAGTCTCACCCTTCATGTCCACCCGTAATCATTGTAGAAGAGTAGTGATGAGTTGGCCATATGGAAGGTTACTGGCCTGATCGGGCAGAGTATCCTGACGCATGGTCCTGATAATGATGTAGGGGAGACAGACCCGTTCCCCAGTGCAGACGTAATAGGTCAAATACTGTGTGAGTTGAGACAACTCACTGTAGTCGCCGCTCTGAGGAACGATATTGTATTGGATGATGCGACAGTATACCTGAGGCACAGGTCTCAAGCTAGCAGTCTTCATAAGCGCTCCAGGGTTAAGTATCTGCTCCGAAATCTCCTGGAGTAGATCATCAGTGAGAAAGCCCTTCATCTTAGGGACGCAGTAGACCAAATCACCATCATTTGGAATCCCCAGAAGATTGGCAAGCTGGTGAGTGTCGAAAGAGATAGGGACACCCTTAACGAAACTGGTAAGGCGGAGTTCCCTGCCTCAGCTGAAGTCATTGACATTTCCCTCTATCTCCAAGTTGGCGTAGAAATGTTTGACTAGGTTGGGGCGGGTGGTCACAGTGTATGTAATGACGGGCAACCACCCAAGTCTACCAAAAGCTGCTTCAACGTCAAACCACTGCAGCTGCTCTAGGTTCACCTGTCGCCCCGACTCAATATTTTTCTCCTCAAACCAGGGAAAGCGGGCTTGCCCAGCCTCATAACGAAACCACCGCTCATCGAGCTGTGGAACAGGCAGATGCAGGCGGTTCATGCCAAAACCAAAGGTATGTTTTCCAGCACCTCTGAAATTTGTTAGAATTGGTTAGAATTTTTGAAATTTCGACGGCATAATGACAGTAAGGGAAGAAAAAGCCTTGAACTCACCCAAAATCTGGGGAGGAGGACTTACGTAACCCTCTAACACATCATGGAAACCAAGCATCCATCAAACAATCAAGGAATTTGGAAAATTACAAGAAAAATTCGATTTTTACTAAAAACATAGGTAAAAAACCTAAAAATTTGATTTTTTTGAAAACTATCCGGTGGAACCTCAAATTGATTAAGGGTTTTTGCTCATAGAGGTCCCTAAACCCTTTCTAAGCCTAAGGAAAAGAGTTCCTATGGTTAGTGTAAGACCCACACTCCGTAAACACGGTCTAAACCTTGGTTTTGTGTCGTAGCAGGTCTTCCAATCATCACCGGGCCAGATGGGACGAGCGGATGACAAACAGGTATGAAATTGGATCAAAGACGGTCAAATAATCATCATTTTATGTTGACCGGTCGATGGTACCGGTCTTGGTACCGGTCGACCGGTCAGCTCTGCGCAGCTGAGTGCGGAGATCCGGAATTGGATCTCTGTGGGTCCCATTTTTCCTAAACCCTAATGCCTGAACCTTTCTAATCCTAATAGGGTTACTAAACCCTAATTCTAGCCTATAAATACACCCTTAAACCTCCTCAAATCCTTTCCATTATCTCTCACAAACTCTAGAGAAGAGAAGGAGGTTGGAAAGGAGAAGGAGCTAGGAAGAAGAAGAAGAAGGTGCCGCCATTACCGTTCGACGATGCTCACGTTACGCCCGTCAACGGTAAGTGTTTTAATTATTCTTCTTACTCCGTGATTTTTAGGTTAGTTGTGTGGGTGGATCAATACCATGCAAAGTAGGTATTGATCTAAAACCCTAATTTGGCCAATAAACCCTAAGTTGCCGTCAAACCCTAGATTCGAGTTCCAAGATGATATTCATCGAAATTAGACTTGAATGAGTTGGGGATAACTCTAACTCAATGATTAGACTTAGAATGGATAGGAGAAACCTTGGAAATCCATGGAGGATGATCGACGGCAGTCGAAAAACCCATGTATGGTCTTCCGGAGACATACCGGTCGACTATACCGGTTGCACACAGTGCGGCTAGTATGTTGCCACCGGTATCTTCCGGGAGGTTGGTCTGTGGGGACCGGCTGACCATACCGGTCGCCAGTCTTCCCCATAGAGCTGCGACCGGTACATGCCACCGGTCAGCTCTGTGAGGGTATTTTGTAACTTTGTTGGTTTTCGACCAACATGAAACCCTAAGAAAAATATTCTAATGAAACCCTAATAATATTGTAGGACTTTGTGATTTTTCGTTTGGATCTTGCGACGTGGAGCAAGCTAACAAACGAGCGTCAGGTAAGGGAATCTGACCTAAACCTAATAATTAATGGACAGTAAGTTGTTAATCACCTAATTATATGTGATGTGATGTTTGTGCATATTCACATGCCATCTTTTAATTTCAGTTGTTATTACTGTTCATGTATTGTTAGGATGTGATTGTTAAGCATGTGATTATTTTCGTTAGTGTGTGGAGTGGGGCATGGGCCTGGGATCGCTCCTCACACTAGCACCTTTTGTGGTATTCTGTCTTAACATGCTTGGTACGGGTGGGCATCAGGGGAAGGTCGTGGTACGGTGGTCTCCGATGTTGATGCTGGCCTGGCCATGATTATGTGGCACTGTGGTCTCCGAGGTCGACGCTGGCTTGTCCACGATGTTTAGCTCTATCTCTATGCCATAGGGAGTTATGTTGGGATAGGGTCTACCTGCGTTATGTATCTATCTTAGTGGGTTAGTTGTGGATAGGGCATCAGGGGAGGTGTGGGAGTGCCTTAGCTCTATCTCTATGCCGTAGACGGCTGTGCTGGGATAGAGCATACATTGATGACATATAGGATTGGTTAGTTGCGAGCCCAATTTGTGAGCCCTAACCAGTAGGGGCTTAGGTACTGGTATGGGTAGAGCATCAGGGGAGGTACGGGGGTATCTTAGCTCTATCTCTATTCCATGATGGGTGCATGTGGGCCAATGGGGGTGTGATCCATGAGGTGCCACACACTCGTGTATAGAGATGCGGGGGCTACCAAACCTTTCTATAGCACATTGTAAACTTAAAACCAGACCACAGTATAAAATGATTGTTACTCATGCATAATATTGTGAAACTGTCTGATTGTCTTACTGAGCTAAGATGTGAGCTCACCCTTTGTATATATACATGTTTTTAGATGTTGATGCAGGTTATACGGTGGATGACTACGTGAACGCTCCGGCGTATAGTGATGTGGCTGCTTTGGGTGTACAAGCAGGAGAGGACGAGCATGACGCTTCATGCGAGTGCCCTTTCTGCGTGTACCTGTGATCGAATTTTGTTTATTCGTTTCAATTATTTTCGTTTGATATTAAAGGGATGTAAAAGATATTTATTTTATGTTTGGTTTTGAATAATTGGATACTTATTTAATTTATCAATAGATACTCAGTTTATTCTATTTTAAAGACTTCCGCTGTACTATTATTTTCTGATTGTGGTTATGTGTGATGGTTTGTATGAGTGGACACGGCCTATTCGAGATCCTGATGTGAACCGTTGGTTCAATGACGGTTCACTCACACCATTCTGATTGGATCAGAATTGGGGTGTGACAGTTAGAATCTTCTAAACTAAGAAAAACCTAGTTTTTGGGCATGAAACCATGGAGAAACAATGTAAAAATGAAGAATGGAAGGAAGTAACTTACTTGGAGGCGATGTTCAAGGTTTTGATCGGAAGAAAATAGCTTCTAAGACCATCGGTCGGACTATAGCAACTCACAAATCCAGAGAGGAATCGCAATCGGAGAGGAAGAAGAAAGGAAAAGTGAGAAAAATCTCACTTTTCCCGAATTTAAAGGCAATTTTAGGCATACCGGTCGATGGTTTTGCCCATACCAGTCGACTAGTACCCCCAAGGGTATATCGATTGGTACCTCTCGGTCAGAGAAAAATTCTAACCGGTCGACTATACCGGTCGGTTGTAACCGGTACATCGACCGGTACCCCTCGGTAACTCTAAGAGTTTGTCCGCCTGGACATACCGGTCGCACTACCATATACAGTGCCGCGACCAGTATGTTGTGACTGGACAACTATTTGAAGCCCATAAAATTTTGGGAAAAATTTGTAAAATTTCAATTTAAGTTTCCTTGCGAGTTTCGCCTTGCACTTGTTAAAGACTAACACTACTATGACTATTCGATTGTACCTCATGTGTTATGTCTTCTTCTCAGATCCAAGCAGGAAAAACTAATCTGAGATGGTAGGCGAAAATGGTCGTAGAGGCTTACGAAGGTGTCACCACTCCAAGGTACGCCAAAAAGAGGACAACCTAGAAATAGGAACCATTGATGAGCAAAATGTAAACACAGAGGGTGGAGAAAGGCAGAGTCCCAGGGTACCAACAAATTTACCAGGACCTCCTCACACTAACTCTGAGACTATTGTGAGGAATCTAGTTTATCAGATGGAAGCTCAATAGAAGGTGTTCCTGAACGAGATGCTGAAGATGTTTAGGCCACCAGGATATATCCCTACGGAAGGTACGCCTGAGTCTGGAAGAAATGACACCACACTGCCAATGGATGGTAGTACTGGGCCGATGGGCCAAGGGCAGAATCTATAACCACCACACCAATTTCCAACATCGTCTGCCTATCAAGGGATCTATCCGTACCCACCACCATGGTATGGAATGAATGCACAGGGGTAGAATGACCTCAGCCGAGCGGTGGATAGGTTCTTGAAACTAAAACCGCCTACTTTGATAGGGAAACCAGGGAAACCACTGTGGCCTGCACAGTGGGTTGCTGAATTGGAGAAGAACTTCCATCTAATGACTTGTATGAAGGATGAGATGGTGTTGTTCGCTACGCACATGCTCAAGGAAGATGCAAATGCCTGGTGGAATTCTACCCGGACATACTTGGAGATAAAGCACACTCAGATCAATTGGGAAATATTCAAGGGAGCTTTCTTTGATAAGTACTTTCCGAAGAGCTTTCGTGACCAAATGGAGAAGGAATTCTTGAACCTACAACAACCCAGTCGACTGTTGATGCTAACCAGCAGAAATATGAAGAGTTGTTCTTCTTCGCTCCGGCAAACATGCAAGAAGAAGAAACCAAGACCCATAGGGATTGCGAGGAAGTATTCAAGAGCACGTCTTGGGTTTGGAGAAGAAAGTATATAATGAGACTGTACAGATTGCTAGGGTAATTGAATCTAGCCAAAGGGACAGTTTCTTTGCTCAGAACAGGGGACTGAAGAGGCCCGCCACTGAGACTTCAGGTGGAGGGAATACAAGACCATTCCGCTTATACAGGGCTCAGTCTGCTGTGGTGCCTGCAAGGACCACTATTGCACTACCACCACCGTCACAGTTTGCTGGACAGAACTCAAATGTCAAATGTTTCAACTGTCAGCAATTAGGGCATTATGCAAAGACCTGTACTCTACCCAAGAAGCAACTGCCACAGCAAGGAAAGATATTTGCAGTCACCACTGAAGAGGCAGCTGCATCACCTGATGTGGTTACTGGTATGAATACATCCCTTACTATTTGGCTTACTGTTTGTTGTGTTTGAGCATGTAGAACTAAGGGATAATTAATTTCAAGAACTGTAAATATAGCTGGTGTACCCACCAGAGTACTCTTTGACTCTGGGGCTACACACTCCTTTGTTTCTATGTCTTTTGGGAAGCGAATGTAGTTACCTGTCATGTATTTAACCCCAAGCTTGATAGTTTGCTCTCCGTTAGGAGTCGAAGTGGCGTTGAATGAATACTATGGGCCGTGTACAATTAGTATTGAGGGCCGAAACCTAGAAGCAAATCTGGTTCAACTCGAGATGGCAGACTTTGACGTCATCTTGGGAATGGATTGGCTAGACCATCATTCAGCTATCTTATTATGTAGTGAAAGAAAACTTGTGCTTAAAAATGAGAAGGGAAAAGAGTTTAGATTCACTGGAACCAAGTTACCTAGGAAGCGGAAGCTGATCCTCTCCGCCCTAAAAGCTAAGAGATGCTTAGAGAAGGGAGGAGTGGGGTACATAGTGTCTGTAGTCGACATCACTGCAGAGGTGCCAAAAATGGAAGATCTAAATGTGGTACGAGAGTTTTTAGATGTATTTCTAGAAGATCTACCAGGTCTACCTCCAGACAGGGCTACAGAGTTCGTGATAGACCTTATGCCAGGCTCGGCGCTAGTGTCTAAGGCACCGTACAGGATGGCCCCTATTGAATTAAAAGAGTTGAAGACCCAACTACAAGAACTACTAGATAAGGGTTTCATACAACCAAGCATATCGCCATGGGGAGCACCTGTTTTGTTCATCAAGAAGAAGGATGGTAGTGTACGACTATGTATCGACTACCGAGAGTTGAACAAGTTAACTATTAAGAATCGATAGCCTTTACCTAGGATCGATGATCTGTTCGATCAGTTGTAGGGTGCAAAGGTTTTCTCGAAGGTTAATCTTAGATCAGGGTATTACCAATTGAAGATCAAGGCAGGAGATATTCCAAAGACTGCTTTTAAAACAAGGTATGGGCATTATGAGTTCCTTGTAATGTCATTCGGGTTGACTAACGCTCCAGCGTCGTTCATGGAACTAATGAACCGAGTTTTTTCATGACATGTTGGACACTTCGGTCATCGTATTCATTGATGACATCTTGGTCTACTCAAAGGACAAGGAGGCTCATGCAACACATTTGAGAGCAGCCCTACAATGGCTGAGAAGGGAGAAGCTTTACGCCAAGTTCAAAAAGTATGAATTTTGGTTGAAGAAAGTGCCCTTCTTGGATCACGTAGTATCTGCAGATGGTATCAAGGTAGATCCAAGCAAGATCACAACTATAGTAGGATGGGATGCACCAAAATCAGTTGCAGAGATTCGTAGTTTCCTTGGATTGGCTGGTTACTATAGAAGAGTACTCAAGAATCGCAGTTCCACTTACCAGACTAACCAAGAGAGGAGAAAAATTCATATGGACAGATGAGTGTGAGAAATGCTTCCAGACTTTGAAGTCAAGACTAGTCTCTGCACCTATCTTGACCATCCCAGCATCAGGCTTGTCATTTACCTTATATACGGATGCCTCAGGGTTAGGTCTTGGATGTATGTTGATGCAAGGAGAACAGGTGATTGTCTACGCATCAAGACAGTTGAAAGAGCATGAGAAAAACTATCCTACGCATGATTTGGAATTAGTAGCAGTTATTCACGCAATCAAGACTTGGAGACACTACCTTTATGGTGAAAAGTTTCAGATTAAGTTGGATCACAAGAGTTTAACTTACCTTTTTACTCGGAAGGACCTGAATATGAGACAGAGGAGATGGCTGGAACTATTAAAAGATTATGATTATGATATCCAGTACCATCCGGGTAAGGCAAATGTTGTGGTTGATGCGTTAAGCAGAAAGTGGGCATTGAAACCTGAGGGAGGACCTAGCGTAAACGTCGCAATGTGTATTGTAGCCTCTGGCTCAATTGTTACACCCCAATTTCGTACAATTCAGAATGGTGTGATGAACCGTTAATAAACCAACAGTTCAACCAGGATCTCAAATAGGCTATCCCCACCTTTGATAAACCAAAACATATTCCACATTAATCAGAGATAATAAAGTAAAAAGCAGAAGTCTTACAGATAATGAACTGAGGTCTAGTCATGATATATAATTAATATTCTATTTATCTCCAAGTAACCAAAACATAATTTAATATATATTACAAATATTCAAATATGAAAATTAAACACTAAGCGTTTCCATAGCTGAAACGCTAGCTTGACAAGTCATTTTCGTCCTCCACAGCTTGCTCATCATAGCCGCCACCCGTTTATATGTTAGCGTGACGACATAATCTTCAACCGCAAAACCTACAACATTAGAAATTAAAAAGAATTACGCGTGTGAGGGTAAGCTCTCCAACTTGAGCTCAGTGAGTAAACAAAACAATGCAACAAACATATGCATGCATTTAATTCATATCTTTGGTCTGGTCATAAGTTTACAATGTGCTATAGAAAGGATTGGTGGCCGCCGCACCTCTATACATAGGGTATGTAAGCCCACTTAACGGATCAAACACCATTGTCATCCACATCCACCCCACCATGGAATAGAGATAGAGCTAAAGTGCTTAGGACCGCACTGCATCACACTTCCCCTAATGCTTTACCCATACCAACACGTAAGCCCCTGTTGGCGAGGGCTTGCAAACTGGGCTCGCAAATAACCAATCCTAATGTCAAACAGTGTATCCAAGGCTTCACCCCAGCATCCCTCAATACGTCCATAGAGATAGAGCTAAGGCCCCCCGGCAGAGTCAGAGACTAGACGGTCCGAGACCACCTCCCCTGATGCCCTACGACGTAATAGTTCTGCTAAGGTAATGGCGATACGACGATGTTAGTGGACAAGACTTGAGTAGAGATAGAGCTAGAGTCTGCTGACCAGGATGAACCACAGTGTCACGTCCTCCTCCTGATGCTCCACTCGCATCAAGCACACTAACCACACACATACATTCACATGCCTATTCCTAGCATCATAATCATCATCATGTTATAAATAAACTAAATTAAATATGCATGAACAATAATAACAAGAATAGTAGATGACATGTGATGTACACATTATAATCATACAATCATAGAATCATACATGGTATTGGACTCAATAAACGAAAATAATTTATTATTAGTCAATTAGTTTAGGTCTTCTTCCCTCACCTTTGATTGAGCGTAGATCCTCGTTCAAGCTTTATGAATCACTTTTAAATAACTAGAAAGACCTAACAAGTCGATAAATTTTAATTAGAATTAATTCCAATAGATTTAGACTAACTGAAATCGTAGGGTCGCAGGGTAGGGTCGTAGGGTAGAGTCGCACATAGAGTAGCAGTTTCTGCGACCCTAGGGTGTAGGGTCGGACGTGGGGTCGGATACCAATCGACCCTGCATGCGACCACACCCTCCCTGGGACTTCCTGAGGGCATATGGTAGATCCTGTAGTCTCGTAGGGTCGGATATCATTCGACCCTACGTGCGACCATAAGTATCTGAGTCGACCTTTCATTCTAAAGTCCATTCTTTCATGTTTGGATCCTTTGGCTTACTTTTATGGTCCATTCTATGATTGTTCTATGGCTCAAAACTACAAGTTATACACTATTCATAGTCCATAATGATTTCCTCCATGGAATCTCTTGAAACTTGTCCACGGATGGATGATTTGGGTTTCTCTTAATCCTATGTTCTTCATAACTATTCTAGAATCTCTTATTCGGGTAAGGAATTAGGTTCATACTATTCGGAGGTTTCTCTGAGCTTCCTCCTCTTCCTTAATTTTCTTCTTCAAGTTTCCTTCTCTTCTTCTCTTCCTTCTCTTTCTCTTGCTCTCACGTTTCATTAGGGTTTTAAAGGAGTGAAAGTGGCTTAGGGATGTCCCATTTATAGAGAAAAACCCTCCATAATAAGTCCCAATGAGTTTAGGAAAGATCCCCTTGGAATTAGGAAAGTTTCCTAATTTCCAGTTCGTGCTGTTTTCGTAGGGTCGGATGTACTGAGACCCTACATTTTTTAAAACGTGAGACCCTAGGGTGTAGGGTTGCATGTAGGGTCGGATGTAGGGTCGGATGATCTGAGACCCTACGTTTTAAAACATGCGACCCCACGACCAAAAAGTCATGGGTTAGACTTTTGTTGAGGTGGGGTCGACCCTACCTGTTTAGGCATGCGACCCTACCCTCATTTTGACTGTTTTTTAGTTAAATTTCATATTAGGTCTTGGGTTTCTTCACGCACTTGGTCCACTTGGCTCGACCATGATATGTAGACTGGTCGCGACTCAAAATGTAAGGTTAAACCGGGAGGTTAAACCGGGTTGGTGGCGTGCGGGTCTTACAACTCCACCACCCTTAAAAGAAATTTTGTCCTCGAAATTTGAACGTACGGATCTTACAACTCCCCCATCCTTAAAATAAATTTTGTCCTCAAAATTTGAATTTAGGTGGGAATTCTATTTCCGCATTGCATCTTCTTCTTTCCATGCAATCTTCTCCATGTCTTGTCTTCGCTAGACTATCTTCTTGTAATAATTATCCCAGTTTTTGAAATGTTGTACCTTCCAACTAGTGAACTAGGCTGGTACCACTTCAATAGTTAAATCTTCTATCTACTCTAGTGGATCAGTGGTCAATACCTTTGATATGGATCTCCAATGTACTTCTTCAATAGAGACACGCGAAATACATCATGCACACTAGACACGAACAGCGGTAAGGTAATTGATATGCAAATTTTCTATATCTCTCCAAAATTTATAATGTCCAACACATATATAGGATACCACTTTCCCTTCTTGCTGAACTGTTTCAAACCATACATAAGTGATACTTTCAAGAACACTTTGTCACTTATGGCGAACTCAAGGTCTTGGCATCTCTTCTAACAATCCTAAGCTACCTTGGCCCTTTTTCTTTGATCTTGTCTGCCACTCGACAGGTTTCTACAATAAACTCAGGTCTTAAAATTCTTCATTCACCAACTTTATTCCAAAATAGAGAAATTTAACATTTCTACCATACCATACTTTATAGGTAACATTTACATGGTAGATTGGTAGTAAATTCAATCCACATATAGCTTAGTTAACCGCTCTAAAGCATACCGAGGTCGTATAGCAATGGAATGAGTTATCTTCCTAAGGCGATCAACAATCACTCAAACTGCGTCAACCGTTCTAGGAGTCAGTGGCAAATCAGTGACATAGTTCATTGTAATGCAGTTTCATTTTCAGACTGGCTCTGATGGTTGTTATAGTAAGCCATGTTGGTCTTTGTCTTTTAGCCTTTACTTATTGATAATTCAAACACTGGAACACGCACGAAGCCACATTTGTTGTCATTCATCTTTACCAGTACAATCTCTTCAGGTCATGATACATATTGATACTCTAGGATGTTCTGAATATTGAGTACAATGGGCTCTTATCATTATCCTCTTCATGATATCCGAGTATTTATCTTCAGGTATTCAGAATCTACGTCTGCATCTGAGTACCATCTTCGCATCCAAAGTAAGTCAGGGTTAGGCTTTTCCTTCTCTAAATCTTCTTACCCCGCTCTTAGATATAGGTCTAACAAAATTACTACCTTTACTTCATCTATCAATTCAGAGATGATCTTTAATGTTGTGAACGTAAGCGAGGAACTATTGCTCCATAAGTTCATCCATAAGTTCTCGCTCAATTAGATCATCACGAGTTTCTATTATATGTTACTTTCCTTCCAAATCTGAATCTATTGCTACGAAACATAAGGCAATATTTATACTGGGTCCTTCCTTGGACTTCATAATTCCCTTTTACTTTAAGGCCTTAGCTACTACATTAGCCTTGCTCGGGTGACACTCAATATCACATTCTTAATCCTTGGGTAATTTCAGCTATTTTTATCCTCATGTTCAACTCTTTCTGGTGAAGGGATAAATAAAACTCTTGTGTTTCCATTAATCTAAATTCTTCTCCGTATAGATAATGTCTCCAAGTCTTGATTGGATAATTCATCACCAGTAATTCCAAGTCATGAGTAGGGTAATTCTTTTAATGCTCCTTTAGTTTTCCTGAAGCATATGCAATCACTTATTTACCTTGCATCAACCCGCATCCTAGATCCAATCTGAAAGCTTCGATGTATAGGGTAAAAGGTTTCCCTAGTACCAGAACGATTAAGATGGAAGTTGATATCAACCTTATTTTTAGAGTTTGGAAACATTCTTCACACTTGTCAGTTCAATTAAACTTCTTTCCCTTCCTGGTTAGCTTGGTAAGAGGTTTTGTGATCTTAGAGTGGTCCTCTACAATCGTCTGTAATAATCAGCTAAACCCAAGAAACTTCTTATCTTCGCAATACTCTTTAGATGTTTCTCACCATATGATTACTTTTATCTTAATAGAGTCCACTTTAATCCCATTTTATAATGCTACGTGATCTTCTTGGATCACGTTGTTTAATCAGGTCTCATATTTCTTGGACTTGACATAAAACTTCTTCCTTCTCAGCTGTTGTGAAGTTGTTCTAAGATTCGTTGTATGAGTTGCTTTATTCTTGAAATAAACCAAAATATCATTTATGAAAACTATGACCAACGTGTCTAACATGTCATGAAACTCCCAGTTCATCAGCTCCATAAAAGATGTAAGGCTTTGGTTAATCCATACGTCATAATCGGGAACTTATAATTGGTCAATCCTAGTTCTAACAGCTATCTTTGGGATATCGCTGTCCCAATTCTTTGATTGATGATATCTTGACCGAAGATCAATCTTAGAAAATACCTTTGCTCCTTGCAACTGTTTAAACAAGTCATCGATCTGAGGTAGTAGATATTGTTCTTGATCGTGCTTGTTTAGTTCCCAGTAGTCTATACATAATCTGACACTACCGTCCTTCTTCTTCACTAATTGCATTGGCGCTCCCCGTGATGCAATACTTAGCCTATTAGAACCCTTGTCTAATAACTCCCATAGTTGAGTCTCAGTTCCTTCAACTTCATAGGAGCTACTCTATAGATGCCTTTAACACAAGTATCGTCCTTGGTAACAAGTCGATGACAAACTCGGTCGCATGATCAGATGGTAACCCAGGTAAGTCTCCTGGAAACACATTAGAAAATTTATGCATCACATCAATATCTTCCATCTGTGGTGGTTCTTTGGTAACGTATACCACAGATACCATATATCCAACTTCTTTCTCTTTAAAGCATCTCTTCGCCTTTAGCATAGAGAGGATCAACTTTCACTTCTTAAGCAATGGTTCTAATAAAACTAAATTATATGCCGTCTTTATTCTTGAATGATAATCTCTTCTATGCACAAAATAACTTTGTAGAGTGTTGAGACAACCAGTCTATTCCCAAGATGACGTCAAAGTCTGCCATCTCAAGTCGATTTAGGTTGCATCCAAATTATATCCATCTATATGATTTGAACATTGTTCGTCCAATACAACGTCTAGTCTAAAAGGGCTTGAACTAGCAAAATCTAATATACGGTCTTAAGAGCACATCTAGCTCCTTAATCTCCTAGTTTTTCAAAGACTATTGCTTAAAATCTCATATATCCCAAAAAAAAAAAAAAACTCATTAGCTTACACCTTCTTTATCATTGTTGTTCTACCCTGATCTCTCTTTCATATACCTCAAAAAATATCTTGTGATTGTTACTTACTTTCTTGCTCATGCACTCTTTTATAGACATGACCATATCCATCTATTCCGTAATCTCGAAACAGATCCTCAATTTCTTCATCTGAGGTTTCTTGGCTATAGAATCTAATATGAATTTATTCATCTTACTTCCCATAATTCCTTACTCACTAAACATCTTATCGATGGATATCGAGAAATGTAAGAATCAGAATGTTTATCCAAAAGCAATTCATTTTCTTCTTTCGAATTCAGGGTAATGACGAACACTTGCTTTATCTAATGAACTTAGGTTTAAAGGATCAGGAGTAAATCTATGGTAATCTAACCAGCATCAAAAGATCATCAAGTTGCACGGTGGTCCAAATATATATAAAAAAATAGAGGTTTTACAATTCTTAATCTCATGGTTACAGGTTCTATCGAGTATATAATGCCATTGGTCAAGGCACTACAAGAATAAATCTGGAGGAAATTTTGGTACATCAATAAATCAGGTTTAAATCGAAAGATGTACGCTCAACATGATTAAACATTTAACTGTTCATTCAGTTCATATCTCTGTTCATGTTGTCGATCATGAGAGTGGCTTAATTTGGTATAATCGGGACTAACACTAAAGAAACAATATCTATAACTCTAATTGACAGGTTGAATCAAGAAGATATCCTATCAAGGTACGAGAATTTAAAATCAGGTATGTGCATCCTCTATAATCATAAGAGTAAATCAATAATGCACCGCATCCTATATAACCTATCTAGTTATATGGCTACAATATCTTTGATCATTTGCTGAAAACGTTTGAGGCTTCATCTTCAAAAAATATTCCTCAATCCTTGTTGGATCATTCTACCATGATGCAGCAATCTCATATATCGGTGGCTGATAAGGGTCACCACCTTGATACACTGCTTGTTGTGTACCAAGATTCCACACTGAGGTGTACGTTACTGGGATTTTCTGTATGGTAGGCACTGTGTTATAGCTAACAAGTGCTGGGGGTACAGTGTTGCTACCAATTGGTACCGTACTTGGTTTGACTCGGAGGTGCTAATGTAGCATTGACAACTTAGGTAGTGATTCACGTAGCAATTTACATAATCGGTCTCATCTGTTGTTGCTCATGTATTTTGTCTAGCTAAATTTATTACAACCGTGGCCAAGGTACTTGGTAGTCCAGGTGATTGGCTGGAGTGGACTGGTTGTTCACCTCCTTTGATTTGCTTCAATCTGATTATCATTATTTAGCATCTGCTCAGATGAGTTTTCACTACCCGTTTTTGACCCTGATAGTGGTGGGGTCGAGTTGCAACATCTTCTTAATGCTCAGCGGGCAATGGATCAGCTTATGGTGGATCTCACTTTGAGTCTCCACGTCACCCAAGAGTATAGCTTTATCTTCTTTTATAGTTACTCTCATTTTGGTGAATAGCTATTGTTCTCCTATCTCTGTCACATTCAGCCCGAGATCTTTTCCTTTTCCTCTACAGTGATTTAGGCGTTACTAGCCATTTTCTTCTTCCTCTGTCATATATCGAGTTTCACATCTTGTGAGTACCAACTCGGTATTTTAATTTTTCTACTTTACATATGCTTCCTTCTTGTTACTGTACTATATCCTTTATATACTCAGGCAACTATCCTACTTGTAGACCGTACCATATATTATTTATTTATCGGGATACATTTTGATTCTCTTTTTCTTTAGTCTCTATATATATACATATGGTTCCACCTCTTTTATGTACATTATTGTCTTGTTTAAGTTCTGTCTCAACCAACACAGGTGCTTATGGTGTGTTTGTATTAAAGCTTTTAATTTATCCTAACTTAGTTCATGGACTCTAGTGAAAGTATTCAAGTTTGATGGGCAAGGCCTGAGAGCTCCGATACCAAGTTGTCACACCCCAATTTCGCACTATTCAGAATGGTGTGATGAACCGTCAATAAACCAACGGTTCAACCAGGATCTCGAATAGGCTATCCCCACCTTTGATAAACCAAAACACATTCCACATTAATCAGAGATAATAAAGTAAATAGCTGAAGTTTTACAGATAATGAACTAAGGTCTAGTTATGATAAATAATTAATATTCCATTTATCTCCAAGTAACCAAAACATAATTTAATACATATTACAAATATCCAAATACGAAAATTAAATATTAAGCGTTTCCATAGCTGAAACGTTAGCTTGACGAGTCATTTTCATCCGCCACAGCTTGCTCATCATAGCCACCACCCATTTAAATGTTGGTGTGACGACATAATCTTCAACCGTAAAACCTGCAACATCAGAAACTAAAAAGAATTACGCGCACGAGGGTCAACTCTCCAAACAAAACAATGCAACAAATATATGCATCCATTCAATTCATATCTTCGGTATGGTTCATAAGTTTGCAATGTGCTATAGAAAGGATTGGTGGCCGCCGCACCTCTATACACAGGGTGTGTAAGCCCACCCAACGGATCAAACACCATTGTCGTCCACATCCACCCCTCCATGGAATAGAGATAGAGCTAAAGTGCTTAAGACCGCACCGCATCACACTTCCCCTAATGCTCTACCCATACCAATACGTAAACCCCTGTTGGTGAGGGCTTGCAAACTGGGCTCGCAACTAACCAATCCTAATGTCAAACAGTGTATCCAAGGCCTCACCCCAGCATCCCTCAATACGTCCATAGAGATAGAGCTAAGGCCCCCCGGCAGAGTCAGAGACTACACAGTTTGAGACCACCTCCCCTGATGTCCTATGATGTAATAGTTCTGCTAAGGTAATGGCAATACGACGATGTTAGTGGACAAGACTTGAGTAGAGATAGAGCTAGAGTCTGGTGATCAGGATGAACACAGTGTCACGTCCTCCCCATGATGCTCCACTTGAATCAAACACACTAACCACACACATACATTCACATGCCTATTCCTAGCATCATAATCGTCATCATGTTATAAATAAACTGAATTAAATATGCATGAACAGTAATAACAAGAATAGTAGATGACATGTGATATGCACATTACAATCATACAATCGTAGAATCATACATGGTATTGGACTCAATAAACGAAAACAATTTATTATTAGCCAATTAGTTTAGGTCTTGTTCCCTCACCTTTGATTGAGCGTATATCCTCGTTCAAGCTTTATGAATCACTTTTAAATAACTAGAAAGACCTAATAAGTCGATATATTTTAATTAGAATTAATTTCAATAGATTTAGACTAACTGAAATCGTAGGGTCGCAGGGTAGGGTCGCACTTAGGGTAGCAGTTTCTGTGACCCTAGGGTGTAGGGTCGGATGTGGGGTCGGATACTAATCGACCCTACGTGCGACCACACCCTCCCTAGGACTTTCCGAGGGCATGTGGTCGATCTTGTGGTCTCGTAGGGTCGGATACCATTCGACCCTACGTGCGACCACACGTATTCTAAGTCGACCTTTTATTCTAAAGTCCATTCTTTTATGTTTGGATCCTTTGGCTTACTTTCATGGTCCATTCTATGATTGTTCTATGGCTCAAAACTATAAGTTATACACTATTCATAGTTCATAATGATTTCCTCCATGGAATCTCTTGAAACTTATCCATGGATGGATGATTTGGGTTTCTCCTAATCCTATGTTCTTCATCACTATTCTAGAATCTCTTATTCAGGTAAGGAATTAGGTTCATACCTTTATTCAGAGGTTTCTCTGAGCTTCCTCCTCTTCCTTAGTCTTCTTATTCAAGTTTCCTTCTCTTCTTTTCTTCCTTCTCTTTCTCTTGCTCTCACTTTCCATTAGGGTTTTAAAGGAGTGAAAGAGGCTTAGGGACGTCCTATTTAGAGAGAAAAACCCTCCATAATAAGTCTCAATGAGTTTAGGAAAGATCCCCTTGGAATTAGGAAAGTTTTCTAATTTTTGGTTCGTGCTGTTTTCGTAGGGTCGGATGTACTGAGAGCCAACGTTTTTTAAAACGTGAGACCCTAGGGTGTAGGGTCACATGTAGGGTCGGATGTAGGGTCGTATGATCCGAGACCCTATGTTTTAAAACATGCGACCCCACGACCAAAAAGTCATGGGTTAGACTTCTGTTGAGGTGGGGTCGACCCTACCTCATTTTGACTATTTTTGAGTTAAATTTCATATTGGATTTTGGGTTTCTTCACGCACTTGGTCCACTTGGCTCGACCATGATATGTAGACTGGTCACGACACGAAATGTAAGGTTAAACCGGGTTCGTGGCGTGCGGGTCTTACATCAATAGAGAAGGATAAAGACTATATATTAGAGACTGCAGGAGATCCAGTGGAACAAGGCTTAATTCATAAGTTCACACTGATGTTCACAGCTTTGAAGATCTCATCAGATCTAATAGATGAGGTAAAAGTAGCAATCCTACAGGATCCACATCTCAAGACTGTGCAAGAAGATCTAGAGAAGGGTAAAAGCAACCCTGACTTTACCTTGGATTCAGACAAGGTACTCAGGTATCGTGGATGATTATGTATACCTGAGAGTGAGAACTCTAATATCAGAGATAGAGTTATGACAGAAGCTCATTACACCCCATATTCGGTACATCAAAGAAGCACCAAGATGTACCATGATTTAAGAAGATTATATTGGTGGAGGGGTATGAAAGCGGATGTAGCTTGATTCGTATTCCAATGTCTGAATTGCCAGCAAGTTAAAGCAGAAAGGTAGAGATCCACAGATTTGCTACAACCACTACCAGAGCCAGCATGGAAGTGGGATTGTATCACAATGGATTTCGTCATTGGCCTATCCTTGACACCAAGGTCAGTGGATGCAGTATGGGTTATAGTCGATCGACTTACCAAGATAGCTCGATTCATCGCTGTCAGACCTCAGTATACCATGGAGAAGCTGGCCAAGCTATATGTGGATAATATAGTCAGACTTCATGGCATCCCAGAAAGTATAGTATTTGACAGAGATCCCCATTTTACATCAAAGTTCTGGGAAGGATTACAGAAAGCTATGGGAACCAAGTTAAAGTTTAGTACAGCTTTTCATCCTCAGACAGATGGGCAATCAGAAAGAACTATTCAAATCTTGGAAGATATGCTCCGAGCGTGTGCCCTAGATTTCAAAGGAGCATGGGACGAGAAGCTATCGCTCATCGAGTTTGCTTATAACAATAGTTACCAGGCTACAATCCAAATGGCTCCACATGAGGCACTCTATGGGAAGAAATGTCATACACCTCTGTTATGGAATGAGGTGGGAGAGAGAAGGATTGTAGGACCGGAGTTTGTCGAAGAAACTTGTCGAGTGATTGATCAAATCAAGGAAAGAGTGAAGACAGCTCAAGTTCGACAAAAGCACTATGTTGATAACCGACGTCAAGATCTGGAGTTTGCAGTGGGTGATAAGGTGTTCCTGAAGATATCACCGGTGTGAGGTCTGAAATGTTTTGGTAAGAAGGGAAAGCTATGCCCCAAGTACATGGGACCATACGAGATTTTGACCAGACGTGGCAATGTGGCATATCAACTGGCTCTACCACCATCAATGTCAAGCGTTAATGATGTGTTCCATGTGTCTTTATTGAAGAAGTACGTCAGGGATCCATCGAACATCTTGACAGCAGAGCCACCAGACTTGATGGAGGACTTAACGTTTGAAGTAGTACCTGTGATGCTCACAAGCCGAAAGGTACAACATCTCCGAAGCAATGATGTCCATTATGTGAAAGTGCATTGAAAAAGTCAAGATGTAGAAGAAATCACTTGGGAGGAGGAGAACGCAATGCACAAGGAATACCCTAACCTTTTTGACGACCAAGGTACGATCAAATTTTGGGGATGAAATTTCTTTTAAGGGTGGGGGAGTTGTAAGACCCGCACTCCCTGAACCCGATCTAAACCTTTTATTCATGTCATAACAGGTCTTTCAATCATCACCGGGCCAGACGGGATGAGCGGATGACAAACAGGTATGAAATCGGACCAATTCAAGTATGAGAAACCTCATACCGGTCCATGGTACCGGTCTATGGTACCGGTCGACGGTCGATCGGTATGGCCTGTGCAGCTTGGATCCGAAAAAGGATCTTTGCGGGTTTTACTTTCCAAATTTCAAACCGAAGGACTTTCCTAATGTTAGGAGGCTTCCTAAACCTAACCCTAGCCTATATAAGGACCCTTAAACCTCCTAAAACCTCTTCCATTGATTCTCACAAACCCTAGAGAGGGGAAAGAGGCTAAAAAAGGAGAAGAAGCTAGGAAGGAGAGGGAAGAGCTGTCATTGCCGTTGGACGAAGAACTCTCTACCGCAAACCAATGGTAAGTGCTTAAACCTTCCTCTACTTTGATCGTTCTAGGATGGTTAGTCATGTTTGGTTCAATACCATGCAAAGCAAGGTATTGATCTAAACCTTATTTTGTCGTCAAAACCCTAATCTAGTCAGTAAACCCTAGATTCAAGTTCTAGGTTGAAGATCATCAAAACTAGGACTTGAATGGAGTTGGAGACAACTCTAACTCAGTGCTCAGACCTAGAATGTGTAGGAGAAACCCTAGGATCATTAAGGGGTGACCGACGGAAGGCGAGAACCAATGTATGGTCTTCCGGAGACATACCGGTCGCACCATATGCGATCGGTACTACGATCAGTACCTTTTGGAGATTGGTCTGTGGGGACCGGTCGACCATACCGGTCACACCTTTTCCCACAGTGCCGCGACCGGTACTACGATCGATATCCTCTGTGAGGAGTGTTTTTGACCCAGTTGGTTTTCTGACCAACGTAAACCTTGAGAAAATTATTCTAACTCAACCCTAACATCGTGTAGGACCTTGTGATAGCAAGTGGGTTCTGCGACGTGGAGCAAGCTAACAAACAAGCGTCAGGTAAGGGAATCAGACCTAAATCCTAATAATTAATAACAGTAAAATACTATTAATAACTATGATTCTGAGGATTGATGTTTGTGCATACTTGCATGTCATCATTTACTTTCAGTTATTATTATTGTTCATGCATACTCGATATGCTAGGATGTGACTGTTAGGCTTGTGATTATTTTCGTTGGTGTGTGGAATGGGAAGGACTGGAGGTCTGGGATCATTCCTCACACTAGCACCTTTTCGTATCATTCTGTCTTAGCATGCTTAGTGCGGGTAGGGTATCAGGGGGAGAAAGTGGCACTGTGGTGTCCGGCCTGGCCACTAGACTCTAGCTCTATCTCTGTGCCGTAGGGAGCTGCGCTGGGATAGGGCCTACTGTGATGACATATAGGATTGGTTAGTTGCGAGCCCAGTTTGCAAGCCCTCGCCAATAGAGGCTTACCTGTTGGTATGGGTAGGGTATCAGGGGAAGTGTTGGCAGTGTTTGATCCGGACACTTTAGCTCTTTTCCTATTCCATGGTGGGTGCAAGTGGGACGACAGTGGTGTTTGATCCATTGGGTAGCTTCACACACTCGTGTATAGAGGTGCGGTGGCTGCCAATCCTTTTTATAGCACATTGCAAACTTAAAAGCAGACCATGATGTAAATGTTACTCATGCATATGTTTGTTGCATTGTTTGATTGTCTTACTGAGCTAAGTTGTGAGCTCACCCTGTATATATTTTTTGATGTTGATGCAGGTTATACGGTGGAGGATTACCTAAATGCTCCAGTGTATGGAGGCATGACTGCTTTGGACATGCAAGCAGGAGAGGACGAGCATGACGCTTCATGCGAGTGCCCTTTCTGCGTGTACCTCTAGGATTTGATTTAATACATTTTATTTATTTTCAGTTGGAGATACAGTTGGTGTATAAATATTTATTTACATTTTGGTGTGAAGAATAACTAGATATTTATTTAAATTTATCAATAGATTACTCAGTTCATTTTATTTAAAGACTTCCACTGTATTTTATTATATTCTGATTATGGTTATGTGTAATGGTTTGTATGAGTGGACACGGTCTTATTGAGATCCTGGTGTGAACCGTTGGTTCAGTGACGGTTCACTCACACTTCTGGTTCGATCAGAATTGGGGTGTGACAATGGGTCCGAGAGCCCGATCTTGGACCTCCCTCCCCCATCGGTCATCGGCTTGGTTTCTAGGGTTTTTCCTAAACCATTCTAAGGTCCAAATACTCATTTAGTCTTCTAGGTTTCGACTATGTCGTCGCATCATTCCCAGATTAGATCTTAATGAGAACTAGGGTTTTGGAAATTCTAGGATTTCGGATCGTTGCGCCGTTTCACGGCTCCGATCCGAAATCCTAACATCACTAAGGAGGTCGAGCACTTACCGGTGTTTGTTGGATGGCGGCGTGTTCCTCCAACGGAAAGATCCTTCTTGCGCGGTCTCCTTCCTCTTTGCTCCTTCTCAGATCTCTTCCAGACGGCCTAGGGTTTGATAAGGTTTGGAAGGATCTAAGGAGGGGTTAAGGTGTATATTTATAGTGGGAGACTGTTCTAGGAAGGTTTCCCACCTCTAGAATACTTTCCTAAATTTTGATTCGAAGTATGGGACCCGCTGGAGTCCATCTCCAGCCGATTTACACATACCGGTCGGTACTGAGACCGGTATGTAAAATTTACATTTTTTCCACGTCGTTTCTCATATCTGAATCTTTTGGTTCGTTACCCGGCCTCGTCTTCCGGTCCGGTTATGATTGGGAGACCTGTCACAATGTAAACCATGGGTTAAACCGGGTTTTCAGAGCACGGTTCTTACATTAGCTCTTCCATGGAAATGAAAATGATTCAGAATATGCTTCACGGTCCATGGAAAACTATATCTAGGATTCTGGCTATTTGCCATAGCTAGATACTTGGGAAGGTTATATCTGAAGAACAAGGTGTTTATTTGAAGGGGCGTTTGATATTTGATAACATTGTTATGGCGTTGGAGTTGGCTACTATCATGAAGAAAAAGGTGAGAGGGGGATCTCTAGCTATGAAGGTTGATGAAGATAGACATCCAAATGGCATATGATATTACTAAATGAGATTTTCTCGCTTTTTGGTGGTATTTGATTGACCAAATTCGTAAGCTATTGGCCTCCACACGTTTATTAGTTCTTCTAAATGGAGGGCCTGTTGGTTTCTACGGAGTTAGACAAAGATTGCATCCGAGAGATCCATAATCCTCTTTGTTATCCGTCATAGCCAAAGAGGTGTTATGCCTGCCCTTAATCGGTTGAAGGGGTATGTTTCTCTCAAGGCTTCTCCAGGTTCCCGTTCTACGGTAATGGTGTCTCATCTATTCTTTGCAGATGACTTTTTGTCTTCATGAATGTAGGCATTCAGGGTGTTCATGTGGTGAAAAGTACTTTTATTAAGTACCAGAAGTTTGCTGGTCAGCATATAAGTAAAAATGAAAGTAAAATCTTCTTCGGTATGATCTTCCAATTCGAAGGAGTAGGAGGATTGGTTCCATGATGGAATTTGTATAGAGTAAATTCCCAACTTAGTATCTTGGGGTTTTAATATTTCAAAGACGTCTCGAAAAGGAATACTTAAATTCACTATTGGACTGTTATAAGGCCAAGTTTTTAGTGAAATCTAATTTACATTGTATTCAAATGAATTCTGTTTCCACATAGTGAGACTTTATATAGTATGTTTACAGATGGGTCTAAACTAAACTTACTGCCTATACTGTCATGGGCTAATACTCTAACATCCCTCCTCAAGCAGAAGGCGGAGAAAGAAAGAAGCCTCAGCTTGTCGATATACCATTGATGCAGGCTGATCCAGCCTGCATCAACCATCCAAGCCGTTGTATGTCGAGGTGACTTTCCACTGAACCAGCAGGAGCGGCGGCAATGCTAACAGATTCAGTTCATGGGGATGAGTCATTTGGTCATCTGGTGTCCAGGCTTGCCGCGCACAAAATATCTTGTGCTTGGGAAATTCCTGAACCAATGTCGTAAGACAATCCTGAACTGATTTTCAATCACGTTCCTATCAACAAGAAATCGGACATGTGACCATTTGTTGCAAACCAGTGGAAGTAATGTCAACAAGTGACCCTGTGAAAATAATTTCACCTTGAAGCAGACCCGGTACATGACTCAGAATGCGCGGCACAAATAGACTTTGGTATCCTTTTTGTGGTATCCACATGAAGCTCAATCTCTGTCCCATTATTAGGTACAAAGTCATCATGAACTAGCCTTCCATTGTCAAGAGCAGATTCAACAAGAACCTCATTTAAAATGGGCCTAGCACATTCATCAATTTTGGGCCTAGTGTCATCACTAATATGCTCATTTGAATTAGGCCTAGAATCACTTCCTGAGGAAGATCGAAATGGTCTTGTGAACTGCAACATCATAATCTGGAGTTGGCCCAGCTGGAACCTCAAGTATAGAATCAGTTAAATATTGTGAACTGAACCAACGTCGCTATATGATGTCTAACAGTGTCTTCCCATGCACGGGTTGCTCCAGATCTTTTGGGTCTTTCATCTCCCCAGATCACGTTTACTTGCAAAATCGAGACAAATAAAGAAGATTCAAGAATCCAAGCAATCACAACTGCATTGACGATCTGGTTCCTCTCCTGGTTCATCCCTCCATTAACCACCACCATCAGATATTTGGTTTGATCCCTCAAAATCTCAGAACTGGACCGCTGATAATCCTCTCCAAAATCCAAACAGGGACGATAACGTAACTCGTTATGTTGCTTCCAGAACTCTGCTTCCTCACTTTCTTCCCCATTGCTAGGTTCAGAGGTCAATGAAAATAGAAGAGCAAGGCATAGAATCGCAAGGAAGAGCGGGTACCGAATTTCAACTTGGAAGACCAAGGAAGACATGAAGACCACTACAAACTACTCACTAATCAAGAGAGATTTCTGTAATCATCAAAGAGAGATGTACCAATAGAAAGTTCAAAGTGCCTCCTCCCAAATAATAGAAATGAAATGGAGGAACCACTGTCCAGTATAAGCAATGGCAAAAAACAGTCATCCTCTCATCCACTAACATGGTCAAGTAGAGGGAATCAATCGCATGGTCTTGATAGAACGGTATCACAAACAGTTACACCAGCTCCCACGGAAATTTCCAATAGTCGATGAGGTGGCAGATTCCTCATCGATCTCAGTCTCATCAATCATGGGTTACGTATCTTGTATAATGTTAGGAGTCTGGCTATTTACAGCCACGTCAATCCTATATAAATCTGTTAGTCCCAGGTTGACACTGAGAGGGGGGTGAATCAGTGGCCACTAAAAATTCCTTTCCACTATTCAGTTATGGCCTGATGCTATGCAAGGGCTGCCAAGAGCTGTTGATCAATTTATGCTATGCTGCCTCGAGCTGATTACTTGAGACTCTCTCACAGTCAATCTGTCAAACACATTTTGTGCACACACCAACCACACACCCACAGGTATCCATACTAGGGGCTTGGCCTGCCATGTGTATACACCCAGACCTGCAACACACAGACTTCTAATGCACACTCACATACAACATTCATAGGACACACGATATAACGTGGTTCACCAATCACACACTGTGATGGCTACTCCACGGGGCAATACCCTAACCAGGGTTTCGTATATACCCAATACTCAACAGTAATGCTACGGTTGCACCTACAACCCCGATGCTACAACATCAATCGCATTCACAGCTACAACTGTGCTCGAGGCACCTACCCCAACTCCAGTCAAGCACCCACTTGACAGGTTATACAAAGTGTATTACAAATATTCATACAAACCCTTCCCATATAGCATTGATACAAGAAATAGGATTTGTGTGCGAGTTTACCTCCCGGTATTGCTCACTACTGATGCAAGCCTCTCTGTGCAAGCATCTCGGCCACCTCTTGGGCTCCACAGCTCGTTCTTCAATACACCGACTCCATAGGACGCACACAGCTGGTCCACACACTCTCTTCAAGCTTCAACGAAGCTTTCATGGCCTCACATTGCCAGTAGGAGTCTCTCTCTCTCTTGGAGAAGCTTTAATGGACGGTTCTCACAAAAATCACCATTAGAGGCCTCTTGCTCGAGCTCAAACCACTGCCAATGTCATCTTCTTTGAAAATCCTTCAGTTTGGTATATTATGGGCCTCGATCCGACATCGGACGACCGAGATATCATCAAAAGAAGGTCGACCAGTAAGATTATTCCAAAAGGAATCTTTCTCCATGATTCCGTGCGCCGCGACGCACCATAGCGCGTCCACCTCTGACCCACCGTACGTTGCTGTCGAGTCCTGATTGGCGGAGACAGAATCTCCGAATACAGACCATTGGATCGGTCAAGGAGTGGTGGGATCTCCTCGGGTCCCTCCGATCGGCCTCATCACGTCAGGCGCGATCAGAAGACACTACAACCATCGGATGAGCATCTTCGGCGCCGCTTGTATCAAGTGTGTGCAACACTGAATAAGAGACTTGCTTCCATGCGACGCGAGCCATGTATTTATATTGCCTTCGGCCAATCAGAAGCAGCGCAATGGGATCTTAGCGCGAATCCGGCGCTACACTGAATCCCGCCTTTTTGTTGGCCTTTGATCTGGCATCTTGATGCTGTGGCTTCATCCGAGCCACCCATACCGAATATGCTCCTTTATGAAATGATCGAAATGCCCCTGACAATTAGTATCACCTACAGGGTTTCCGACTCCAGTAGCGTCCAAAAACCCAGCTTCATCGAGGCATAACGTCGAACAGTTGATGCGCGCGGCTGGTGCTGTGCGTGCGGCTGCCTACTGTGCGCGCGGCTGGTGCTATGCGCTCGGCTGGTGCTATGCGCTCGGCTGGTGCTGTGTGCTCGGCTGCCTATTGTGCGCTCGGCTGCCTGCTGTGCGCTCGGCTGGTGTTGTGCATGCGACTGCCTACTGTGTGCACGGCTAGTGCTGTGCGCGCGACTGCCTACTGTGCGCTCGGTTGCCTGCTTTGTGCGGCATGCTGTGCGCATGGCTGCCTACTGTGTGCTCGGCTGCCTGCTGTGCGCGGCATGATGTGCGCATGGATGGTGCTGTGCTCTCGACTGCCTACTGTGCGCGGCATGCTGTGCGCATGGCCTGCTGGCCTGGTGTGCGCGCGGCTGGTGCTGTGCGCTCGGCCCACTCGCTCGCGCTGTCCACTCGCCCATCGTGCCCGCTGAGCTGTCCACTCGCCCATCGTGCTGTCCACTCGGGTCCGTTGCCTGCTGAGCTATTTGCTGAGCTATCCACTCTGTCTGCTGTCCACTCAGTCCACTCTGTCTGCTGTCCACTCAGTCTACTGTGCCTGCTGAGCTGTCTGCTGAAATTCTCTCCTCCATATCATCCTGCCAACTGTCTAGAGGTTGCTAACAATGACAACACACACAATACAAAGTTGCTGACAACATCACAACTTGGCCAAGGTTCCAACAATCTCCCCCTTTGGAATTGTTGGCAACCTACCTATATGATATCTCCACATGATATCAAGTACTAACACCACACAGCCTTTCTCAGCCTTTCTCTCCCCCTTTGACAACAAGTCCCAAAGGGCATAGCCTCATCTGTATAGACTCCCCTTAGAAATGCTCCCCCTTCATAGGTACTCTTCCTTCATAGGAACTCTTCTTACATAGCCTCACCTGTAGGAGTGCCCACCGCATCTTCCAATCCTACAGATGAACAATGATGCTTTGCAGACACCAACTCCCCCTACATCTGTGCCATCTCCAAAGTACTAAGAGGCACAACTCTTATCTTGACTCTGAGAGTCACTCAACTAAGTTCTTTGAGAAGGTCTTTGTGAAGACATCTGCCACTTGATCACCACTGACTGAAGCTACTAAACTCTGTTCCTACTTTGCTTGGCCACAAAACTTTCCAAAAAGCATGCACTGCCACTAGTGTCCTTTCTGTCATCAACACACTTGGCCAAGCACATAGCTAGTAGGCAATCAGTTTTCTGAAAGAACATACAGGTTGCCCTGTGTTCTTGTCCCTTGTGCCACTACTTTCCCTTTTTCAACATTTTTCATTATAAAACCATTCTTGGTGAAGGTTATTTCATTTCCTTGATCACAAACTTGACTCACACTCAAGAGATTGTGTTTCAGGCCATTGACTAGTAAAACTTTCTGGGATTTCAATTTTGCACTGGAGATGTTGACAGTTCCTCTTCATTTGATCCTTGCACCATCATTGTTTCCAAATCTAACTGAACCACTTGCTTTAGTATTCAGACTTGAAAAAATCTCTCTATCCCCTGTCATGTGAGTGGAGCTCCCACTGTCCAAGATCCATGGTGTAGGTCTACTTTTGGCTTTAGGAGTTGTCTGCATAATGAAATATTTATTACCCTTATTTTTGCTCTTCTCAACCCATATTGCCTTTTCTTTCACTGTGATGGATTTTCTTGCCTTTTCTTTCACAACACTCTCTTCTCTTTGAGCTGGTCTTCTGGGAGTATTTCTTCTCATATTCTCTCTTGGTTGCCTTTGATATGAAAGGAGTGTCTGACAAGTTCTGGCTATGTGACCATATTTCTGACACCTGAAGCATTCTATCTTGTCTTCTGCCAAAGAAGCAAATCTGTTCCTGCTTGTGAACACTGGAGGTCTCTTCTGTCTTCTGCACTCTGCCACTCTATGCCCATATGCATTACACCCATGACAGTACCCTCTGAAGCGCTCTCTTTGCCTGAGATTTTTGCCTTGCTTCCTCTGCTTGTGCTGGTTAACTGTATTGATGCTATCTCTGCCAGTTCTGTTCTCAGCTTGCTTCTCAACATGTGACCTCATCTATTTTGCTCTGACAAACACAGTGGGGTTCTCAACAAACCCTTTTCCTTGAGCTTTTTCTGTCCTCTGCTTCTCATAACCAAGCCTAGACTTGATGTGAGATGACCTTTGGTAGCTAAGAATTTCATCCAGAATATTCTCCTCTTCCATTTGTAAGCAGTCATCCTCACCCTCTTGATCTGTTGTAGTCTTCTCCTTTGATTTTAGGATAGTTACTGATGGAGTTGATGTTTTTGCTTCCATGTAACTCCTGTTCTCTCTCACAGAGCTTGCAAGCTCAGTTTCTAGTTTGAGAATCTCTTCTTTAAGTTTTGCACATTCATCTGACTTTGAGGACAACTCATAATTCAGATCAGATGCTATCTTCTTTGATTCTTCAGTGGTGACTTGCTGTTGACTGATCAACTCAGTTGCTTCATTATATTGATCATTCAATTTTTTGTTCTTTGTCTTCTCAGTTCTAAGATCTTTAAGAGCTGAAAGCAACTCTCCTTCAAGATCAATTTCTTCTTCAAAGTCATCTTTCCTCTTTGATTTTTTCTTCTTCCCTTAAGGCTCATCAAGAAGGACCATGAAGAGGGCCTCATCATTATCATCCTCTATTGATTCATCTGAGGAATATTCATTCTTCCTTGTAAGCAGACTTCTCTTCTGGGGCACATACTTTTTCTTTCCTTTTTGGTCTTGACTCTCTTTGGGTTCTTCATCATCAGAGTCATAAAATTTTCCCTTTTTCTGGCACTTGGATGCAAAGTGTCCTAGGCCTCCATAGTTGAAGCATCTCATGGTTGACTTGCCCTTGTACCTGTCACTCCTTTTCTTCAACTTTCTGGTATCATATTACTCGCGAGTCTTTCTTGTTTGTAAGATAAGCTATAAGCTCATCATCTGAGTCATCAGAATCACTGTTGTCTTCTGCTCTTGACTTCTACTGGTTCTATAATTTTCAATTTCTTTACAGCCTCAAAAGCAGCTTCTTTTTCCACTGACACTGGGTCTATCATTCTCATCTCATAAGTGGTCAGGATGCCATGTAGCTCATCAATGGTTAGACTGTCCAAGGTGGTTATTTCTTCAAGTGCAGACACCTTTGCATTATACAACTTGGGCAGTGTTCTCAATACCTTCTTGACAACATGGACTTCCTTCAGCTCTTCCTCCAATGCTCTGATTGCATTGGTGACTCCATTCACTCTGTTGAGATAAACTTCAATGGTTTCTCCCTCAGTCATCCTCAGACTCTTAAACTGTGATCTAAGGATTTGTAGTTTTACCTCTTTGATCTTGCTATCTCCCTCATGTACACTCTTCAGCTTGTCCCAGATTTCTTTGGATGTAGGACAACTGATAACTCTAATGAGCTCATTGCTCACAAGTGAAGCCAGAAGGGCTGTGACTGCCTTGGCTTCATTTTCTCTCTTCTTCATCTCCACTATATCAGTGATGTCTTCTATGGTGTGCTTGTAGCCGTTCTTCACTGCTAGCCTTACTCCATAGCCTTGAGCTATCAAATATGCTTCCATTCACACTTTCCACACACTGTAGTTGGACCCATCAAATATAGGAATTCTTCCATTCTTGTGATGGTCTTCACTGGATGCCATTTCTCAGTCTCAATTCACTGTCTGTACTCGAAGCTGTCAGTCTTCTTCCCTTGGGAACTCAGCTCTGATACCAATTGTTAGTCCCAGATTGACACTGAGAGGGGGGTGAATCAGTGGCCACTAAAAATTCCTTTCCACTATTCAGTTATGGCCTGATGCTATGCAAGGGCTGCCAAGAGCTGTTGATCAATTTATTCTATGCTACCTTGAGCTGATTACTTGAGACACTCTCATAGTCAATCTGTCAAACACATTTCGTGCACACACCAACCACACACCCACAGGTATCCATACCAGGGGCTTGGCCTACCAAGTGTGTACACCCAGACCTGCAACACACAGACTTCTAATGCACACTCACATACAACATTCACAGAACACACGATATAACGTGGTTCACCAATCACACACTGTGATGGCTACTCCACGGGGTAATATCCTAACCAGGGTTTTGTATATACCCAATACTCAACAGTAATGCTACGGTTGCACCTACAACCCCGATTCTACAACATCAACCGCATTCACAGCTACAACTGTGCTCGAGGCACCTACCCCAACTCCAGTCAAGCACCCACTTGACAGGTTATACAAAGTGTATTACAAATATTCATACAAACCCTTCCCATATAGCATTGATACAAGAAATAGGATTTGTGTGCGAGTTTACCTCCCGGTATTGCTCACTACTGATGCAAGCCTCTCTGTGCAAGCATCTCGGCCACCTCTTGGGCTCCACAGCTCGTTCTTCAACACACCGACTCCATAGGACGCACACAGCTGGTCCACACACTCTCTTCAAGCTTAAACAAAGCTTTCATGGCCTCACACTGCCAGTAGGAGTCTCTCTCTCTCTTGGAAAAGCTTCAATGGAGGATTCACAAAAATCACCATTAAAGGCCTTCTGCTCGAGCTCAAACCGCTGCCAATGTCATCTTCTTCAAAAATCCTTCAGTTTGGTATATTATGGGCCTCGATCCGACATCGAACGACCGAGATATCATCAAAAGAAGGTCGGCCAGTGAGATTATTCCAAAAGGAATCTTTCTCCCTGATTCCGTGCGCCGCGACGTACCATAGCGTGTCTGCCTCTGACCCACCGTACGCTGCTGTCGAGTTCTGATTGGCGGAGACAGAATCTCTGAATACAGACCGTTGGATCGGTCAAGGAGTGGCGGGATCTCCTCGGGTCCCTCCGATCGGCCTCATCATGTCAGGCGCGATCGGAAGACACTACAACCATCGGATGAGCATCTTCGGCGCCGCTTGTATCAAGTGTGCGCAACACTGAATAAGAGACTTGCTTCCATGCGACGCGAGCCATGTATTTATATTGCCTTCGGTCAATCAGAAGCAGCGCGATGGGATCTTAGCGCGAATCCGGCGCTACACTGAATCCCGCCTTTTTGTTGGCCTTTGATCTGGCATCTTGATGATGTGGCTCCATCCGAGCCACCCATACCGAATATGCTCCTTTATGAAATGATCGAAATGCCCCTGACAATTTAACTAATGGCCTCTGTAACCATTAGTATCACCTACAGGGTTTCCGACTCCAGTAGGGTCCAAAAACCCAGCTTCATTGAGGCATAACGTCGAGCAGTTGATGTGCGCGGCTGGTGCTGTGCGCGCGGCTGGTTCTGTGCGCTCGGCTGGCGTTATGCGCTCGGCTGGTGTTGTGCGCTCGGCTGCCTATTGTGCGCTCGGCTGCCTGCTGTGTGCTCGGCTGGTGCTGTACACGCGACTGCCTACTGTGTGCGGCATGCTGTGGCGCATGGCTGCCTACTGTGCGCTCGACTGCTTGCTGTGTGTGGCATGATGTGCGCATGGCTGGTGCTGTGCTCTCGGCTGCCTGCTGTGCGCGGCATGCTGTACGCATGGCCTGCTGGCCTGGTGTGCGCGCGGCTGGTGCTGGGCGCTCGGCCCACTCTGTCTGCTGTCCACTCAGTCTACTGTGCTGTCCACTCAGTCTGCTATGCCTGCTGAGCTATCTGCTGAGCTGTCCACTCTATCTACTGTCCACTCAGTCCACTCGCTCTCACTGTCCACTCGCCCCATCGGGCTCGCTGAGCTGTCTGCTGACATTCTCTCTCCTCCATATCATCCTGCCAACTGTCTAGAGGTTGCCAACAATGACAACACACACAATACAAAGTTGCTGACAACATCACAACTTGGCCAAGGTTCCAACAAAATCTCTAGCTGTAAATAGCCATGTAAATCTCATGTAAATCTCTTTGTTACAACTGTATATTTATCATTAAAATATAGAACCGATCCATGAAAGACGGCACAATTGAAACTCCAAAATATTGCATCTCATATGGTATCAGAGCCTGCATAAAATACATAAGCAATTTTTTTTTTCCATGGCCACGTCTGCTAACTCTTCTACGGCTGCATCCGACACCTCTTCCCCTGCTCCTTTCGGCTTTGGGGTGACATCAACCATGTCCTTCACATTCGTTTGGATAATACGAACTATCTTCTCTGGTGAGCCCAGTTCCTCCCTCTCTTTCGCCTCCATGGTTACATGAGCTATGTTGATGGGACCATTCCTTGTCCCCCGAAGACAGTCTCTGCTACATCCTCTTCGACAGAGACCACTACCGCCTCCACCTCTAAGGTTTCTTCTTCAGAATCTACTTATACACCCATCAAGGTGTTTTAGTTTGATGGAGGGGGCTGGGCTTTTACAAACTATTTGGGGGGGCTGGGCTTTTACAAACTATTTGACCTCTAATGGCATTCTTCACAGATTTTCATGCCCTCACACACAGGCTCATAATGGCATTGTTGAACATAAGCATCGTCATATTATGGAATCTGGAATCATTCTATTGGCTCGTTCACATGTTCCCAGCATTATTGGGATTATGCATTTGCAACAACTGTTTACCTTCTAAATCGGTTGCCCTCTTATGGCATTGCCAATGTATCACCCTTTGAAATTCTGTTTCATCAGGTACCAGATTATAAAGCCTTATGGATTTTTTGAGTAGCATGCTATCCGTGGCTTCGTCCATACAACATCTCTAAACTTGACAATCCGAGTCTCCAATGTGTCTTTTTGGGTTACTTCACTCAACGTAAGGGGTACACTTGCCTTGATCCTTTTAGTGGGTATAAAAATCCTCTCCCGCCTGAATTTGGGCAGGAGAGTTGGCGGCTTTGATGAATGGCTGCCACTTGGCTCTCGGGTGGATCCGAGCCCTCCATCTGAGCCGACACCCTAGCCGACAAGCTGAGCCGACAGGGGTGTCGACTCGAATGGAGGGCTCGGATCCACCCGAGAGTCAGGTGGTGGCCATCCATCCAGGCTACCAACTCTCCTGCCCAAACTCAAGCGGGAGAGGATGTGGATCCCTTTTAGTGGTCGGATCTTTATCTCTCAGCACGTTGTATTTAATGAACAAGAGTTCTCTTTTTCGAAGCATGATCCCATGCCACCACATCAACCGATGCATCGTACGCCGGCTCATTTATCTCTCCCTTTGCAGGTTATGGAAAAGGGGGTGTGTCAATCCAACCCCATTTTGCCCAGCTCTACGTCTGGCCCAAGGAGTCCTCCTCCGACTGAAGCTGTTCCACATGGGCCGCCCTTACATTTGCTCGGACTAGGTGTCACACAACCTACTATACAGATGCTAGCCCCAGCCCACGATGTTGACACCCCAATTATTCCTCCCACCGAGAATGCCCCTAAACCGCCAGCTCCTTCAGCAGTAAGTGGTGGTCATCATATGGTCACTCACTCCAAGAATAACATTTGGAAGCCTAAGCTTCCAACGACTTTGCAAACTACACTGCATCCTTTTAGTTAGTGCTTCCACGCTATGTTGGAGCTGACTTGTTTTACTCAAGCTCAAAAGGATCCCCAATGGCGAGCTGCGATGTCTTAGGAATTCACTGCTTTAGTCTGAAATGGTACTCGGAAGTTGGTTTCGTTTCACCCCTCTATGAATGTTATTGACTGCAAATGGATCTATCGTATCAAGACCAAGTCCGACGGTACCTTGGAGGGTTATAAGGCTCGACTTGTGGCTCGTGGGTTCACTCAACAGTATGGGTTCGATTATGAAGAGACTTTTAGTCTAGTTGTGAAACTGGCCTCTATTTGTATTGTATTGTCCTTGGCCATCACCTACTGCTGGTCTCTTCAGAAACTCGACGTCACAAATGCCTTCTTGCATGGTGATTTAGCAGAGACAGTGTACATGCAGCAGCCTTAGGGTTTTGTTGATACACAGTATCTGAACCATGTTTGTGCCCTTAAAAGGCTTTGTATGGTCTTAAGCAAGCACCTCGTACGTGGTACCATCGTCTGAGTGCCCATTTGTTATCTCTTGATTTCATGACATCCACTGCTGACTCCTCCTTGTTTATTAAATGGAATAATGAGGGCATACTAGTTATTTTACCATATATGGATGATTTGATCATCACAGGTAGTTGCACTATAGCTATCAACAATCTAATTCGTCAACTCAGTATTGAATTTGCATTAAAGGACATGGGTTCATTGCATTACTCCCTTAGTATTCATGTGGATCCCCATGACAATAGATTGCATTTGTCACAGTTCAAATATGCTTGTGATCTCCTTGCTCACACCAGTGTGCAAGATGCCAAGCCCCGTATCACTCCAATGGCCATTGGTGGTTCCAAACTCAATAAAACAGCTGGTGAATCATCTCCTGATGTTACCCTCTATCGCAGCACTGTCGGTGCTCTTTAGTACCTCACTCTTACTGCCCTGACTTATCTTATTTGTTAATAAAGTCTATCAATTTATGCATGCCCCTTCTCTTGAGCATTGGATGGCGGTGAAGCGTATCCTTAGATATATCAAAGGGACTATTCATTATGGCCTTATGTTGAGACTCTTGTCTCTCCTGTCATTATCGGCCTATACAGATTTAGATTGGGCTGATTGCCCAGATGACAGGAAATCTACCAGCGGTTACTATGTTTTTTTTAGTAACAATTTGGTTGCTTGGAGTTCTAAAAAGCAACCTATGGTCGTTCACTCAAGCACCGAATCTGAATATAAAGGGCTTGCGAATACTACTTCTACAGTGACTTGGATTTAGTATCTCTTACATGATCTCGGCTTTCCGCTTGCTCAAGCTCCTGTTTTATGGTGTGACAATATTGGTGTCACCTACCTTAGAGCTAATCCCATCATGCATGCTCGGACCAAGCATGTTGAGATCGACTATCATTTTGTACGTGATCGTGTGACAAAAAAGTTGCTTAACGTTCATTTTGTCAGCACTCACGACCAAACAGTCGATATACTCACCAAGCCCTTAGCTCATACACGATTCAAATTATTGAAGAGTAAGCTCACTCTGCATGAAAGTCTCTTTCGCTTGAGGGGGTGTGATAGAACGGCATCACAAACCATTACACTAGCTCCCACGAAAATCTCCAATAGTCGATGAGGTAGCAGATTCCTCATCTATCTCAATCTCATTAATCATGAGTTATGTATCTTGTATTAGGAGTCTAGCTGTAAACAACCACGTCAATCTTATGTAAATCTCTAGCTGTCAACAGCAATGTAAATCTCTAGCTGTCAAAAGCAATGTAAATCTCTTTGTTACAGCTGTGTATTTATCTTTTAAATATAGAACCAATCCATGTTCTCGAACCAAGATTTCAGGCTATCAGTACCCCTACTTAACTGACTTACAGAGGAATAAGGAAGCTATTGTCGACATGTTGAAGAGGAGATTCTAACCAGAAATGAGTCGAAGAGCCCCCTAGCCCCCAAAGGGAGAACAGAACACCAAAGCACAATTCAAACTCCAAATTACTGCATCTCATAGGTCTTACGAACAGTTGCTACCCTTGACCGCAATGAATTATTGCAGTGTGGATCACAATTTATGTCAAAATGTCAAAATGATCTCAATAGCAATCTCCATGTACCCTTTCAGGAGATACTTCAAGGGAGTAGTTACCATAGAAACAATCCTGTCATAAGTTCTCCAGAAATTTGCAAGAAAAGTAGAGTGCACTCCAAGTGTTGTTCGACACCACAGATGTTAAAAACAGAGTACCTTCATAATACGCCAATATCTGAAAGTATTACAAATAATGAATAGCAAGAATTGATTTACAAAATAGAGATTGATAAAGGAAAGACAAATCTGGACAAACAGGAATAAACATCCGAGCACCAGATTTGTCAACGAACCAAGAAGGATGAAGAGATTGATAAAAAATAAAAATAAAAAACTAGCAGAAATTGCCATTGAAACATCATCAAGAAAATGAAACCGAAAACGCCATACGAACAGAAACAATACGCGAAGATCTGAACCGGAGAAACAGTTCGTAACAGGGAAGACAGATATGAAAGAATATCAAGATCTGAAAAATAACAAAAGATCAAGAAAATATTGTAGAGATGAGTTGCAGGGTAACGCTCGCTGCAATCGATTTTGACTGGAGGAAGAAGACGAAAATCACCATTGACGAAAACTTAAGACGAAAATATCAAGAAAATAAAAATTGTCAAGAAGAACTGAAATTCAAGAAAAATGAACTGAAACTTCAAGATCTGATATGAAATGTCCGAAACTAGAAATTTAAGAAGAAGATTACAGAAGAAAGAAACTAGAAATTTGCGAACTGAAACTTCAAGATATGATCTGAGATGTCTGAAACTAGAAATTGAAGAAGAAACAGAGAATAAAAAGAAAATATCGAAGAAGCAGACATCAAACTAACACAAAGAAAATTACATTGAACTATCATCAAGAAACACATTGAAGATCACAAAAAAAAAAAAAAAGATTCAGGCATAAACCAGAAGCAAACAAATAGAAATTGCAAAGATGAACAGCGGAACTAATACTAGAAGGAAATCCAACCACGAACAGATTGAAACAGAATCACCTCTGATGAGAATCACGGCAGGAGAGATTCGTAGACGACCACGAACAGATCGAAGAGAATCCCCACTGAATATAATAAGTCTGAAGAAGCCTAGCCGTGGGGCAAGGGTTGCCAAACCGCTGAAGCCACCACTCTTGGGGTGGTACGTCGGATTGCCTATAAAAGGGTCCCCTACTTTAACCAAGGAGGCTGTTAAGAAAGTAAGATGTGACAACAGGAGCAGAAACAATTCCATTGGACCTTAGTCTTTCATAGAAACGGCACCCCAAGCCTAAGTAACAATAGATTGTTTACGATCTACATCAACACGACAAGCTGACTTGGCCAACCACTCCTAACTGGACATGTGGATAACAATATGATCAAGGCCTATAGCCCAAGAAGCTAGGAAAAATGCTACTTTAAGCTCCTTCTCCTTGGCTATAAGTAGAAAGAATGAAAAGGAAGGAAGGTTCACCACACTCTATCATTTTAACACTCATTTTACTCATCTTCAAGTTTACACTCTCGTTCTTTTATTCCCTCCATAACCAAGTACTTTTTCCTTTCTCTACTAGAAATTTGGATATCTTATTTTCGGATTCTATCTGCTTGTCCTGAACCTATACTAACTTAAGCATTGGAGTGGCCACGGGGTTTGTAAACTCAGAAATTCTATGAGTTTGTTGTGTCTTTCATCAATCTGAATGAACATATTTATATACAACAGAATGGCAAATATCTCTCCTATGATTAATCTCTAGGCTTATCTTTAGGCTAGATATCCATATCCTATGATCCATTAGATCCAATTTCTAGGCTTGTCTTTACGTTAGAGATCTCTGTCCTATGATCTATTAGATTCAATCTCTAGACATATCTTTGGACTAGAGATGTCACACCCTAATTCTGCACTGACCAGAATAGTGTGATGAACCGTAAATAAACCAACGGTTCAAACCAGGATCTCGTATAGGTCATGCCAATCACATTAAACAAAAACACATTATACAGTAATAATCAGAGATATTTGAGTAAATAGCGAAAGTCTTATTAATAATGATTTGAAATCTACATGATAAATAATTAAATGATCTAGTTATCTCTAATTAACTAAAACATAATTAATACATATTACAAGTATCAAAATACGAAGTTAGCCACTAAGCGTAAACATAGTTGAAACACTAGCTTGACGAGCCATATTCGTCCTCCACAACTTCTTCATCCATAGTCGTCATTTGTCTATATGTTGATATATTCATATAATCTTCAACAGTAACATCTGCAACATTAGAAACTAAAAAGAATTATGCGCGCGAGGGTCAGCTCTCCAACTTGAGCTCAGTGAGTAAATAAAACAATGCAATAAACATATGCATGCATTCAATTCATATCTTTGGTCTGATTTTTAAGTTTGCAATGTGCTATAGAAAGGTTTGATAGCCCCCGCACCTCTATACACAAGTGTGTGAATCCGTCCAATGGATCAAACACCATTGCCATCCCACATGCACCCACTATGGAATAAAGATAGAGCTAAACTGTCCAGATCAAACATCGCCAACACTTCCCCTGATGCCCTACCCATACCAACACGTAAGCCCCTATTGACGAGGGCTTACAAACTGGGCTCACAACTAACCAATTCTAAATGTCATTCAGTGTATCCAAGACCTCACCCCAACATCCCTCAATAAGTCCATAGAGATAGAACTAAGGCTCCCCGACAGAGTCGGAGACTATACGGTCTGAGACCACCTCCCCTTATGCCCTACGACGTAATAGTTTAACTAAGGTAATGGCGATATGACGATGTCAGTGACCAATACTTGAGTAGAGATAGAGCTAGAGTCTGGTGACCAGGTTAGAGACCACCATGCCACGTCCTCCCCCTGATGCTATATTCGCATCCAACACACTAACCACACACATACTGTCACACCCCAATTCTGGTCTAACCAGAATGGCGATGAACCGCCAATAAACCAACGGTTCACCCAGGATCTCGTATAGCTCGTACCCATCATATCAAACCAAACACACATTCCACATTAATAATCAGAGATAATAAACAAATAAGCAGAAGTCTTACAGATAATGAACTGAGAGTCTAACAGTGATAAATAAGTATTTAATCTAATTATCTCCAAACCACAAGACAAAAAAATAAATAATCAATTACATATCTGATATTCAAATTATAACTAAACTTAAGCAAAAACACATTGGTTGCACTCGCATGATGAATCATGCACATCTTCTTCAGCTTCTACGTCCATCGCAGCAACGTGTCCATACGTCGGTGCATTCATATATTCCTTAACAGTAGGACCTGCATCATCAACTAAAAATATTCGACGTCAAAAGGGTGAGCACACATCACGGCTCAGTGAGCAAACAAAATAATTCAACAAACATATGCATGCATTCAATTCATATGTTTGGTCTAGTTTATAAGTTTGCAATATGCTATAGAAAGGTTTGGTGGCCGCCGCACCTCTATACACGTGTGTGAATTCGCCCAATGGATCAAACACCATTGTCATCCCACATGCACACACTATGGAATAGAGATAGAGCTAAAGTGTCTGGATCAAACACCGCCAACACTTCTCCTGATGCCCTACCCATATCAACACGTAAGTCCCTATTGGCGAGGGCTTGCAAACTGGGCTCGCAACTAACCAATCCTAATGCCAAATAGTGTATCCAAGGCCTCACCCCAGCATCCCTTAATATGTCCATAGAGATAGAGCTAAGACCCCCCGACAGAGTCAGAGACCACACGGTCCGAGACCACCTCCCTTAATGCCCTACGACGTAATAGTTCTACTAAGGTAATGGTGATACGATGATGTTAGTGGGCAAGACTTGAGTAGAGATAGAGCTAGAGTCTGGTGACGAGGTCGAAGACCAGCATGCCACGTCCTCCCCCGGATGCTCCACTCGCATCCAACACATCAAGCACACACATAAGTTCATATGCCTATTCCTAGCGTCATCATCATCATCATGTTATAAATAAACAGAATTAAATATGCATGAACAGTAATAGCAGGAATATTGGATGATATGTAAGATGTACATTACAAGCATACAAGCATAGAATCAATCATGGCATTGGACTCAATAAAAATAAACAGTTTGTTATTATCCAATTAGTTTAGGTCTTGTTCCCTCACCTGTTAGCAATACTCGATGTCTTTCCAAGCCTTGAAATTCTCTTTGAATTGATTTAACAACCTAAAAGGTATATGAATTTAAGTTAGGATTCATATGTGACATGTTACAGTAGTTGAAAATCAAAACGGAGCACTGATAGGTATAAGACCCGCACTCCATGAACCCGATCTAAACCTTGTTTCATGTCGTAACAGGTCTTCCAATCATCACTGGACCAGACGGGACGACCGGATGACAACCAGGTATGAAATCAGACCAATCGGACCAATTTGAGTATGAAAAACTTCATACCGGTCTATGGTACCGGTCGAAGGTCGACCAGTATAGCCTGCGCAGCATGGATCGAGAAACGGATCTCTGCGGGTCCCATTTTCCAAATTTCAAACCGAAGAGCTTTTCTAATGTTAGGAGGCTTCCTAAACCTAACCCTAGACTATATAAAGATCCTTAAACCTCCTAAAACCTCTTCCATTGATTCTCACAAATCCTAGAGAGGAGAAAGAGGCTGAAGAAGGAGAAGAAGCCAGGAAGGAGAGGGAAGAGCCGCCATTACCGTTGGACGAAGAACACATTACCCCGAGTCAACGGTAAGTGCTTAAACCTTCTTCTACATTAAGTATTCTAGGATGGTTAGTTATGATTGGATCAATACCATGCAAAGCAGGTATTGATCTAAATCCTATTTTGTCGATAAATCCTAATCAAGTCGGTAAACCCTAGATTCAAGTTCTAAGTCGAAGATCATCGAGGCTAGGACTTAAATGGAGTTGAAAACAACTCTAACTCAGTATTCAAACCTAGAATGTGTAGGAGAAACCCTAGGATCAATAGAGGGTGATCGACGGAAGGCGAGAACCAAGCGTAAGGTCTTCCAGAGACATACTGGTCGACCATACCGGTCACACTCAATGCGACCGGTACCTCCCGGGGACTGGTCTGTAGGGACCGATCGACCATACCGGTCGTAGGTTTTCCCCATAGTGTTGCGACCGGTACCTGTGACCGGTCTGCTCTGTGAAGAGTGTTTTTGACCCAGTTGGTTTTTCGACCAACGTAAACCTAAGGAAAAACTATTCTAATTAAACCTAACATTGTGTAGGACCTTGTGATAACACGTTTGGACCTTCTGACGTGGAGCAAGCTATCAAACAAGTGTCAGGTAAGGGAAACAGACCTAAACCCTAATAATTTATTAACAGTAAATCATTGTTAATAACTATGGTTCTGTGGATTGATGTTTGTGCATTCTTGCATGTCATCCTTTACTTTCAGTTATTATTATTGTTCATGCATACTTGCTATGCTAGGTTGTGGCTGTTAGGCATGTGATTGTTTTTGTTGGTGTGTGGAATGAGAAGGACTGGAGGTCTGGGATCATTCCTCACCTTTCGTATTGTTCTGTCTTAGCATGCTTGGTGCGGGTAGGGTATCAGGGCGGGGGAAGTGGCACTGTGGTCTCTGGCCTGGCTACTAAACTCTAGCTCTATCTCTATGCCGTAGGGAGCTACGTTGGGACAGGGCCTACTGTGATGACATATAGGATTGGTTAGTTGCGAGCCCAGTTTGTAAGCCCTCGCCAATAGGGGCTTACGTGTTGGTATGGGTAGAGTATCAGGGGAGGTGTTGGCGGTATTTGATCCGGACGCCTTAGCTTTATCTCTATTCCATGGTGGGTGCATGTGAGACGACAGTGGTGTTTGATCCATTGGGCGGCTTCACACACTTGTGTATAGAGGTGCGGTGGCCGCCAATCCTTTCTATAACACATTGCAAACTTAAACCAGACCATGATGTGAATGTTACTCATGCATATGTTTGTTGCATTGTCTGATTGTCTTACTGAGCTAAGTTGTGAGCTCACCCTTGTGTACACACCATTTTTAGATGTTGATGTAGGTTACACGGTGGAGAATTACATGAACGCTCTGGCGTATGGAGGTGTTGCTGCTTTGGACATGCAAGCAGGGGAGGATGAGCATGACGCTTCATGCGTGTGTCCTTTCTGCGTGTACCTTTAGGATTTGATTTGATTTATTTCAGTTATTTTTTGGTTGGAAATACAGTGATGTAAAGATATTTACTTAAGTTTTGAGAATTTGAATAATTAAATATTTTATTTAAATTTATCAATAGATTACGCAGTTCATTTTATTTAAGACTTCCGTTGTATTTATTATATTCTGATTGTGGTTATGTGCAATGGTTTGTATGAGTGGACAAAGTCTTATTGAGATCTTAGTGTGAACCGTTGGTTAAGTGATGGTTCACTCACACTTCTGGTTCAGTCAAAATTGGGGTGTGACAACTTGGTATTAGAGCTGTTAGGCTCTGTCCAAGAGACATTATTTTCACTTAACTAAGACGATGAACTGAGATAGGAAAAATTAAAAGCTTTAATAAAAACCCACCTTAAGCACTTGTTTGATGCCTGAGACTAAATACGAAAGAGCATAATGTACTATACTAAAGGTGAAATTAATAAACAGTGTTAGGGAATTCTGCCACGCTGTCAATAGAACCACGACACATAGGACTCAATCCCTTGCCACGTGGAGGTTCCTGATTGGACATAAGAAAGCATCTTTACAAACTCAAACAAAGGAACAAAGGGCAAAAGCGATATTAAAGGAAAATGCACTATTTACTATAAATAGGGCAAATCTTGAGGATTCAGGTACGAGAACATTTACTACTCATTACTCATCTTGGGATTCTCTTTCTGACACCTGGGATGGAGAATCTCACACTTACCCCACATACATTTAAATATTGTTGTGGGCTCGACACCAAGCCCATCAACTGTTCACAGAGCCCTAACTTTGGCATCGGAGTGGATACGGGGCCACAAGCCCGCCTCCTCCCCTTGTCTTTGCTTGTCTTGCAGGTCCAGTCAGCTTGGTGGGCCTATGGGACGGATCAGGGCCGAAACATTTTGGCGCTTACCATAGGGCCCTTTGAGATCTGACGTCAACAGATAAAAGCCAGAGAGAAATCTTGAGCTATGAGCCCGAGGAGAACCCGTAGCCATATGGTCAATCCCAACCCCCCTCTGATTGACCAGCGAATGAACCCTGAAGATGAAGATAGGTCGAAACCGAGACCTAATAGAGATAGAGGAAAGCGAGTGGCTGAGCCAGTACCCTCGCATGAGGCGTTTGTCACATACGAGCAATTTGAGACTTTGGCACAACAACTCGCGGTGCTGACCAGATTTGTGCAAGGGTTACAGCCCCCGATTGTTGAGGCCACATCCTGGCCCCCCATAGGCGTTGTCCCTCCGATTGATCCACATAAGACCTCCCTAGAGATCTGCCTCGAGATTGTTAAGGGAAAAGCGGAGCTAGACTCGCCAGACATGGGACCGGCGTGCACCCAGCTCTAGAATTAAGCAGAACGGGATCGACGTCACAGCACGGGAGGATCCCTGCTTGAGAAAGGCTCGGCCCTCAACCAAGAGCAATAACTGGACGAGGCGAAGATGCCTTGGAAGAACTTTTGATTCCGTGACACGCAGGTCGTCATGGGTGCAGACAAACAAAGTGCTCCCATGGTCCCGGAGGTAGCCGCGAAAATAGCTGACCAGTTAGTAGTCTTGAACCGAAAGGTCGAGACGATGGAGAAGGCAGGGGTGACCCAGGATGAGGACATGGATTATTCTACGGACAACCCTCTGACCGATATCATCATGAGGGTCCCCTTTCCCAAGCGGTTTAGCATGCCGCCAGTGGATTCCTACGACGGGTCCACCGATCCCGTCAACCACCTCAATAACTTCGTGGGAGTGATGGTCCTCCACGCGAACCCTGATGTGATCATGTGTAGGGCCTTCCCCTTTACTTTAAAAGGTGCGGCCCGGATGTGGTTTAACAATCTCCCTCCGCGGTCCATTAACTCTTTCAAGACTCTGGGACGGCTGTTCAGAATGCACTTCCAAGGAAGTAGGGTGCAGGGAAAAACAAGCGTGCACCTTATGAATATGAGACAGAGGTCCGATGAGACCTTGCGGGCCTTCTTAGCCAGATTCAACTTGGTGGTACTACAAGTTAAGGATATCGACGAGGCGGTTTATTTCGCTACGTTGAGAGCAGCGATCACTGACCCAAAGCTCAGGTTTTCCGTTGCCAAAAAGGAACCGGCAGACTTGCAAGAGCTCTTGGCCCGGTGTGAAAAGTTTGCCACAGCTAACAAGATCTAAGAAGCCAGCAAGGGCTTAGTGGATACTCCCCGCAAGCGAACAGATGAAAGGCAAAACCTCATACGGCCAGGAGAAAACAAGAGGTTGAGAAGAGAGGAAGCTCGAGCTAGAGGCCTACTCCAGAAGAAATTCAGCGATTACACACCGCTCAACAGGACCCTCGGAGATGTATATACTCTCATCGCTAACGACGGGTATCTCCAAAGGCCCCAGAAGATCTTAACAGAAGCGAGGTGGAGAAACCCGAACAAATACTGCCAATACCATCGGGACATTGGTCATACCACCGATGAGTGTTGGAACTTACAAGCAGAGATCGATGACCTCATTTAAAGAGGATATTACAAGCAGTACGTGGATCACAATTCCCCAAGGGTAACCGCGACATCAGTAGAAGATCGGAGAAGACCACCCCTCCCGCCTAGGGAGAGAACTCCCGTAAGGGAACCAAGAGGGCAAGAAGGAAGAGAACCCAGGAGGGTAGGAGGAAGAGAAGGTCGAAGAGATCCTCCTCGGGAGGAAAGAAGAAGAGATAGGGCAGTCGAGCCCCGGTACCCAGACAGGCGCCCTGAGCAGGAGCCTCGTCAGCAGGGAGAAAGAAGAGAAAGAGGACCGACCCCGGCACAAAGGGACATCGGAGTCATCCATTGTCAGTTTGTCTATACCCCCCAACAAGTACACGAACCGGAAAAGGTATTGAATTCTTTGGAATCCCGGGGGAGGCCTCAGCTAAGAATCGACCCTAGGTTACCACGGCGACGCCGGGACCAGACTCCTCCTCCACCGCCATTGTGTGTTCTAGACCCGCCCTCGACAGCAGACGTACCCAGTGATCAAGTGGCTACTATTAGGACTGTGAGGATGAGAAATGATCTACAAAGTACGAAGGCCAAGGAGGCCACCCAACTGGCCAAGGCGGTGCGAGAAAATAACACAGTAATTGACCGACCCTCATTGTTCGAGGTGGCCTCCTCGAACACGGTAGAGGATTTAAGTTATGATCCCTCTACGCAAGGACAGAAGGCGATGACTATCATCGGCAGACCAGCGGCTGGCAATACATCGCCATGGCTAGAAAGGCTTATGCTCGGATTATTAAATCAACTGAGTGGCCCCGGAAGAGGGCCCGCACAGGAGACTTCCTAACATTCAGCGATGAAGATCTATGCGGTCTGGAACTGCCTCATGAGGACGCCATTGTCGTTACTTTGAGGATAGAGGACAGCGATGTACACAAGATTATGGTCGATACGGGCAGCTCTGCTGATATCATCTACTGGAAAGCCTTCCAGCGCATGGAAATTCCACACGAGCGTCTATTACCCGTAGGTTATCCCTTAGTTAGTTTCTCGGGGGACCTCGTTAATGTGAAGGGGTTTATCAGGTTGCCCGTCAAGGAGGGCACTTACCCTCAAGAGTCAAGGGTCACGATGAACTTCTTTGTAGTCAATGTCCCTTCATCTTACAATGCTTTACTGGGATGGCCTAGTATGATTGCGCTCAGGTCGGTCCCGTCTCCATTACATTTGGTCATCAAGTTCCCCACACCAAGAGGAGCGGGGGAGTGCCGGACAGATCAGCTCGTATCACGAAAGTGTTATTCATCCAAGCTCAAGGATTACAAAAAGCCAGCCCAAGCCTTGCAGGTGCATGTTGAAGACCTGCGGGATGATCCCAAGCAGCAGAGAGGAGCACCCGCCGAGGACCTAGTCCAGGTCCAGGTCCCTCTGGTGGAGGAGAACCCAGAGAGAACGATCCAGATCGGATCATCACTTGCAGAACCGCAGAAGACAGAGCTAGTAAGTTTCTTAAGGGCAAATGCCGATATTTTTGCCTGGTCCGTGGCCGACATGCCAGGAATCCTGGGAGACGTTGCACAGCATTTCCTGAATGTAGATCCTCGGCATCGACCCGTGCGGCAGAAGAAGCAGACGTTCGCTGCGTCTCGCCAGCGTCTCATAGATGATGAAGTAGGGAAATTATTGGAAGCAGGATTTATCAGAGAAATACACTACCTGGAGTGGCTTGCCAATGTCGTCATGGTTCCGAAGGCAGGGGACAAATGGCGCATTTGCATTGATTTCACTGACCTGAACAAGGCGTGTCCCAAGGATAGTTTCCCCCTTCCTCGCATCGACCAGCTCATCGATGCCACGGCCGGACATGCTTAGTTAAGCTTCATGGATGCCTATTCTGGCTACAATTAGATCCAAATGCATGCGGCCGACTCGGAGAAGACCGCCTTTGTCATGAACCGCGGCCTCTTTTGCTATGATGTGATGCCCTTCGGTCTTAAAAATGCTGGCGCCACGTACCAAAGGTTGGTAAATAAAATCTTCGCGAAGTAGATTGGAAGGAACGTGGAGGTATATGTCGATGATATGCTCGTAAAAAGCCTGGTCGGGAAGGACCACGTTAGAGACTTGGAGGAGGCTTTCGGAGTGCTGCGAGAGCACAGGATGCATCTCAACCCCACCAAGTGCGCTTTTGGAGTCACTTTGGGGAAGTTCCTCGCATTCATGGTTTTCAGCCGTGCATTGAGGCAAACCCCTCGAAAATCACAGCTATCCTCAGTATGCCGGTAGCGACCAAAGTGAAGGAAGTGCAAGAGCTAACCGGACGGGTGGCCGTCCTGAGTCAATTCATGTCCCGTTAGGCGAACAAGTGCCTCCCATTTTTTCAAACCCTTAAGGGTAACAAAACCTTTCAATGGACCGCCGAATGTCAACAGGCGTTCGAGGCATTGAAAACCTACTTGGCACCTCCTCCACTGTTGGTTAAGCCCGAAGTAGGGGACACATTGGAGTTGTACTTGGCAGTATCTTCGACGGCGGTCAGTTCCGTGCTCATTAAGGAAGTGGAGGGCGTCCAACGTCCGATTTATTATGTTAGCAAAATTCTGCTGGAAGCTGAAACTCGGTACAAATTCATCGAGAAGGTTGCCCTTGCATTGGTGACATCTGCACGTAAGCTCAGGCCGTATTTTTAGACACACTCCATTACCGTCTTCACAGATCAGTCCCTCAAGAAAATTCTATCGAAGCCAGACATCTCGGGCCCGATAATTAATTGGGCTGTCGAACTGGGGGAGTTCGGTTTCACCTACAAGCCTCCCACGGTCATCAAGGCTCAAACCTTGGCCGATTTTCTGATTGAGTCATCTCCTCCCGAAGAAACGGAGGAAGCAATGGACAGCCGAAGCAAAGAAAGCACCTCGGAACCTTGGACCCTGTTTGTCGATGGGGCATTGAACAAGACTCAGTACGGTGCTGGTTTCATACTCACCAGCCCCGAAAGATTTCAGATTCGCTATGCCCTTCGATTCATGTTCCAGGTGTCTAATAATGCCGCCGAGTACGAGGCCCTGATAGCCGGATTACACCTGGCCAAGGCATTAATGGCCAAAAGGATAGAAGCGTCCAGCGACTCTCAGCTGGTGGTGCGCCAGGTAAACGGCGAATACGAGGCAAAGAAAGTCAGTATGGTCGCGTACTTGCGGAAGGTGCAGGAGGCAGCCTCATTTTTTACAGTTTTACGCTACGCCATGTGCTTCGGGATCAGAACACGCTGGCAGATTCCCTGTCAAGATTGGCTACTTCGGAATTGGCAGATCTGTATCATTCGGTGTACATCGAAACTCTGTTACACTCAACAGTGGATCCCAACTCTAAGGGGTACTACCGGCAGCATCAGAGCCATCATGGATTGAACCAATATATTCATTTCTTCAAGAAAGCACCCTATTGGACGACAAGAAGGAGGCCAGGCGGATACAGTCCAAGGCCTCCCACTACGTGGTTGAGGCAAACACTCTGTACAAGAAAGCCTTTATGTTCCCCCTGTTGCAGTGCTTGCGCCCCTTAGAAGCAGCATTGGCTATCCGAGAAGTTCACGAAGGTATTTACAAAGCACATCAAGGGGGGAGAGTCTTTGCTCACAAGATATTGCGTTAAGGCTATTACTAGCCAAAGATGCGAAAGGAGTGCATCGACTACGTGAAGAAATGTGGGAAGTGCCAGATGTATGCCCCAGCTCCCCACCTCCCAGCAGCCCCCCTGAGGTCCATAAAAGCAACCCCAATTCCCTTTGCCACTTGAGGAATGGACATCATGGGTCCGTTTCCCTCTGCTCGATACTAAAGGAAATTTGTCATAGTCGCGGTGGATTACTTTACCAAATGGGCCGAGGCCGAGGTAGTGTCCAACATACCGGAGAACGCAATACGGGAATTTTTCAAAAAATCTGTTGTTTACCGCTACGGTATTCCTCGGGTGCTGATCACCGACAACGATAAACAATTTGATAATCAGGCCTTCTCCGAATTCTGCAAAGAACACCGCATTGACCATCGGCGGGGCGCGGTGAAGCACCCCCAGAACAGCGGACAAACAGAAGCTACCAACAAGATTTTACTTAAAGGCATCAAATCTCAATTGGAGGGCGCCAAGTGTCGATGTTTAGACGAACTGTCGCACATTTTGTGGGCCGATCGAACAACCCAAAAAATGGCCACAGGAGAATCCCCTTCAGGCTGGCCTTCGACATTGAAGCATGTGTCCCCTTGGAAGTGAGGATCCCCTCACATAGGATCACAAACTATGACCCTGCCTCCAATGATGAAGGATTGCGCGCAAACATGGACCTCGTAGAGGAAACAAGATATCAGGCCCAAAACCGCATAGCTGCTCACCAACAGCAAGTGGCCCGGCATTACAACAAGAGGGTGCGTCAACGATCATTCAAGGTCGGAGACCTGGTTCTCCGAAGGACAATCGCATCCGACCCCACCAATCAGGGAAAATTAGCTCCCAACTGGGAAGGACCTTATCAAATCACAGAGGCACTACGGAGCGGCGCGTATCATCTAGTCGACATGGACGGAAAAGCCTTACCACGGGCATGGAATGCGGAGCACCTCTGCCCATTCTACCAATAGTTTCTCTTTTTTTCCTTTCAATTATGTAACTCGGCCATTGCGGCCATCATTTCAGCACAAGGAAATGATCATTTGGCTTTCAACATTGTCTCCATTCCGACATCACAATGGTCCAACCCAAATTAAGACCCATGCGGCCGACAGAGTTCACCGACTTGTGAACACAGTTGGCCGAGGAGGGTAGACTAAGAACCGACCTTTGGTCGAAGACCCATACGGCCGAAAGAGTTCACCAACTTATGGACACATTCGGCCGAGGAGGGTAGACTGAGCCCCGATCTCTGGTCGAAGACCCATAAGGCCGAAAGAGTTCACCAACTTGTGGACACATTTGGCCGAGGAGGGTAGACTGAGCCCCGACCTCTGGTCGAAGACCCATACGGCCGAAAGAGTTCACCAACTTGTGGATACATTTGGCCGAGGAGGGTAGATTGAGCCCCGACCTTTGGTCGAAAACCCACACTGCTGAAAGAGTTCACAAGTTCTTGAACACACTTGGCCGAGGAGGGTAAATACGGCTCCGCGTCTAATTGAGACCCATACGGCCAAAAGAGTTCAACTTGTGAACACATTTGGCCGATGAGGGTAGATTGAGCCCCAATCTTAGTCAAAGATGGCCGCATATTGGCATACACCAGACAAGCCCATGTTTAACTCGTACACAACGCAAGGAAATAAAGGACAACAGGTTGAAGACATTAAAAAACAACGTACATTCATATAGGCTCAAAAAGAGTTCAACATTCATTCTACATTTCATAAGCAGAGGCCCCCCTTACAACAAAGACACTGGGGCGCCCCATTGGTACAATAAAAAAAAAAAAAGAAAGAGAACAAAAATCTATTTATATTGGTACATCCCTAGCTGGCCTCGCCCTGGGGAATCACCCCGCTGCTGCTGGCTTCGTCAGCGGTCCTTAAAGGAGAACCACCAGGAGTGCGAGGAGGACCTGTGGGAGAAGCCGTACTAGCCTGGGGAGTAGCTGGAGTCTCATCGTCGCCATCAGGGGAAGGGGGAGGATCCTCTCCTTCAAACACCTCTGCCAGTTGCCGAAGAATCTTGGCATCGTCCATCTCTAGTATTTTGGCCGACATGTTGACAGGCCTCAGGCATTCGGCGTCGGCATAGTCCACCCCAGGAACCTTTTCATCTACATATTCTTTCAATGCCAAAGCCCCCTGGGTGAAGCTATGAAGAGAGCACCTTCCCACCAGCTCCTTGAAGTCCTCCGACTTCTGATATAGGCGGACTGCCCCGGTAGCTATGGATCGGGGCCTTGAGGAACGCCTCCTTGAACTTCGTCCCTCGCTCCTTGGCAGCTTCAATGGTGGACCGTAGCTTGGCAATCCGCTCTTCCCTCGCCTTCTCCGCCTCTTGATAGTAGACTCTCTCCTCCCGCATAGCCTCCACCTCGGCCTGGAGTTTAGCGAGGTCGGCCATCACAGAGGTGGCCTCTCGTTCCTTGGAGCGGAGCTTAGTCCTGGCATCTTCCCTTTGCTCCTCGGCTTGATGTAGTTTAAAGTCTGTCTCGCTTAAGTCCTTCATCGTCTTTTCGGCGCGCTGCTTTAGTGTCTCCATGTACACCCCAAGCTGTGCCAAGACAACAAACAAGGGTTAGGCATATAACTAAAGGTTGGAAAGGGGTCAAGGGAACAAGGATAGCAACTTACCGACACAACTAGGGTGTGGTTAGATCATGCACCAACTCTCAATTTCGGGGCAGAATGGCCCCCTTCATCAGCTCTCGAGCGGCACGGATGTCGCCCATGGCCGTGTCGTCCTCGGTCAAGGCCCAATCGAAGCGGAATGCCTTCTCAACGCTTGTCTTACTCCGGGGAAGGGGCCCATGAGAGGAATGTGGCGAAATCACTCATGTCCCCCCTATTCCAGTTACTCCCTCGGCCTAACAGATGGGGACGCCGAGTGTTGTTGGTAGCGTAGAGGAGTGGGGTGCTTGTCCCCACCGGTCCCCGCCGATTCGGCCAGCGTGAGAACGGCCTCAGGAGCGGCCACAGCGGTCCCCTTTCCTGAAAAGTCAAGAGGACGATGCCGAGGGATCGAGGGCATTGCATAGATACGGGCCGCATCAGCCAATGCAGGGTCAGGGGATGTCTTACGTGATCTTTTCAAGGTTTTTTGTGCTGCGTCCTCCTTGCCGCTGCGCCTGTCCAACATGGCCTTCTTTCCGTGATCATCATGGACCTTCTTTGCTGATGCCTCCTGTGCCTTGGCGGCCTCCTTCCTCTGCAGCTCCATTAGATATTCCTTGGACAACATCATTGCAACATACAAAGAAAGAATCAGCCGGGTGTAGTAGGTCGATATTAGCATACACATCGGCAAAGGAAATACTCACAGAGTCTGTTCTAATATAAAAGTAGGGGGTTCCTAAGGTCGGCAACCCGGATGGGAGTCCCCTCTGACTGACGAGCTCGTCGCAGCAACTCAAACTCTTTTGGCAGCAGGGGCACGTCGGTATTCAGCGTTTTCGCATCCAACTTTTCCAAACGTTCTCCAACACCACGTTCTCATCACGGATGTAGAAAAACTTGTTCTTCCAGAGTTTGATCGAGGTGGGCTTGTCGGCTAAAAGGTCACCAAAGTCAGGCTTCTTGGAGAAGTAATACCACCCATCTTGCAGTAGTCGTTGAAGGTGAACATGGCCCAGAACATGTTTAGCGTCGGCCTATGCCCCAAATTTCTAAAGTAGATGACGAAGGCAATCATATTTTTCCAAGAGTTGGGCATCAGCTGGATCGGGGCCACCTGGTAGTATTGCAGTATCTTGGAAAATAGTCGATGTACCGGTACACGGAACCCAACCTTAAACATCTCGACGTTTACGCAAAGCTCCGAGTGATGACTCCAGCAGGCTCTGTCCCTAAGTGTTAGGGACAGCATCCGGATCTCCACATCGTCGGGTATTTGATACCGCTCCTGAAGCCTATCAAATTCAGCCTTGGTCAAAAGACAGACCTCTTCCCTTGCATCAAACTCTGGAGGGGCATCAGACTCCTCACGGGCCTCATGAATGACCTCAGATCCTACCTCGTGTGTCGAGACCCCTGCCAATAGTTCTTGCCAAGACAGGCCTGAAGATGTTCCTGACCTGTTGACGTTCCATGACGGAATTTTGCTTCGCTCAATGGACTCCTCTGTCCTCAACTCCGTCTCGGACCGCCTTCGGATACCTGTTCTGTAGATACTCTTGCTGATGAACTAGTACTCGACCCACTGCTGGACGAAGTCGAGCTGCTGCTATTGCTGTTACTGCTGGTAGGGGACGACCCCACCGTCTCGATATCTACTTCCATATCAGTGTCCCTACCCTCATCAACCATGGTTAAGAAAATGAAGTAAAAGAAAACTTACTGATTACGAGCCAATGAACTTCCAAAGCCGAGCTGACGTTACTGCGCCGATGTCGTCGAACCGGTGTCGAAAACCGTTGTCAAAGGACCGATTCACAAAGCCAACGGGAGCAATAGTTCTTCAGAATGAGGGCCCTCAATACCCCACCACCCCTTTATATATGCTATCTACTGAAGGCACTCCATGTGGCAACTCGCTATTAGAATGCTGAAGCGGTGCATTTATTACCGACGACGCTTCCTGGGTCCGTCAACCAGGTCCCGCTTTGCGGTATCCATGTTCTTGACCCAGATCCGGAACCAGATCCAAAGCCATTACAACTCGGCCCCGTCACATCGGATCCATCCTCAAGATTTTTTCAAAGAAGCATAGGTCACATGCCTATACGGTGACCGAATCGGTGCATTTCTTCATAAGGACCGACATATGTCAACCGAAGTGCCCACATCGGCCTCGTCACATCGGATCCATCCTCAAGATTTTTTCAAAAAAACATAGGTCGCGTGCTAATCCCGTGACCACCGCGGAGTATCTTCTTCAAATAGACCGATGTGTATTGGCCACAGTGCCTACTTGGGTCTAATCACCTTGGATCACGTGCTAATCCTGTGATCACCACGGAGTATCTTCTTCAAATAGACCGATGTGCATTGGTCGTAGTGCCCACTTGGGTCTAATCGCCTCGGATCACGTGTAAATCCCGTAACCATCACGGAGTATCTTCTTCAAATGGACCGATTTGCATTGGCCGCAGTGCCCACTTCGGTCCAATCGCCTCGGATCACGTACTAATCCCAGGATCACCACGGAGTATCTTCTTCATATAGATCGATGTGAACTAGCCACGGTGCCCAAATCGGTCAAGTCACATCAGACACTGCCGTAACTTTGGTCACGTGCGAATCCCGTGACCACATCGGTAACTTCCTTCAGATTTGACCGGTGTGAACTAGCCGCGGTGCCCACGTCGGTCAAGTCACATTGGACCTCCGACACAACTTGGGTCACGTGTGAATTCCTTGACCACATCGGCAACTTCCTTCAGATTTGACCGCGGTGCCCACGTCGGTCAAGTCACATCGGACCTCCGACACAACTTGGGTCACGTGTGAATTCCTTGACCACATCGGCAACTTCCTTCAGATTTGACCGATATGCACTAGCCACAGTGTCTACATCGGTCTAGTCACATTGGACCTCTGACAAAACTTGGGTCACGTGCGAATCCTGTGACCACATCGGCAACTTCCTTCAGATTTGACCGATGTGAACTGGCCGCAGTGCCCACATCGGTTTAGTCACATCGGACCTCCGACACAACTTGGGTCACATACAAATCCCATGACCACATCGACAGCTTTCCTCAGATGCGACCGAGGTGTATTGGCCGCGGCACCCACATCGGTACCATACCCCCAGTTTGACATCGGCACCGTAGTGCCCGCATCGATACCCGTACCCCTAAATTCAACACCAGCATCAGTCTCCTGCAACGAGAATAACGCAACAGCATATAATCCATGTCGGTAGGAATTCGTACATAGTCGAACCTTACGGGCTCAACAGAGCAATGAGGCAAGTTGTTAGGGGGAATTTCCATCGTTCTTCTTTGCTCAGCCGAACCCTGCTGAAAGTCGAACCCTACAGATTCAGCAGGGCAACGAGGCAAGTGTTAGGGAATTCTACCATGCTGTCAATAGAACCACGACACGTAGGACTCAACCCCCTGCCACGTGGAGGTTCCTGATTGGACATAAGAAAGCATCTTTACAAACTCAAACAAGGAACAAAGGGCAAAATCAGTATTAAAGGAAAATATACTATTCACTATAAATAGGGCAAATCCCAAGGATTCAGGTACGAGAACATTTATTACTCATTACTCATCTTGGGATTCTTGCTCTGACATCTGGGATAGAGAATCTCACACCTACCCCACATACATTTAATTATTGTTGTGGGCTTGACACCGAGCCCATCAACTATTCATAGAGCCCTCACTTTGGCATCGGAGTGGACACGAGGCCACATGACTGCCTCCTCCCCTTGTCTTTGCTTGTCTTGCAGGTCCAATCAGCTTGGTGGGCCTATGGGATGGATCAGAGCCGAAACAAACAGTCATGCTCTAGATAGGAACCTGAATGACAGGTGAAAACAATCATAAACTTCCACTAAATTGAAAAGAAAATTGTATCAAGAGTAAAAATAATCATAAACATCCAAAGAGTGATAAGTTAATTGTGCTACAAGGTACAGTCCACAAGCCGAACAGTTACCCTTTACATAAACCATGCTATGAAAGAGAGGAAAATAAGAGGTTTATCATGGGGTTGGGGGCTTAGGAGGAATGGGGTCAGCGATGTCATAATCATGCTCGTAGGCTACCTTGAGCCAGTGAACCTTCTCTTGGGTGACTCTGAGGCTGCGAGTAAGGCGCTCTAGGTCATGGCTCATCTCCCGCTGGGCATCTCTGATCTCCGTGAACGTACCCATCACGGTATCGGGAGGAGGCTAAGATGGTCCAGCTACATGAGTGGGCTGTGGTGCTGGTGCTGGAACATCATCCCTCTGATCATCATCACCTCATCATTACCCCCTGCCTCTGCTACATGAGCCGCATTGGCTGCTGCTGCTGCTGCTGCCACGGCTGCTACCCTCCAGAGTGGGCGAGGACGAGCCTCTAACTCCTCATCATTGATCGGCAGGCTATCCATCTGCATCCGGAGAATGGCATCCCAGTCAATGTCCGAGGTCATAGTATCCTGAACGATAGTCTCACCCCTCATGTCCACTCGTAATCGCTGCAGAAGAGTGGTAATGAGTCGGTCATATGGAAGGTTACTGCCCTAATCGGACAACGTAGCCTGATGCATTGTAAGACCCGTATTGAACTAACCTGGTCTTACCATCTTGAACCAGGTCTACCCATCATGGTCAAGCCAAATGGACCAAGTGCGTGAAGGAGATAACGATCCCAGGTATTAAACTGACCCAAAAACACTAAAATAGGGGGGAGGGTCGCACACCCAGCTAGGCAGGGTCGGACCCCCCCAATATAAAAGTCAGACCCTGAGTATCTAACCGGGGGTCGGACAACTTAGAACCAGGGGTCGACGGGATCTCCGACCCCCTCATCGACCCCCAGTCTGCCGACATAAATCGTGATTTGGAAACTTTTCAAATTTCAATGGGATTCTTTCCTAATCTCAGTGGGACTTATTTTGGGAGTTTCTACTCTATAAATATGACGTCCGTAAGCCTCTTTCACTCCTTTTAGAACCCTAATTGGATTGAGAGAAAGAGAATAGAAGGAGAAGAGAAGGAAAGTGGAGAAGGCTTCTAAAAAACAAGTCTACTTCTCAGGTATGGATACTATCTCCATGAATTTTCTTAAGACCTTAGAGTAGATGATCTAGGAGAAACCCAAATCATCCATCCATGGTTAGGTTTCAATGGAAACCATGGAGGAGATCATTAAAACCATGTAGGTGAATAAACTATAGTTCTAAACCATAGAACATGTATGGAATGGATTATAGAAGAAAGCCATAGGACCCAAACACGAAAGAATGGACTGTAGGATGAAAATCTTGACTAAACCCACGGGGGTTCGCACGTGGGGTCGATGGAGAATCGACCCTACCAGACCCTAGCATCGAGCCCCAATATTCAAAAAGTCCAGAAAGAGGGGTGGTTGCACCCAGGGTCGATGGAACATCCGACCCTGGCATCGACCCTACTACAGGGGGTCGCAGAAAACTGCTACCCTACCTGCGACCCGTCCTGCGACCCCCAGTTAATAGCAAGCTTTAAAAATTGGAATTAATTCTAATTAAACTTTATCGACTTGATTAGGTCTTCTAGTGATATAATAGTGATATTAAGTTGATTCTTGAAGCTTGAAAGAGGATCAACAATCATGCAAAGGTGAGGGAACAACACCTAAACTAATTGATTAATAATAAACTGTTTTTATTTCTTGAGTCCAATGCCATGATTGATTCTATGTGTATATTCTTTTCATGTGTATTTAACATGTCATCCAATATTTTTATTATTACTGTTCATGCATATTTAAATTTATTGTTTATAACATGATGATGATGATGATGATAAGAATAGGCATGTGAATGTATGTGTGTGGTTAGTGTGCTTGATGCGAGCGAGTATCATGGGGGGTGTCATAGGCCGGGCCTCAGCACTCTAGCTCTATCTCTAACTCAAGTCTTGTCCACTGACATTGTCGTATCGTCATTACCTTAGCAGAACTATTACGTCGTAATGTATGAGGGGAGGTGGTCTCGGACCGTGTAGTATTTGACTCTGCCAGGGGGCCTTAGGCCTATTTCTATGGACATATTGAGGGATGCTGGGGTGAGGCCTTGGATACAATGTTTGACATTAGGATTGATTAGTTGTGAGCCCAATTTGCAAGCCCTCGCCAGCAAGGGCTTACGTGTTGGTATGGGTAGAGTATCAGGGGAAGTGTCATAGGCCAGGCCTCAACACTTTAGCTCTATCTCTATTCCATGGTAGGGTGGATGGGGACGACAATAAACATTAACCTTTGGGCGGGCCTTCACACCCTGTGCATAAAGGCGAGGTGGCCACTGAACCTTTCTATAGCGCATTGCAAACTTATTTACTAGACCACATATATGAATTGAATGCATGCATATGATTGTTGTATTATTTTGTTTGCTCACTGAGCCATGATGTGTGCTCACCCTTTCGACGTCAAATATTTTAGTTGATGATGCAGGTACTACGGTGGAGGACTATATGAATACTTCTGTGTACGGGCACATCGCTGCAATGGAAGCTGAAGACTTAGTGGAAACGCATAATCCCTCATGTGAGTGCAATGCATGTGTTTTCGATTCGATTTTCATTTGAATTTATTAAGGAAATGTAATTGATATTTTATTTATTTATGTCTCAGTCGATACAACATAAATTGATACTTTATCTATGATTATCACAATTAGATTCCTCAGTTCATTTATTATTAAGACTTCCGCTATTGTGTATTTATTTTGATTATGATTGTGGATGTGTATGGTTTTATTTTCAACGGACACAGCCTATTAGAGATCCTGGTTGAACCGTTGGTTTATTAGCGATTCATCACACCATTCTGGATAGTGCGAAATTGGGGTGTGACATGCATGGTCCTGATAATGATGTAGGGGAGACAGACCCGCTCCCCAGTGCAGACACAATAGGTCAAATACTGAGTGAGCTGAGACAACTCACTGTAATGGTCGCTTTGAGGCACGAAATTGTGCTGGATGATGTGACAATATACCTGGGGATCATGCCTCAAGTTAGCAGCCTTCATAGGTGCTCCAGGGTTAAGTAGCTGCTCCGAAATCTCCTGGCGTAGATCCTCAGTGAGAAAGCCCTTCATCTTAGGGGCACAATAGACCAAGTCACCATCATTGGGAATCCCTAGGAGGTCGACGAGCTGGTGAGTGTTGAAGGAGATGGGGACGCCCTTGACGAGACTGATAAGGCGGAGTTCCCTGCCTTGGCTGAAGTCATTGACATTTCCCTCTATCTCCAAGTTGGCGTAGAAATGTTTGACTAGGTTAGGGCGGGTGGTCACAGTGTACGTAATAACAGGCAACCACCCAAGTCTACCAAAAAGTGCTTCCACATCAAACCGCTGAAGCTGGTCCAAGTTCACCCGTCGCCCTAACTCAATATTCTTCTTGTCAAACCAAGGAAAATGGGCTTGCGCCGCCTCGGAATGAAACCACCGCTGATCGAGCTATGGAATAGGAGGATGCAGACGATTCATGCCAAGACCGAATGAACGTTTACCTGCACCTCTGCGTTGAGACATTTTGAATTACAAACAAAGACAAAATAAAGAGATAGTGGTTAGAAATTTTTGAAATTTCGACAGCATAACGACAGTAATTTATGCAAAAGCCTCAAACTCACCCAAAACCTAGGGAAGAAGACTTACGTAACCCCCAAACACCTCATGGAAACCAAACATCCATCAAACAAACAAGAAATTTAGGAATTTTCAAGAAAATTTGATTTTTATCAAAACCTAGGTTAAAAACCTAAAAATTTGATTTTTTTGTAAAACCATTCGGTGGAACCTCAAATTGGTTGAGGGCTTTCGCTCCTTGAGGTCCCTAAACCCTTTTTAAGCCAAAGAAAAAGAGTTCCTACGGTTAGAATCTTCCAAACTAAGATAAACCTAATTTTTGGGTATGAAACCATGAAGAAATGATGTAAAAATGATAAATGGAAGGAAAGAACTTGCTTGGAGGCGATGTTCTAGGTCTTGATTGGAAGAAAATAGCTTCTAAGACCACCGGTCGGACTGTAGCAACTCACAGGGCCAGAGAGGAATCGCCACCGGAGAGGAAGAAGAAAGGGAAAGAGAAAAAAATCTCACTTTTCGCGTTTTTAAAGAGGATTCTGATCATACGGATCGATGGTTTTGCCCATACCGGTCGACCGGTACCCCCTGGTAAAGTCGACCGGTACCCCTCGGTCAGGAGAAAATTCTGACCGATTGACTATACCGGTCGCTCCATTTCCCATAGAGTTGCGACAATCGGTACCCCTATGGAATCCGAGAAGTTTGTCCCCCTGGACATACCGGTCGCACTACCTTATATAGTGCCGTGACCAGTATGTTGCGACCGAACAACTAATGGATCCCAGAAAATTTTGGAAAAAAAAAATTGTAAAATTTTGACTTAAGTTTCCTTACGAGTTTCGCCTTGCACATGTTAATGACTAACACTATTATGACTATTTGATTATACCTCATGTGTTATGTCTTCTTCTCATATCCAAGCAGGGAAACTAATCTGAGATGGTAGGCAGAAATGGTCGTAGAGGCTCACGAAGGCGTCACTACTCCAGGGTATGGATGAGGACAACGTGGAAACAGGAAATGTTGATGAGCAAAATGTGAACCCAAACGGTGAAGAAAGGCAGAGTCCTAGAGAACCAACAAATTTGTCAGGATCTCCTCACACAAACTCTGAAACAATTGTGATGAATCTGATTTTTCAAACTGAAGCTCAGCAGAAAACATTCCTGAATGAGATGCTGAAGATGTTCATGCCACTGGGATATATTCCTATAGAAGGTACGCATGAGTCTGGAAGAAATAACTCCACACTGCCAATGGATGGTAGTACTGGGCCGATGGGCCAAAGACAAAATCTACAACCACCACACCAATTCCCATCATCGTCTGTCTATCAAGGAATCTATCTGTACCCACCACCATGATACGGAATGAATGCACAGGGGCAGAATGACCTAAGCTGAGCAGTGGATAGGTTCTTAAAACTGAAACCCCCTACTTTCACAGGGAAACCAGGGAAACCACTGTGGCCTGCACAGTGGGTGGCTGGAATAGAGAAGAACTTCCATTTGATGACTTGTACGAAAGATGAGAAGGTGCTATTTGCTACGCACATGCTCAAGGAAGATGCAAATGCCTGGTAGAATTCTACCCGGTTATACTTAGAGGTAAAACACACTCAGATCGATTGGGCAATATTCAAGGGAGATTTCTTCGATAAATACTTTTTGAAGAGTTCTAGAGATCAAATGGAGAGGGAATTCCTCAACCTGCAGCAGTCCCAGTCGACGGTTGATGCTTACCAGCAGAGATATGAAGAGCTGTTCTTCTTTGCTCCGACAAGCATGCAAGAAGAAGTAACCAAGACCCGTAGGTTCACCATGGGATTGCGAGGAAGTATCTGAGAGCACGTCTTGGGTTTGGAAAAGAAGATATATAATGAGGCTGTAAAGATTTCCAGGGTAATTGAATCCAGCCAAAGAGACAGCTTCTTTGCTCAAAATAGGGGACTAAAGAGGCCTGCTACTGAGACTTCAGATGGAAGCAATACTAGACCATTCCGCCCATACAGGGCTCAGTCTACTATGGTGCCTGCTAGGAACACTACTGCACCACCACCATCAGAGTTTGCTGGACAGAACCCAAATGTCAAATGCTTCAACTGTCAAAAATTGGGTCATTATGCAAAGACCTGTACTCTACCCAAGAATCAACTGCCACAACAAGGAAAGGTATTCGCAGTCACCACTAAAGAGGCAGCAGCATCACCTAATGTGGTTACTGGTATGATTACATCCCTTACTATTTGACTTCCTATTGTTGTGTTTGAGCATGTAGAACTAAGGGATAATTAAATTTCAGGGACTGTAAATATAGTTGGGGTACCCGCCAGAATACTCTTTGACTCTGGAGCCACGCACTCCTTCATTTTATTTCTTTTGGGAAGTGAATGGAATTACCTGTTAAGTGTTTGAACCCAAGCTTGATAGTTCGCTCTCTGTTGGGAGTCGAAGTGGCATTGAATGAATACTATGGGTCGTGTACGGTTAGTATTGAGGGCCGAAACCTAGAAGCAAATCTGGTTCAACTTGAGATGGTAGACTTTGACGTCATCTTGGGAATGGATTGGCTAGGCCATCATTCAGCTAGCTTATTATGTAGTGAAAGGAAACTTGTGCTTAAAGATGAGAAAGGGAAAGAGTTTAGCTTCACTAGGACCAAGTTACCTAGGAAGCGAAAGTTGATTCTCTCTACCCTAAAAGCTAAGAGATGCTTAGAGAAGGGAGGAGTGGGGTACTTAGTGTCTGAGGTCGACATAACTGTTGAGGTGCCAAAGATGGAAGATCTAGATGTGGTACAAGAGTTTCCAGATGTATTTCCAAAATATCTCCCGGGTCTACCTCCAGACAGGGCTACATAGTTCGTGATAGACCTAATGCCAGGGTCGGCGCTGGTGTCTATAGCACCATACAAGATGGCCCCTACTAAATTAAAGGAGTTGAAGACCCAATTACAAGAACTACTAGATAAGGGCTTCATACGACCAAACATATCGCCATGAGGATTGATGATCTATTCGATCAGTTGCAGGGTGCAAAGGTTTTCTCGAATATTGATCTTAGATTAGGGTATCACCAATTGAAGACTGCTTTCAGGACAAGGTATAGAGATTATGAGTTCCTTGTAATGTCATTCGGGTTGACTAACGCTCTAGCGTCATTCATGGAACTGATGAACCGAGTGTTTCATGACATGTTGGACACTTCAGTCATCGTATTCATTGATGACATATTGGTCTACTCACTAGACAGGGAGACTCATGCAACATATTTGAGAGCAGCCCTACAACGGCTGAGAAGAGAGAAACTTTACGCCAAATTTAAGAAGTGTGAATTTTGGCTGAAAGAAGTGGCCTTCTTGGGTCACGTAGTATCTACAGACGGTATCAAGGTAGATCCAAGCAAGATCGCAGCTATAGTAGGATGGAATGCACCGAAATCAGTTGCGGAGATTCATAGTTTCCTTGGATTGACTGGTTACTATAGAAGATTCATGGAAGACTACTCAATGATCGCCGTTCCACTCACTAGACTAACCAAGAAAGAAGAAAAGTTTATATGGACAGATGAGTATGAGAAGTGCTTTCAGACATTGAAGTCAAGACTAGTCTCTGCACCTATCTTGACCATCCCAGCACCAGGCTTGCCGTTTATCTTATATACAGATGCCTCAGGGTTAGGTCTTCGATGTGTGTTAATGCAAGGAGAACAAGTGATTGCCTATGCATCAAGACAGTTGAAAGAGCATGAGAAGAACTATCCTACGCATGATCTGGAATTAGCAACAGTTATCCACGCAATCAAGACTTGGAGACCCTACCTTTACAGTGAAAAGTTTCAGATTAAGTCGGATCACAAGAGCTTAACTTACCTTTTCACTAAGAAGGACTTGAATATGAGACAGAGGAGATGGCTGGAACTATTAAAAGGTTATGATTACGATATCCAGTACCATCCGGGTAAGGAAAACATTGTGGCTGATGCCTTAAGCCGAAAGTGGGCATTGAAGCCTGAGGCAGGACTTAATGCAAATGCTGCATTGTGTGCTGCAGCCTCAAGCTCAATAGAAAATGATGAAGAGTATATTAGAGACTGCAGGAGATCCAGTAGAACAAGGCTTAATTCATAAGTTCACATTGATATTCACAGCTTTGAAGATCTCATCGGATCTCATAGATGAGGTCAAAGTAGCAATCCTACAGGATCCATACCTCAAGACTATGCAAGAAGATCTAGAAATGGTTAAAAGCAATCCTGACTTTACCTTGGATTCAGACAAGGTACTCAGGTATCGTGGACGATTATGTATACCTGAGAGTGAGAACTCAAATATCAGAGATCGAGTTATGACAGAAGCTCATTACACCCCCTATTCGGTACATCCAGGAAGCACCAAGATGTACCATGATTTAAGAAGATTATATTGGTTGAGGGGTATGAAAGAGGATGTGGCTCGGTTCGTATTCTAATGTCTAAATTGCCAGCAAGTTAAAGCTGAAAGGTAGAGATCCGCAGGTTTGCTACAACCACTATCGGAGCCAGCATGGAAGTGGGATTGTATCACAATGGATTTCGTCACTGGCCTACCCTTGACACCAAGGTCAGTGGATGCAGTATGGGTTATAGTCGATTGACTTATCAAGACAACTCGATTCATCGCTGTCAGACCTCAGTATACCATGGACAAGCTGGCCAAGCTATATGTGGATAATATAATCAGACTTCATGGCGTCCCTAAAAGTATAGTATCTGACAGAGATCCCCATTTTACATCAAAGTTCTGGAAAAGATTACAGAAAGCAATGGGAACCAAGTTGAAGTTTAGCACAACTTTTCACCCTCAAACAGACGGGCAATCAGAAAGAACTATTTAAATTTTAGAAGATATGCTCCGAGCGTGTGCCCTAGATTTCAAAGGAGCTTGGGACGAGAAGCTATCGCTCATCGAGTTTGCTTATAACAATAGTTACCAAGCTACGATCCAAATGGCTCCATATGAGGCACTCTATGGGAAGAAATGTCGTACACCTCTGTTATGGAATGAGGTGGGAGAGAGAAGGATTGTAGGATCGGAGTTCGTCAAAGAAACTTGTCAAGTTATTGATCAAATCAAGGAAAGGATGAAGACAGCTCAAGTTCGACAGAAGCACTATGCAAATAACCGACGTCGAGATCTGGAGTTTGCAGTGGTGATAAAGTATTCTTGAAGATATCACCTGTGCGAGGTCTAAAATGGTTTGGTAAGAAGGGGAAGCTATGCCCCAGCTATATGGGACCATACGAGATTTTGACCAGACGTGGCAATGTGGCATACAACTGGCTTTACCACCATCCATGTCAAGCGTTCATGATGTGTTCCATGTTTCTTTATTGAAGAAGTACATCAGGGCTCCATCGCACATCTTGACAGCAAATCCACCAGACTTGACAGAGGACTTGACTTTTAAAGTTGTACCTGTGATGCTCACAAGCCGAAAAGTACAACATCTCTGAAGCAAGGATATCCACTATGTAAAAGTGCATTGGAAAAGCCAAGATGTGGAAGAAATTACTTGGGAGGAAGAAAACGCAATAAGAAAGGAATACCCTGACCTTTTCGACGACCAAGGTATGTTCAAATTTTGAGGCCAAAATTTATTTTAAGGGTGGGGGAGTTGTGAAACCTACATGCAAATTTTGGGGACGAAATTTCTCTTAAGGGTGAGGGAGTTATAAGACCCGCACTCCATGAACCCGATCTAAACCTTGTTTCATGTCGTAATAGGTTTTCCAATCATCACTGGATTAGACGGGACGAGCGGATGACAACCAGGTTTGAAATCAGACGAATCGGACCAATTCGAGTATGAAAAACATCATACCGATCGATGGTCGACCGGTATAGCCTGCGCATCATGGATCCGAAAATGGATCTCTGTGGGTCTCACTTTTTAAATTTCAAACCGAAGGACTTTCTTAATGTTAGGAGGCTTCCTAAACCTAACCCTAGTCTATATAAAGACCCTTAAACCTCCTAAAACCTCTTCCATTGATTCTCACAAACCCTAGAGACGAGAAAGAGGCTGAAGAAGGAGAAGAAGCTAGGAAGGAGAGCGAAGAGCCGCCATTACCGTTGGACGAAGAACACATTACCCCGAGTCAACGGTAAGTGCTTAAACCTTCCTCTACATTAAGTATTCTAGGATGGTTAGTTATGATTGGATCAATACCATGCAAAGCAGGTATTGATCTAAACCCTATTTTGTTGACAAACCCTAATCTAGTCGGTAAACCCTAGATTCAAGTTCTAAGTCGAAGATCATCAAGACTAAGATTTGAATGGAGTTGGAAACAACTCTAACTCTGTATTCAGACCTAGAATGTGTAGGAGAAACCCTAGGATCAATAGAGGGTGACTGACGAAAGGTGAGAACCAAGCGTATGGTCTTCCGGAGACATGCCGGTCGACCATACCGGTCGCACTCTATGCGACCGGTGCTGCGACCGGTACCTCTGGGGATTGGTCTGTGGGGATCGATCGACCATACCAGTCGTAGGTTTTACCTACAGTGCTGCGACCAGTAGCTGTGATCGGTCTGCTTTGTGAAGAGTGTTTTTGACCCAGTTGGTTTTCCGACCAACGTAAATCTAAGGAAAAACTATTTTAATTAAACCTAACATTGTGTAGGACCTTGTGATAGCACGTTTGGACCTTGTGACGCGGAGCGAGCTATCAAACAAGCGTTAGGTAAGGGAATTGGACCTAAACCCTAATAATTTAATAACAGTAAATCGTTGTTAATAACTATGGTTCTGTGGATTGATGTTTGTGCATTCTCGCATGTCATCCTTTTCTTTCAGTTATTATTATTGTTCATGCATACTTGGTATGCTAGGTTGTGACTGTTAGGCATGTGATTGTTTTTGTTGGTTTGTGGAATGGAAAGGACTGGAGGTCCGGGATCATTCCTCACACTAGCACCTTTCGTATCATTTTGTTTTAGCATGCTTGGTGCGGGTAGGGTATCAGGGGGAGGAAGTGGCACTGTGGTCTCTGGCCTGGCCACTAGACTCTAGCTCTATCTCTATGCCATAGGGAGCTACACTGGCACAGGGCCTACTGTGATGAGATATAGGATTGGTTAGTTGCGAGCCCAGTTTGCAAGCCCTCGCCAATAGGGGCTTACGTGTTCGTATGGTAGAGTATCAGAGGAGGTGTTGGTGGTGTTTGATCCAGACGCCTTAGCTCTATCTCTATTCCATAGTGGGTGCATGTGGGATGACAGTGGTGTTTGATTCATTGGGCGGCTTCACACACTCGTGTATACAGGTGCGATAGCCGTCAATCCTTTCTATAGCACATTGCAAACTTAAACCAGACCATGATGTGAATGTTACTCATGCATATGTTTGTGGCATTGTCTGATTGTCTTACTGAGCTAAGTTGTGAGCTCACCCTTGTGTTCACACCATTTTTTGATGTTGATGCAGGTTACACGGTGGAAGATTACATGAACGCTCCGGCGTATGGAGGTGTTGTTGCTTTGGACATGCAAGCAGGAAAGGACGAGCATGACGCTTCATGCGAGTGCCCTTTCTGCGTGTACCTTTAAGATTTGATTTTATTTATTTCAGTTATTTTTTGGTTGGAAATACAGTGATGTAAAGATATTTACTTAAGTTTTGGGAATTTGAATAATTGAATATTTTATTTAAATTTATCAATAGATTACTCAGTTCATTTTATTTAAGACTTCCGCTGTATTTATTATATTCTGATTGTGGTTATGTGCAATGGTTTGTATGAGTGGACACGGTCTTATTGAGATCCTGGTGTGAACCGTTGGTTCAGTGACGGTTCACTCACACTTCTGGTTCAGTCGAAATTGGGGTGTGACAATAGGTGTCTGATTGGTCCTATGGTCTCATGCTGTATCGGCCTTACTGTCTACGGTCGCATATGGTGCGACCATAGCTACGACCATATGATTCCTAAAATCTTCTCGAATGCCTATAGTCGATCATCTGGTCATACTGGTCATGCTATGGTCGACCGTAGCTGGGACCTTGGGATTTCTGGTCACAGTCTAAATGAAATTTGAGTTCTTCCTAGGTCAATTCTTCTGTTCTTTAATGGGGTTTATTCTAAAGCCATCCTATGGCCATCATTAGTAATTTCTTATCAACCCTAATAATAAAATTCACTCCTCATGGTTCTCCTTGGGATTTTCTCAAGGAAATCACATAGATCATAATAGGTTGATATTGCCTATCTTCCATAGAAGTCTTATACTTATAGTTTGCATCTCCCGAGATTCGTTTCATACCTTTGCCTGTGATAGAGAGACAATCTCTTCTCAGCAAATTCTTCTCCTTAGCTTTTTCCTCTTCTTCCTTCTCTTCCTTCTCTTTATCTAGGGTTTACTAATGTTCTAAAAGAATGAAAAAGGACTGAGGGATGTCCTTTATATAGAGGAAAACTCTCCATATAGAGTCCTCTTTCAATTAGGAAAGCAATCCCTTAGTTTAGGAAAGTTTCCAAAACTCAGTCTGATCTGGGTTCTCACGGTTGATCATATAGTCCCATAAACCGTCGACCGTAGGGTCAAAATCATCGACCGTGGGGTTCTGGATTTCTGATTTTTTGTTCCTTTCCTTATGGTCAACCATACCTACCCACGCATGCGACCTTAGATATGTTTTTAGTGTTTTTAACTCGATTTTCATACCTGGTTTGTGATCTATCTTCACACGCTCGGTCCACTTGGTCCAGGAATGTTGGGATGACCTGGCACGACATGATTAGACCAAGTTAGTGGAGTATGGGTCTAACAACCCCCCTCCTCTTATATAAATTTCGTCCTCAAAATTTACACATACCTTCCTAGTCGAATAGGTGTGGATATTGCTTGCGCGTAGTATTCTCTTCTTTCCATGTAATTTCTTCTACATTTTGGCTTTTCCAAGTAACCTTAACATAGTAAATGTTGCGGTGGCAAAGACGTTGCACCTTCCGGCTAGTGATCTCAAAAGATACTACTTTGAACATCAAATTCGGTGGATCCGTTGTTAACACATGTGTTGGATCTCTGACGTACTTATTCAGTAATGAGATATGAAATACATCATCCACACTTGACATGGATGGTGGTAGTGCTAACTGATATGCTACTTTTCCATGTCTATCTAGAACTTCATAAGGTCCAATATATCTGGGACATAGCTTTCCCTTCTGTCCAAACCTTTTCAAACCACGCATAGGAGATATTTTTAGAAACCTTATCACCTATGGTGAATTTGAGATCTCTGCGTCGATTATCTGCATATTGCTTCTAACGGTTCTGAGCTATTTAGACTCTTTCTTTGATAATGTCGACTACTCGACAAGTCTCTTCAACAAACTCTGGTCCAACAATACTCTGTTCTCCAACTTCATTCCAAAACAAAGGAATTTGACATTTCTTACCATACAATGCATCATAGGGAGACATCTATATAGTCGCTTGATAGTTTTTGTTATCAGCAAACTCAATCAATGGTAATTTCTCATCCCATGATCCTTTGAAATCAATGACACAAGCTCGAAGCATGTCTTTTAAAATCTGAATAGTATGCTTCGACTGTCCGTCTGTCTGAGGATGGAATGCAGTACTAAACTTCAATGTTGTACCTATAGCCTTCTGTAATCCTTCCCAAAACTTTAAAAGTAAAGCGTGGGTCTCTGTCGGACACAATGTTTTCAGGTACACCATGTAATCGGACAATATTATCTACAAAAAGGTTAGCTAACCTCTCTAGGGTATACTGAAGTCGTGTAGCTATGAAACGAGCTGTCTTGGTCAAATGATCCACAATCACCCAGACCACGTCAACTACTCGGGGAGTCAATGGTAACCCGGTGACGAAGTCCATAGTGATGCAGTCCCATTTCCATGCTGGTTCTGGCAGTGGCTATAACAATCCTACAGGTCTTTGCCTTTCAGCCCTTACTTGCTAACAATTCAAGCATTGAGACACAAATTTAGCTCCATCCACTTTCATTCATCTCCACCAATATAGTTTCTTCAGATCATGATACATCTTTGTACTTTCAGGATGTACCGAATAAGCGGTGGTGTGAGCTTCCTTTATTAGTCTGTGTCTAATATCCAAGTCTTCATTTTTAGGAACACATACCCTTCCTTTGTATTTTAATACGTTTTCAACATCCAAGGTGAACTCAGGAGCAGTCCTACCCTTTTTTGGTCTTCTTGCACCGTTCTCAAATAAAGGTCTGATTTAATAGTGACTTTCATTTCGTCTAATAGATTAGGTACAATCTTCATTGTAGCAAACATGTTTGAGAATAGATGAATAAACCCTTGGTCAGTTGATTAATTTGGAATATCAATCACGAACTGCTCTTTATCGTAATTAAATACTCTTCCCATGACACATGCCACAGCATTTGCACTAACTTCTTCTGGGGATTCTGTCATTGCTTTCCTACTTAGTGCGTTAACAACTACATTAGCTTTTCCTAGATGATACTGGATATCGCAATCATAATTCTTCAATAATTCCAGCCATCTTCTTTGTCTCATGTTCAACTCCTTCGGATTAAAAAGATGAGTGAGACTCTTATGATCTGATTTAATCTGAAATTTCTCTCTATATAAATAATGTCTCCATATCTTAACAGCATATACTACTGCTGCTAATTCCAAGTCATGAGTGGGACAGTTCTTCTCATGTGTCTTCAGTTGTCTTGAGGCATACACAATTACTTATTCTCTTTGCATAAGCACACATCCTAAACCTAACCTAGATGCATCAGTGTACAAGGTAAATGATCGTCCTGGGATCAGAATAGTCAAGATGGGAGTTGATATCAATCTAGCCTTCAATGTTTGAAAACACTCTTCATATTTATTAGTCCAAACAAAATTTTCTCCTTTCTTTGTTAGATTAATGAGAAGTACGGCGATTCTAGAGTAATCTTCTATGAATCGTCGATAGTAACCAGCTAAACCTAAGAAATTTCTGATTTCTACAACATTCTTAGGTGCTTCCCATTTTACAATTGCTTCAATCTTGCTAGGATCCACTTTAATTCCTTTAGCGGATACAACATGGCCTAAGAAAGCGACTTCATTTAGCTAGAGCTCACACTTTGTAAATTTTGTGTAAAGCTTTTTTTTCTTAGTCATTGCAAAGCGGCTCTTAGATTTGTGACATGAGTTTCTTTGTCCTTGGAGTAGACTAGTATGTCATCAATAAATACAATGATTGACGTATCCAACATATCATGGAATACCCGATTTATGAGTTCCATAAAAGTTACGGGTGCATTAGTTAATCAAAAAGACATGACTAAAAATTCATAATGTCTATATCTGGTTCTAAGTGCTGTCTTTGGAATATCACCTTCCTTAATCTTCAACTAATGGTATCCTGGCCGAAGATTAATTTTAGAGAACACTTTGGCACCTTGCAACTGATCGAACAAGTCATCGATCCGAGGCAACGGGTATCGATTCTTGATTGTATGCTTATTCAATTCTCGATAATCTATACACAGTCGAACGCTATCGTCCTTCTTTTTCACGAACAATACTGGTGCTCGCCATGGTGATATGCTGGGTCTGATATAACCCTTGTCCAGTAATTTCTGTAATTGTACCTTAAGTTCCATCAGTTCAGTAGGAGCCATTCGATAAGGTGCTTTCGATACTGGTGCAGCTCCGGGTATAAGATCTATAACGAACTCTGTCGCTCGATCGGGTCGTAGTCCTGGTGGTTCCTCAGGAAATACATCCAAAAATTGACGCATAACTTCAATATCCTCCATTCGTGGTGCTTCCTTGGGGAGATCAACCACGGATACTAGATACCCAATTCCTCTTTTCTCGAGCATTTTCTAGCCTTCAATGTAGAGAGAATGAGTTTTCGTTTACGGGAAAGTTTGTTTCCCACAAAACTAAACTCTGCTCCTTCTTTGTCTTTAAATGTCAATTTTTTTCTGCACATAATAGGTTTGTAGAGTGTCGAGCTAACCAATCCATTCCCAAGATAATGTCAAAGTCTGCCATCTCAAGTTGAATTAAGGTTGCATCCAAAATCTTCTCGTCGAAAAGAACTGGATGTGGTCCATAACCTTTGTCTAGTTCCACTTCTAATCCCATAGGTAATGTCACACCCCAATTTTGGTCTAACCAGAATGGTGTGATGAACCGTCAATAAACCAACGGTTCAACCAGGATTTCAAAATAGGCTATCCCACATATGATAAACCAAAATACATTCCACATTAATCAGAGATAATAAAATAAATAGCGGAAGTCTTACAGATAATGAACTGAGAAATTCTAACTGTGATACTCATAAATAAAATATCCAATTATGTTGTTTCAACCGAGACATAAATAAATAAATATCGAATACATGTCTTTACTAAATCCAAATAAATAAAACAAAGTCTAATCGAATACGCATGAGTTGCACTCACAAGAGGAGTCATGCGTATCCACTATGTCTTCAGCTTCCATTGTCGCCACATGCCCGTACACAGGAGCGTTCATGTAATCCTCAACAGTGGTACATGCATCATCAACTAAAAGTATTCGAATTCGAAAGGGTGAGCACACATCACGGCTCAGTGAGCAAACAAAACAATGCAACAATACATATGCATGCAATCAATTCATATCTTTGGTCTGGTTTAAAGTTTGCAATGTGCTATAGATAGGATAGGTGGCCGCCGCACCTCTATACACGAGTGTGTGAAAACGCCCAATGAAAACAGCACCGTCGCCCCACATGCACCCACCATGGACAATATACACCCCATGAAAACGGCATGGCTGTACCGGTTGCCCATACCAACACGTAAGCCCCTGTTGGCGAGGGCTTGCAAACTGGGCTCGCAACTAACCAACCCTAATGTCAAACAATGTATCCAAGGCCTCACCCCAGCATCCCTCAATACATCCATAGAGATAGAGCTAGGGTCTGGTGACCAGGCTGAACCACAATGCTACGTCCCCCCCCTGATACCCTACGACATATTAGCTCCGCTAAGGTAATGGCGATACGACGATGTTAGTGGACAAGACTTGAGTAGAGATAGAGCTAGAGTCTGGTGACTAGGCTGAACCACAATGCCACGTCCTCCCCCTGATGCTCCCCTCGCATCAAGCACACTAACACTTGCTTAGTGGACATGACTTGAATAGGCCATGGCACAATATACACCCCATGAAGAACGGTCATGGCTGTACCGGTTGATACCATCCCTACCCGCACCATATACACTAGCCAAACACAAACATTCACATGCCTATTCCTATCAACATCATCATCATAATGTTATAAACAATAAAGTAAATATGCATGAACAAATAATAGAAATATTGGATGACATGTTAAATGCACATTACAAGCATACACGCATATCACAATCATGGTATTGGACTCAAGAAGTAAAAATAGTTTGTTATTAACCAATTAGTTTAGGTCTTGTTCCCTCACCTTAGCTTGTTAATAGATCCTATTCCAAGCTTTAGAATCACCTTTTTAATGTTATTATATTGCTAGAAGACCTAACAAAGTCGATAAAATTTAATTAGAATTTATTCAGAATTTAAAAACTATTCTATTAACTGAGGGTCGGAGGTAGGGTCGGTGCTAGGGTCGATGGGTCTATCGACCCTCCCTCCATTCTGAACTTCCCGAACACTGAGGGTCGATGCTAGGGTCGGATCTGCCATCGACCCTAGGTGCGACCCTCCATGGTTTGAGTCGAAAAGATCAGATTTTATCCATTCTTCCATGTTTGGGTCCTATGGCTTACTTCCACAATCCATTCTATACATGTTCTATGGTTTAGAACTATACTTTATTCACCTACATGGTTTTAATGATCTCCTCCATGATTTTTCATGAAAACCTAACCATGGATGGATGATTTGGGTTTCTTATAAATCATATCATCTTCATAAACCATTCTAAAGTCTTAAATAATTCATGGGGAATGTATCCATACCTTAGTTTTGCTGAGATTTCGAGTTCCTCTGAATTTCCTCTTCTTCTTTAGCCTTTTCTTCAATTTTTCCTTCTCTTCTTCTCTTCCTTCTCTTCTCTTTGTCTCAATCCAATTAGGGTTGTAAAGGGAGTGAAAGAGGCTTAGGGACGTCCTATTTATAGAGTAAAACCTCCCAAAATAAGTCCCATTGAGTTTAGGAAAGGTTCCAATCGAAATTAGGAAGGTTTCTCAATTTTCGGTTCGTGCTGTTTTTCTCGAATGTCGAGGGTCGATGGTGAGGGTCGATGGGAGGGTCGGACAACTCATAGACCCTGCGACCCATGGTTGAGGGTCGATGGTGAGGGTCGATGGGAGGGTCGGACCTGCCTGTTAAAACCTGCGACCCTACCCTCATTTTGACTGTTTTTTGGGTAAATTTCCATATTGGATCTTGGGTTTCTTCACACACTTGGTCCACTTGGCTCGACCATGATATGTAGGCGGTTCTCGACACAAAATGTAAGGTTAGGCCGGGTTCGTGGCGTGCGGGTCTTACAACTCCACCACCCTTAAAAGAAATTTTGTCCTCGAAATTTGAAAGTACGGATCTTACAACTCCCCCATCCTTAAATGAATTTTGTCCTCAAAATTTGAACGAATCTTACAACTCCCCCATCCTTAAAATAAATTTTTTCCTCAAAATTTTTAATTTACTTCGAAATCAATAGGTGGGAATTCTATTTCCGCATTGCATCTACTTCCTCCTATGCACTCTTCTCCACGTCTTGTCTTTGCCAGGTTACCTTCATATAATAATTATCCTAGCTTTGGAAATATTGTACCTTTCCACTAGTGAACTAGGCTGGTACCACTTCAATAGTTAAACATTCTATTTAATCCAGTGATTCTGTGGTCAATACCTTTAATATGGATCTTAAATGTACTTCTTCAACAGAGACAGACGAAATACATCATGCACACTAGACATGGACAGCGGTAACGGTAATTGATATGCAACTTTTCTACGTCTCTCCAAAGTTTATAAGATCCGACACATAAGTAATATAACTTTCCCTTTTTGTCTAATTGTTTCAAACTGCGCATAAGTGATATCTTCAAGAACACTTTGTCACTTATGGCGAACTCAAGGTCTTGGTGTCTCCCCTGACAATCCTGAGCTGTCTTGGCCCCTTTTTCTTTGATCTTGTCTGCCACTCGACAGTTTTTCTGTAATTGACTTAGGTCTTAAAACTCTTCATTCACTAACTACATTCCAAAAGAAAGGAATTTGACATTTCTTTCGTATCTGCTTCATAGGTAACATTTACATGGTAAATTAATAGCAACTTCAATTCATTGTAACTTCTCAACTCAAGTTCCTTGAAATCAATTTTGCAAGCTCGGAGCATATCTTTTAGGATCTGTATAGTCCACTCCAACTATCCATCAGTTTAAGGTAGAATGCGGTACTAAACTTCATCTTTGTCCCCATTGTTTTCTGTAGATCCTCCCAAAACTTTGAAATAAAGAATGAGCCTATGACCGACACTAAGCTCTCATGCATACCATTCATTCTGGAAATATTATCTACATATAGCTTATTTAGCCGCTCCAAAGCATACCGAGGTCGTATAGCAATGGAATGAGCTATTTTCATAAGACAATCAACAACCACCCAACCATGTCAACCAATTTGGGAGTCAGTACCAAATCATTGACATAGTTCATGATACTGCAGTTCCATTCCCAAAACAAAAGTTAGGGTTTGGTCTTCCTTTTCTAAGTCTGCTTACACTGTTCCTATATACAGGCCTAACAACATTACCACTTCTACTTCATCCCTTAATTCAGAGATGATCTTTAATGCCACAAGCGCAACCGTCGAACTATTGCTCCATAAATTTATCCATAAATTCTCGCTTAATTGGATCATCACGAGTTTCTATTATATGCTACTCTCCTTCCAAATCTGAATCTATTGCTGCGAAGCATAAGGTAGCATTTATACTGGGTCCTTCCTTGGACTTCATAATTCCCATCGGCGATCATATAAGTAGTTTGTAATCTAAAGATTTAAGGGGTATATTTAGTTTCTTTCCAAATGACACAGATATAAAAGGATGAGTAGCTCCATAATCAAGGAGCACTTTGGCAGGAATGCCATTACTAGGTACGATACCTGTGATTTGTTTTAATTTAGTCTACATGCTCATGCAATGTAACATAAAATGACAGGTTCATGTCATACCTGTGGCCACATCAGACGATGCGGCAGCATCCTCGGCTGAAACAGCGTAAACTCTTCCTTGCTGTAGTTGTTTTCTGGGCTTAGTACACTCTCATGAGACATGCCCTACTTGGTTGCAGTTAAAACACCTGATCCCCTCACCATTTTGCTTTGGTTGCCGTGGGGTTGCTGAAATAGTTTTGGTTGCAGCATTGAAGCCCTGGGTACGGAAGGGTTGGAATACCTTGGTGTTGCCTCCGTTGTAAAAATTTTCATTTGGCCTTTTTATTCCCCTATTTTGAGTAAAATAGCTCTCTTTCTGGCTCGACTCTATTACTCGAGCAATTTGTACAGCTTCATTGTATATTTTCTTCTCCAGTCCCAAAACATGTTCACGTATGCTTCCCCTAAGTCCCATGATGAACCTTCGGGTTTTCGTATCCTCCTCTTGCATACTGACTGGTGCAAAGAAAAACAACTCCTCATAACGCTGTTGATATGCGTCGACAGTCATCTGCCCCTGATATAAACTCAGGAACTCTCTCTCCATAGAATTTCTGAAACTTCTAGGGAAGTATTTCCCAAAGAATGCCTCTTTGTATATATCCCAGGTCAAGTGGCTGTGTTTGGTTAATAGATATGTCCTGGTAGACTTCCACCAATGGTATGCATCGTTCTTGAGCATAAATGTGGCACACAACACTTTCTCCTCCTCATTTACGGTCATCATCATAAAATTTCTTTCCATTTCGTCAATCCAGTGTGCCGGCCACAAAGGATCTACTTGCTTACCATCGAATTCTTTGGGCTTCATCTTAAGAAAATGCCCGACCAGTCTGGAGCGGTCTAGCTGATACGGAGCATAGGCCCCATACATAGGTGGTTGGTACTGATATCCACCTTGAGCTATCTCAGGGTTCTGCACTGGAGCTCGCATGACTGGTGTTTGAGGTGCATGGGGTACTGCATTATTTCTCCCTGGTATTGTGCTTGCCTGTCCTGCTGGCATCTGTGTCGTATGTGCAGCTGGAAAACCCACGCCTATGGCAGCTTGCATATTAGTTTACACCTGTTGTATTTGTTGCAGTTGTTGTGCCAAGTTCATTACGATTGTGACTAAATCTATAGGTGGGGCTAGCAAGTTTGTAGGATTTTTCTGACCATTAGCTCCTGGCGGTGCCACGTTTGGATTCTCTGGTACTTCAGGAATTTCATGACTGGTTTCATCTATCGGTGGTGGTGGTGGGATTTGGTTAAGTCCGCGTCTATTCCCTCTTCGCCCAGCCATTTCCTATTCTGGTGGTGTAGTGTCTGAAAAGTCATAGAACACGTGAGGCAATCAATATATACTTCATTCTCATATTTGGATACACTAACCAGTGGTATTTTCAAAATTTTCAGATCATTCAGTGAAAAATACTGTCTTTCTTATGCAGGGTCGATGGTGGGGTCGATGGGTATCCGACCCTCAGTATCCGACCCTGGAAAATCATCCATTTTTCCCGAGTATATAATGCCATTGGTCAAGGCACTACAAGAGTAAATCTGGAGAAGCTTTCATACATCAGTAAATCAGGTATAAATCAGGAGAAAGATTTCGTACATCAATAAATCAGGTATAAATCAGAAGATGTACGCTCAACACGATTAAACATTTAACTATTCATTCAGTTCATATCACTGTTCATGTTGTCGATCATGATAGTGGTTCAGATTGGTATAATCAGGACTAATACTAAAGAAACAATATCTATAACTCCAATTGACAGGTTAAATCAAGAAGGTACGAGAAATTAAAATCCGGTATGTACATCCTCTATACTCATAAGAGTAAATCAATAATGCACCGCATCCTATATAAACCTATCTAGATATATGGCCATAATAGATTTGATCCTTTGCTGAAACGTTTGAGGCTTAATCTTCAGAAAATATTCCTCAATCTTTTTCAGATCATTCTGCCATGATGCAATTTTCCCATATATCGGTGGCTGATAAGGGTAACCACCTTGATACACTGCTTGTTGTGCTCCAAATTTCTACACTGGGGTATGCATTACTGGGACTTGCTGTGTGGTAGGCACTGTGTTATAGCTAACAGGTGTTGGGGTACAGTGATGCTACCAATTGGTACCGTACTTGGTTTGACCCGGAGGTGTTGATATAGCATCAGCAACTTGGATAGTGATTTACATAGCAACTTCCATAGTCGGTCTCATCTGTTGTTGCTCTTGTATTTTATTGGGTCAAGTTTATGACAACCATAACCAAGGTACTTGGTAGTCCAGGTAGATTGGCTGGAGTGGCCTAGTTGTTTACCGCCTTTGACTCACTCTAATCTGATTATCATTATCTAGCATATGCTCAGATGAGTTTTCATTACCCATTCTCGACCCAGATAGTGGTGGGGTCAAGTTGTAACCTCATCTTAATGCTCAGTGGTTAATGGATTAGCGTGTAGTGGATTTCACTCGAGTCTCCATGTTACCCAGGGGTATAGCTTATCTTCTTGTAGTTACTCTTATTTTTAAGGTATGGCCATTATTCTACTATCTCTGTTGGATTCGGCCCGAGATCTTTCCCTTTACCTTTGCAGGGAATTAGGCATTACTAGCCATTTTCTCCTTCCTTTGTCATTCATCGAGTTTCACATCTGGTGAGTACCAACTCGGTATTCAATTTTTCTGCTATACATATGCTCCCTTCTTGCTACTGTACTATATCCTTGTATACTTGGATAACTACCCAACTTATAGATAATACTCTAAATTGTTTGTTTATTAGGATAATTTTTTGGTCTTCTCTTTCTGTGTGAGTGTATATATATGGTTCCACCTTTTATATGTACATTATCGTCTTGTTTAATTTCTGTCTCAACCAACACAGGTGCTCATGGTTCGTTTGTATTAAAGCTTTTAATTTATCCTAACTCAGTTCATGGACTCCAGTGGAAGTATTCAGGTTTAATGGGTAAGGCCTACGAGATGCTCTGATACCAAGTTGTCATACCCCAATTTTGGTCTAACCAGAATGGTGTGATGAACCGTCAATAAACCAACGGTTCAACCAGGATCTCAAAATAGGCTATCCCACATATGATAAACCAAAACACATTCCACATTAATCAGAGGTAATAAAATAAATAGCGGAAGTCATACAGATAATGAACTGAGAAATTCTAACTGTGATACTCATAAATAAAATTTCCAATTATGTTGTTCCAACCGAGACATAAATAAATAAATATCGAATACATGTCTTTACTAAATCCAAATAAATAAAACAAAATCTAATCGAATACGCATGAGTTGCACTCGCAAGAGGAGTCATGCGTATCCACTATGTCTTCAGCTTCCATTGTCGCCACATGCCCGTACACAGGAGCGTTCATGTAATCCTCAACGGTGGTACCCGCATCATCAACTAAAAGTATTCGACCGAAAGGGTGAGCACACATCACGGCTCAGTGAGCAAACAAAACAATGCAACAATACATATGCATGGAATCAATTCATATCTTTGGTCTGGTTTAAAATTTGCAATGTGCTATAGAAAGGATAGGTGGCCGCCACACCTCTATACACGAGTGTGTGGAAACGCCCAATGAAAACGGCACCGTCGCCCCACATGCACCCACCATGGACAATATACACCCCATGAAAATGGCATGGTTGTACCGGTTGCCCATACCAACACGTAAGCCCCTGTTGGCGAGGGCTTGCAAACTGGGCTCGCAACTAACCAACCCTAATGTCAAACAATGTATCCAAGGCCTCACCCCAGCATCCCTCAATACATCCATAGAGATAGAGCTAGGGTCTGGTGACCAGGCTAAACCACAATGCCACGTCCCCCCCTGATACCCTATGACATATTAGCTCCGCTAAGGTAATGGCGATACGACGATGTTAGTGGACAAGACTTGAGTAGAGATAGAGCTAGAGTCTGGTGACCAGGCTGAACCACAATGCCACGTCCTCCCCCTGATGCTCCCCTCGCATCAAGCACACTAACACTTGCTTAGTGGACATGACTTGAATAGGCCATGGCACAATATACACCCCATGAAGAACGGTCATGGCTGTACCGGTTGATACCATCCCTACCCGCACCATATACACTAGCCAAACACAAACATTCACATGCCTATTCCTATCATCATCATCATCATAATGTTATAAACAATAAAGTAAATATGCATGAACAAATAATAGAAATATTGGATGACATGTTAAATGTACATTACAAGCATACATGCATATCACAATCATGGTATTGGACTCAAGAAGTAAAAATAGTTTGTTATTAACCAATTAGTTTAGGTCTTGTTCCCTCACCTTAGCTTGTTAATAGATCCTCTTCCAAGCTTTAGAATCACCTTTTTAATGTTATTATATTGCTAGAAGACCTAACAAAGTCGATAAAATTTAATTAGAATTTATTCAGAATTTAAAAACTATTCTGTTAACTGAGGGTCGGAGGTAGGGTCGGTGCTAGGGTCGATGGGTCTATCGACCCTCCCTCCATTCTGAACTTCCCGAACACTGAGGGTCGATGCTAGGGTCAGATCTGCCATCGACCCTAGGTGCGACCCTCCATGGTTTGAGTCAAAAAGATCAGATTTTATCCATTCTTCCATGTTTGGGTCCTATGGCTTACTTCCACAATCCATTCTATACATGTTCTATGGTTTAGAACTATACTTTATTCACCTACATGGTTTTAATGATCTCCTCCATGGTTTTCCATGAAAACCTAACCATGGATGGATGATTTGGGTTTCTTCTAAATCATATCATCTTCATAAACCATTCTAAAGTCTTAAATAATTCATGGGGAATGTATCCATACCTTAGTTTTGCTGAGATTTCGAGTTCCTCTGAATTTTCTCTTCTTCCTTAGCCTTTTCTTCAAGTTTTCCTTCTCTTCTTCTCTTCCTTCTCTTCTCTTTCTCTCAATCCAATTAGGGTTGTAAAGGGAGTGAAAGAGGCTTAGGGACGTCCTATTTATAGAGTAAAACCTCCCAAAATAAGTCCCATTGAGTTTGTCACACCCCAATTTTGGTCTAACCAGAATGGTGTGATGAACCGCCATTAAACCAACGGTTCAACCAGGATCTCAAAATAGGCTATCCCACATATGATAAACCAAAATACATTCCACATTAATCAGAGGTAATAAAATAAATAACGGAAGTCTTACAGATAATGAACTGAGAAATTCTAACTGTGATACTCATAAACAAAATATCCAATTATGTTGTTTCAACTGAGACATAAATAAATAAATATCGAATACATGTCTTTACTAAATCCAAATAAATAAAACAAAATCTAATCGAATACGCATGAGTTGCACTCGCAAGAGGAGTCATGCGTATCCACTATGTCTTCAGCTTCCATTGTCGCCACATGCCCGTACACAGGAGCGTTCATGTAATCCTCAACGGTGGTACCTGCATCATCAACTAAAAGTATTCGAATTCGAAAGGGTGAGCACACATCACGGCTCAGTGAGCAAACAAAACAATGCAACAATACATATGCATGCAATCAATTCATATCTTTGGTCTGGTTTAAAGTTTGCAATGTGCTATAGAAAGGATAAGTGGCCACCGCACCTCTATACACGAGTGTGTGGAAACGCCCAATGAAAACGGCACCGTCGCCCCACATGCACCCACCATGGACAATATACATCCCATGAAAACGACATAGCTGTACCGGTTGCCCATACCAACACGTAAGCCCCTGTTGGCGAGGGCTTGCAAACTGGGCTCGCAACTAACCAACCCTAATGTCAAACAATGTATCCAAGGCCTCACCCCAGCATCCCTCAATACATCCATAGAGATAGAGCTAGGGTCTGGTGACCAGGCTGAACCACAATGCCACGTCCCCCCCTGATACCCTACGACATATTAGCTCCGCTAAGGTAATGGCGATACGACGATGTTAGTGGACAAGACTTGAGTAGAGATAGAGCTAGAGTCTGGTGACCAGGCTGAACCACAATGCCACGTCCTCCCCCTGATGCTCCCCTCGCATCAAGCACACTAACACTTGTTTAGTGGACATGACTTAAATAGGCCATGGCACAATATACACCCCATGAAGAACGGTCATGGCTGTACCGGTTGATACCATCCCTACCCGCACCATATACACTAGCCAAACACAAACATTCACATGCCTATTCCTATCATCATCATCATCATAATGTTATAAACAATAAAGTAAATATGCTTGAACAAATAATAGAAATATTGGATGACATGTTAAATGCACATTACAAGCATACACGCATATCACAATCATGGTATTGGACTCAAGAAGTAAAAATAGTTTGTTATTAACCAATTAGTTTAGGTCTTGTTCCCTCACCTTAGCTTGTTAATAGATCCTCCCAAGCTTTAGAATCACCTTTTTAATGTTATTATATTGCTAGAAGACCTAACAAAGTCGATAAAATTTAATTAGAATTTATTCAGAATTTAAAAACTATTCTGTTAACTGAGGGTCGGAGGTAGGGTCGGTGCTAGGGTCGATGGGTCTATCGACCCTCCCTCCATTCTGAACTTCCCGAACACTGAGGGTCGATGCTAGGGTCAGATCTGCCATCGACCCTAGGTGCGACCCTCCATGGTTTGAGTCGAAAAGATCAGATTTTATCCATTCTTCCATGTTTGGGTCCTATGGCTTACTTCCACAATCCATTCTATACATGTTCTATGGTTTAGAACTATACTTTATTCACCTACATGGTTTTAATGATCTCCTCCATGGTTTTCCATGAAAACCTAACCATGGATGGATGATTTGGGTTTCTTATAAATCATATCATCTTCATAATCCATTCTAAAGTCTTAAATAATTCATGGGGAATGTATCCATACCTTAGTTTTGCTGAGATTTCGAGTTCCTCTGAATTTCCTCTTCTTCCTTAGCCTTTTCTTCAAGTTTTCCTTCTCTTCTTCTCTTCCTTCTCTTCTCTTTCTTTCAATCTAATTAGGGTTGTAAAGGGAGTGAAAGAGGCTTAGGGACGTCCTATTTATAGAGTAAAACCTCCCAAAATAAGTCCCATTGAGTTTAGGAAAGGTTCCAATTGAAATTAGGAAGGTTTCTCAATTTTCGGTTTGTGCTGTTTTTCCCGAATGTCGAGGGTCGATGGTGAGGGTCGATGGGAGGGTCGGACAACTCATAGACCCTGCGACCCATGGTTGAGGGTCGATGGTGAGGGTCGATGGGAGGGTCGGACCTGCCTGTTAAAACCTGCGACCCTACCCTCATTTTGACTGTTTTTTGGGTAAATTTTCATATTGGGTCTTGGGTTTCTTCACACACTTGGTCCACTTGGCTCGACCATGATATGTAGGTGGTTCTCGACACAAAATGTAAGGTTAGGCCGGGTTCATGGCGTGCGGGTCTTACAGGTAATCGTACAAGCAGTTTGTAGTCAATAGGTCTGAAGGGTAGACCACAATTCTAGCCTAACCAGAATGGTGTGATGGACTGCCAATAAACCAACGGTTCACCCAGGATCTCGTATAGGTCGTACCCAACATATCAAACCAAACACACATTCCACATTAATAATCAGAGGTAATAAACAAATAAGTAGAACTTTTACAGATAATAAACTAAGAGTCTAACAGTGATAAATAAGTATTTAATCCAATTATCTCCAAACCACAAGACATAAAAATAAATAATCAATTACATATATGATGTTCAAATTATAACTAAACTTAAGTAAAAACATATTGGTTGTACTCGCATGATGAATTATGAGCATCTTTTTCAGGTTCTACGTCCATCACAGCAACGTGTCCATACGTCGGTGCATTTATATATTCCTCAACAGTAGGACCTGCATTATCAACTAAAAATATTCGACGTCGAAAGGGTGAGCACACATCACGACTCAGTAAGCAAACAAAATAATGATACAAACATATGCATGCATTTAACTCATATGGTCTGGTTTATAAGTTTGCAATATGCTATAAAAAGGTTTGGTGGCCGTCGCACCTCTATACATGAGTGTATGAATCCGCCCAATGGATCAAATACCATTGCCATCCTACATGCACCCACCATGGAATAAAGATAGCACTAAAGTGTCTGAATCAAACACCGCCAACACTTCTCTTGATGCCCTACCCATAACAACACGTAAGCCCTTATTGGCGAGAGCTTACAAACTGGGCTCGCAGCTAACCAATCCTAATGCCAAATAGTGTATCCAAGGCCTCACCCAAGCATCCCTCAAAACGTACATAGAGATAAAGCTAAGGCCCCCTGGCAGAGTCAAAGAGCACACGGTCTGAGACCACCTCCCCTGATGCCCTACGACGTAATAGTTCTATTAAGGTAATGGCGATACGACGATGTTAGTGGGCAAGACTTGAGTAGAGATAGAGATAGAGTCTGGTGACGAGGTCGAAGACCACCATGCCACGTCCTACCCCTGATACTCCACTCATATCCAATACACCAATCACACACATACATTCACATGACTATTCCTAGCATCATCATCATCATCATGTTATAAATAAACGGAATTAAGTATGTTTGAACAGTAATAGTAGGAATATTGGATGATATGTAAGATGCACATTACAAGCATACAAGCATAGAATCAATTATGGCATTAGACTTAATAAAAATAAATAGTTTATTAATATCCAATTAGTTTAGGTCTTGTTCCCTCACCTGTTAACAATACTCGATGTCTTTTCAAGCCTTAAAATTCTCTTTGAAATGATTTAACAACCTAAAAGTTAATGAATTTAAGTTAGGGTTCATATGTGACATGTTACAGTAGTTGGAAATCGAAACACAGCACTGATAGGTGTTTGATTGGTCCTATGGTCTCATGCTGTATCGACCTTACTGTCTACGATCGCATATGGTGCGACTGTAGCTACGACCATATGATTTCTGAAATCTTCTCGAATGCCTATGGTCGATCATCTGGTCATACTGGTCATGCTATGGTCGATCGTAGCTGCGACCTTGGGATTTCTGGTCACAGTCTAAATGAAATTTGAGTTCTTCCTAGGTCAATTCTTCTGTTCTTTAATGGGGTTTATTCTAATGTCATCCAATGGCCATCATTAGTAATTTCTTATCAACCCTAATCATCAAATTCACTCCTCATGGTTCTCCTTGGGATTTTCTCAAGGAAATCACATAGATCATAATAGGTTGATATTGCCTATCTTCCATAGCAGTTTTATACTTAGAGTTTGCATCTCTCGAGATTTGTTTCATACCTTTGCCTTTGATAGAGAGCCAATCTCTTCTCAGCAAATTTTTCTCCTTAGCTTTTTCCTCTTCTTCATTCTCTTCCTTTTCTTTCTTTAGGGTTTACTAATGTTCTAAAAGAGTGAAAAAGGACTGAGGGACATCCTTTATATAGAGAAAAACTCTCCATATAGAATCCTTTTTCAATTAGGAAAGCAATCCCTTATTTTAGGAAAGTTTCCATAACTCGGAGTCTGATCTGGGTTCTCACGGTTAATCATACAGTCCGATAAACCATCGACCGTAGGGAAATCATTGACCATGGGGTTCTGGATTTCAGATTTTTGGTTCCCTTCCTTATGGTCAACCATACCTACCCAGGCATGCGACCTTAGGTATGTCTTTAGTATTTTTAACTTGATTCTCATACCTGGTTTGTGATCTATCTTCACACGCTAGGTCCACTTGGTCTAAAAATGATGGAAAGACCAGGCACGACACGGTTAGACCAAGTTAGTGGAGTGCGGGTCTTACACATACAATCACATGCCTATTCCTAGCATCATAGTCATCATCATGTTATGAGTAAACAGAATTAAATATGTATGAACAGTAATAGCGAAAAATTTGGATAACATGTGATGCACAATACAAGCATACAAGCATAGAATCAATCATGGCATTGGACTTAAATAAATAAATAGTTTGTTATTATCCAATTAATTTAGGTCTTGTTCCCTCAACTTTGATTGATGTTTGTTCCTCCCCCAAGCTTTGGAAGACAATTTGAATCTATTAGGAACCTAAACAATTAATGTATTTAAGTTAGGGTTCAAGTTTATCAAGTTACAATAGTCAAAAACTTTATTTTGCCTCAAAATATACTTGCTTTATCCTATGGTCGATCCTAAGGTCGTCGATATGGCCGCAATATATGCCACCATAGGACATACGGCTAATATACTATTGTTGCATTACATGCGACCGTACTTGCGACCATTTGTTTCCTGAATTCTTCTCGAATGGCTATGGTCGATACTTTTCTCATCTTATGGTCGACCATAGCTGTGACCATACGTAGTCAGGTTAATTTTTACTTCTCATATGAGTTTCTCCTCTTGGATCATCAATAGGATTCACCCAAAGATCATTTTGTGGCCTTTGATCACAGTTTATCCTTATAAATTATCCTTAACCTATTATCTATGGTTTCCCATAGAAACTCCGTAACCGAAATCGTTACATTAGATTCAACACATCAACTTGATGGAAAGGAACCTATCCTATCTGACTATTCTACAGTTCAAGTCCATATCTTCAGCTTGCTATAGAGAGATAAAACTCTTCTCTGCAAAACCTTCCTCTCAACCTTCTTCTCCAAATCTCCTTCTCCTTCTTTTCTTCTCTATCTTTCTCTATTAGGTTTAGAGTTTTACTTTGGATTCTAAAAGAGTGAGAGAGGCTAAGGAACGTCCCTTATATAGAGGAAAACTCTCTATATAGAGTCTTCTTTCAATTAGGAAAGAACTCCTCCTCAAATTAGGAATGTTCCTAACTCGGAGTCTGATTTGGGGTCTCACGATCGGTGGCTACGGTCGCAGAACCAGTTGACTATAGGGTCGAAATCATCGATCATAGGGTCCTGGATCTGAGATCTTCATTCTTACCATATGGTCGACCATACCTATCCAGGTATCCGACCATATGCTTACAGTATTGGATGTTAAGTCAATTTTTATACCTGGTTTGTGATCCATCTTCACACGATCGGTCCACTTGGTCCAGCTATGATGGAAAGATCTGGCACGACATGGTTAGACTAAGTTAGTGGAGTGCGAGTATTACAACTCCACCACCCTTAACAGAAATTTCATCCTCAAAATTTAGATGTACCTTCCGAGTTGAATAAGTCGGAATACTGTTTTCGCAATACATTTTCCTCTTCCCATGTAATTTCTTCCACATTTTGGCTTCTCCAAGTAACTTCAACGTAGTAAATCTTGCGGTTGCGAAGACGTCGAACCTTCCGACTAGTGATTTCAAAAAGGTACTACTTCAAACGTCAAGTCTTCAGTTAAATCCGATGGATCCATTGTTAACACGTATGTTAGATCTTTGACATACTTCTTTAGTTGTGAAAAATGGAATACATCATGTACACTAGACATTGATGGTGGTACTGTGAGTTAATAAATTACTTTTCCACATCTCTCTAAAATTTTATAAAGTCCAAAATATATATAGGATACAACTTTCCCTTCTTGTTGAATTGTTTTAAACCATGCATAAGTGATATCTCCAAAAACACTTTGTCACTTATGGCGAACTCGAGGTCTTAGCATCTCTCCTGACAACCTTGAGCAGTCTTGGTCCCTTTCCTTCGATCTTGTCTATTACTTGACAGGTTTCTTTAGCAGACTCAAGTCTTACAATTCCTCATTCTCAAGCTTCATTCCAAGACAGAGGAATTTGACATTCCTACTGTACCACGCTTCATAGGTGACATCTACATGGTAGCTTAGTAGCAAAATCAATCAGAGGTAACTTCTCAACTCAAGCTCCTTTAAAAACAACTTCACAGGCTCGGAGAATACTTCCTAGGATCTGTATAGTCCGCTCCGACTGTCTGTTGGTTTAAAGGTAAAATGCGGTACTAAACTTCAACTTCGTTCCCATTGCCTTTTATAATCCCTCCAAAAACTTCGAGTTAAAACGTGAGCCTCTGTCAGATACTATGCTCCTAGGCATATCATTCAATCTAGCAATATTATCCACATATAGTTTAGCTAGCCATTCCAAAGCACACCAAGGTCGTATAGCAATGAAAAAGTCGTCTTTGTAAGGTGATCTGCAGTCACCCAGACTGCATTAATCGATCTGGGTGTCAATGGTAAACCGGTGACATAGTCCATTGTAATGCAGTTCCACTTCTAACTGGCTTCGATAGTAGTTGTAGTATGCCTGCTGGTCTTTGTCTTTCAGCCTTTACTCTTGACAATTCAGACATTGAAACTCGCACTAAGCCATATCTATTATCATTCCTCTCTATCGGTATAATCTCTTCAGGTCATGATACATATTGGCACTCCAGGATGTCCTAAATATAGAGTACAATGAGCTCTTATCATTATCCTCTTCATGATATCAGAGTCTTCACCTTCAGATATTCAGAATCTACCTCTGTATCTGAGTACCGTATCTGCATCCAAAGTAAGTCAGGGTTAGGTTTCTCTTTCTCTAAATCTTCTTGCACCGTTCTTAGATACGTTTCTAACAGAATTACTGTCTTTACTTCATCCATCAAATCAGAGATGATCTTTAATGTTGTGAACGCAACCGAGGAACTATTGCTCCAAAAATCATCCATAAGTTACTACTCAATTGGATCGTCATGAGTTTCTATTATACGTTGTTCTTCTTCCAAATCTTCTGTTGCTATAGAATAGAAGGCGACATTAGTACTAGATCCTCCTTCTGGCTTCATTATTCTCCTTTTTGCTCAAAGCCTCAACTACTACATTAGCCTTGCTCGAGCGACACTGCGTATTACGGTCTTAATCCTTCAAGAGTTCCTACCATCTCCTTAGCTTCATGTTCAACTCTTTCTGGGTGAGGAGATAAATAAAACTCTCGCAATCCTATTTAATCTAAAATTCTTCTCCGTATAGATAATGTCTTCAAGTCTCAATTGCATGAATCACCGCCGCTAACTCCAAGTCATGAGTCGAGTAATTATTTTCATGCTACTTCAGTTGTCTTAAAGCATAGACAATCACTTGTTCTCCTTTTATCAACACGCATCCTAGACCCAATCCAGAAACATCGGTGTACAAGGTAAAAAATTCCCCTAGTGCCGGAACGATCAGGATGGGTGCTGATATCAACCTTACTTTTAGAGTCTGGAAACATTCTTCAGATTTGTCAATCCAAATAAACTTCTCTCCCTTCTTGGTTAGCTTGGTAAGAGGTATTGCGATCTTAGAGTAGTCCTCCACGAACTGTCGATAATAACCAGCTAATCCCAAGCACAAAATATCTCTGCAATGTTCTTTAATTGTTTCTCACCTTACGATTGCTTCTATCTTATTAGGGTCCACTTTAATCCCTTTTGACAATGCTATATGATCTAAGAAGATCACTTTGTTTAATCAAGTCTCATATTTCTTGGACTTAGCATAAAGCTTCTCCCTTCTCAACTGTTGTGAAGCTGTTCCAAAATTCATTATAGGACTTTCTTCGTCTTTGGAATAAACCAATTCATAGTATATAAAACTATGACCAACGTGTCCAACATATCATGAAACACCAGGTTCATAAGCTCCATAAAATATGTGGGTGCATTGATCAAACCAAAAGACATGATCAGGAACTCATAATGTCCGTACCTAGTTCTGAAAGTCATCTCAGATTGTCACTATCTTTAATCTTCACTTGATGATGCTCCATCCAAGGTCGATCTTAGGGAATACATTTGCAATTTATAACTAATCGAACAAGTCCTCAATCCATAACAATGGACATTAATTCTTTATGGTGAGCTTATTCAATTTCTGGTAGTCTATACATAGCCGGACACTACTGTTCATCTTCTTCACGAATAGCAATGGCGCTCCCCGTGATGAAATACTTGGCTAATTAGAACCTTTGTCTAATTACATTTGTGGTTGAGTCATCAGTTCCTTCAACTCCGTAGGAGCTATTCTATAGGGTGCCTTAGACACAGGTGTCGTCCCTGGTAACAAGTTAATAACGAACTCGGTCGCATGATCAGGTGGCAAATCGAGTAAGTCTCCTACAAACACATCAGGAAATTTACGCATCACATCAATATCTTTCATCTATGGTGCCTCTTTAGTGTCGTCTACCACAGATACCATATATTTAACTCCTTTCTTTCAAGGCATCTCTTCACCTTTAGTGTAAAGAGGATAAGCCTTTGCTTCCTAAGCAACATGTTTCCAATAAAACTAATTTTTGTGCCATCTTTGCTCTTGATTGACAACCTCTTTTATGCACACAATAACTTTGTAGAGTTTTAAGACAACTAGTCTATCCCCAAGACGAGGTCAAAACCTATCATCTCAAGGTGAATTAGGTTGCATCCAAATTTCATCCATCCATAAGATTCAGACATTGTTTATCACACTCATCAATCACAACATCTAATCCAAATGGGCATGAACTATCAAAATTTGATTTAAAGGTCCTAATGAACACATCTACCCCTTTTATCTTTTAGTTTTTCAAAGACTATCATTAATACTCTCCTATCCCAAAAAACTCATTAGCTTACATCTCTTTTATCACTGCTATTCTACCCTGATCTCTCTATCATATACCTCAAAAAATATCTTATGATTGTTGCTTCATATCCCAAGTCTACCTATAAGCATTAGGGTATATGTGTCACACCCTAATTCTAGTCTAACCAAATTAATGTGATGAATCGCCAATAAATCAACGGTTCAACCAGGATCTCGTATAGCTCGTACCCACCATATCAAACCACACACACATTCCACGATAATAATCAGAGGTAATAAATAAATAAACAGAAGTCTTACAGATAATGAACTGAGTGTCTAACAATGATAATAAATAATTAATCCGATTATCTCCAAAACTCAAGACATAAAAATAATTAATCCATTACATGTTCCAATAATCAAATATAGCTAAACTAATCGAATATGCATTGGTTGCACTCGCATGACGAATCATGCGCATCTTTAACAACTTCTACCTCCATGGCGGCAACGTGTCCATACGTCGGTGCATTCATATATTCTTCAATAGTAGGACCTGTATCATCAACTAAAATATTCAACATTGAAAGGCTGAGCACACATCACGGCTCAGTGAGCAAACCAAACAATACAACAAACATATGCAAGCATTCAATTCAAATCTTTGGTCTGGTTTTTAAGTTCGCAATGTGCTATAGAAAGGTTTGGTGGCCCTCGCACCTCTATACACAAGTGTGTGAATCCGCCCAATAGATCAAACACCATTGCCATCCCACATACACCCACCATGAGATAGAGATAGAGCTAAAGTGTCTGGATCAAACACTGCTAATACTTCCCCTGATGCCCTACCCATAGCAACACGCAAGCCCCTATTGGTGAGGGCTTGTAAACTGGGCTCACAACTAACCAATCTTAAATGTCATCAAGTGTATCCAAGGTCTCACCTCAGCATCCCTCAATACGTCCATACAGATAGAGCTAAGGTCCCCCAACTGAGTGGAAAACTACAAGGTCTGAGACCACCTCCCCTGATGACCTATGACATAATAGTTCTGCTAAGGTAATGACGATATGATGATATTAGTGGGCAAGACTTGAGTAGAGTTAGAGCTAGAGTCTGGTGACAAGGTTAGAGACCATCATGCCACGTCCTCTCCCTGATGCTCCACTCGCATCCAACACACCAGCCACACATATACATTCACATGCCTATAGCCTAGCATCATCATCATCATCATGTTATAAATAAACAGAATTAAGTATGTTTGAACAGTAATAGCAGGAATATTGGATGATATGTAAGAACCACATTACAAGCATACAAGCATAGAATCAATCATGGCATTAGACTTAATAAAAATAAACAGTTTGTTATTGTCCAATTAGTTTAGGTCTTGTTCCCTCACCTGTTAGCAATACTCAATGTCTTTCCAAACCTTAAAATTCTCTTTGAATTGATTTAACAACCTAAAAGTTATATGAATTTAAGTTAGGGTTCATATGTGACATGTTACAGTAGTCGGAAATCAAAACAGAGCACTGATAGGTGTCTGATTGGTCCTATGGTCTCATGCTGTATCGACCTTACTGTCTACGGTCGCATATGGTGCGACCGTAGCTACGACCATATGATTTTTGAAATCATCCCGAATGCCTATGTTTGATCCTCTGGTCATACTGGTCATGCTATGGTCGACCGTAGCTGCGACCTTGGGATTTCTGGTCACAGTCTAAATGAAATTTGAATTCTTCCAAGGTCAATTCTTTTGTTCTTCAATAGCGTTTATTCTAAAGTCATCCTATGGCCATCATTAGTAATTTCTTATCAACCCTAATCCTCAAATTCACTCCTCATGGTTCTCCTTGGGATTTTCTTATGGAAATCACATAGATCATAATAGGTTGATATTGCCTATCTTCCATAGAAGTCTTATACTTAGAGTTTGCATCTCCCAACATTCGTTTCATACCTTTGTCTGTGATAGAGAGTCAATCTCTTCTCAGCGAATTCTTCTCCTTAGCTTTTTTCTCTTCTTCCTTCTCTTCCTTCTTTTTCTCTAGGGTTTACTAATGTTCTAAAAGAGTGAAAAAGGACTGAGGGATGTCCTTTATATAGAGGAAAACTCTCCATATAGAGTCCTCTTTCAATTAGGAAAGCAATCCCTTAGTTTACAAAAGTTTCCAAAACTCGAAGTCTGATCTAGGTTCTCACTGTTAATCATACAGTCCGATAAACCATCGATCGTAGGGTCCAAATCATTGACCGTGGGGTTCTGGATTTTAGATTTTTGGTTCCCTTCCTTATTGTCGACCGTACCTACCCAGGCATGTGACCTTAGGTATGTTTACAGTCTAGAACACACGCAAGGTAGCATTTGGTCTTGATATGCGAATCTGAACGAAGGACTGACTCGAACAGATCACAGGCCCCTGAGCTCCTAAGGAGCTAAACGCCCTTGACTTGAATAGTGAAAGACTTAGTATTTTTTACTCGATTCTCATACCTGGTTTGTGATCTATCTTCACACGCTAAGTCCATTGGTCCAAAAATGATGGAAAGACTTGGCACGACACGATTAGACTAAGTTAGTGGAGTGCGGGTCTTACACATACAATCACATGCCTATTCCTAGCATCATAGTCATCATCATGTTATTAATAAACAGAATTAAATATACATGAATAGTAATAGCAAGAATATTGGATAACATGTGAGATGCACATTACAAGCATACAAGCATAGAATCAATCATGGCATTGGACTCAAATAAATAAATAATTTGTTATTATCCAATTAGTTTAGGTCTTGTTCCCTCACCTTTGATTGATGTTTGTTCCTCTCCTAAGCTTTGGAAGTCACTTTGAATCTATTAGGAACCCAAACAATTAATGTATTTAAGTTAGGGTTCAAGTTTATCAAGTTACAGCAGTCAAAATCCTTGTTTTGTCTCAAAATATACTTGCTGTTATCCTATGGTCGATCCTATGGTCGATGCTATGGCCACAATATATGCCACCATAGGACATACGACTAATATACTATTGTTGCATTACATGCGATCGTACATGCGACTGTATGTTTCCTGAATTCTTCCCGAATGGTTGTGGTCGATACTTTTCTCATCATATGGTTGACCATAGCTATGATCATACGTAGTTAGGTTAGTTTTGAGTTCTCATATGAGTTTCTCCTCTTGGATCATGAATGGGATTCACCCTAAGATCATTCTATGGCATTTGATCACAGTTTATCCTTATAAATTATCCTTAACCTATTCTCTATGGTTTCCCATAGAAACTCCATAACCGAAATCGTTACATTAGATTCAACACATCAACTTGATGGAAAGGAACCTATCCTATCTGACTATTCTACAGGTCAAGTCCATACCTTAAGCTTGCTGTAGAGAGCTAAAACTCTTCTCTGCAAAACCATCCTCTCAGCCTTCTTCTCCAAATCTCCTTCTCCTTCTCTTTTTCTCTCTCTTTCTCTCTTAGGTTTAAAGTTTCAATTTGGATTCTAAAAGAGTGAGAGAGGCTAAGGAACATCCCTTATATAGAGGAAAACTCTTTATATAGAGTCCTCTTTCAATAAGAAAAGAACTCCTCAAATTAGAAAAGTTCCCAACTCGGAGTCTGATCTGGGGTCTCACGATCGATGGCTACGGTCGCAGAACCCGTTGACTGTAGGGTCAAAATCATCGATCATAGGGTCCAGGATCTGAGATTTTCATTCTTACCATATGGTCGACCATACCTATCCAGGTATCCGACCATATGCATACAGTTTTGGGTGTTGAGTCGATTTTTATACCTGGTTTGTGATGCATCTTCACACGATCGGTCCAGTTGGTCTAGCTATGATGGTAAGATCTGCCACGACATGGTTAGACCAAGTTAGTGGAGTGCGAGTCTTACAACTCCACCACCCTTAACAGAAATCTCGTCTTCAAAATTTAAATGTACCTTCTGAGTTGAATAGGTGGGAATACTATTTCTGCAATGCATTTTTCTCTTCCCATGTAATTTCTTTCACATTTTGGCTTCTCCAAGTAACTTTAACATAGTAAATCTTGCGGTTGTGAAGATGTCGAACCTTCTGACTAGTGATTTCAAAAGGTACTACTTCAAACGTTATGTCTTCAGTTAAATCCGATGGATCCGTTGTCAACACGTATGTTGGATCTTTGACATACTTCTTCAGTTGTGAGACATGGAATACATCATGTACACTAAACATTGATGGTGGTACTGTGAGTTAATAAATTACTTTTCCGCATCTCTCTAAAATTTTATAAAGTCCAAAATATATATAGGATACAACTTTTCCTTCTTATTGAATCGTTTTAAACCATACATAAGTGATATCTCTAAAAACACTTTGTCACTTATGGCGAACTCGAGGTTTTAGCATCTCTCCTAACAACCTTGAGCAGTCTTGGTCCCTTTCCTTCGATCTTGTTTATTACTTTTCAGGTTTCTTCAGCAGACTCAGGTCTTACAATTCCTCATTCTCAAGCTTCATTCCAAAACAGAGAAATTTGACATTCCTACTGTACCACGCTTCATAGGTGACATCTACATGGTAGCTTGGTAGCAAAATCAATCAACGGTAACTTCTCAACTCAAGCTCCTTTAAAAAAAATTTCACAGGCTCGGAGAATACTTCCTAGGATCTGTATAGTCCACTCCGACTGTCTGTTGGTTTAAAGGTAAAATGCGGCACTAAACTTCAACTTCGTTCCCATTGCCTTTTATAATCCCTCCAAAAACTTCGAGATAAAATGTGAGCCTTTGTCAGATACTATGCTCCTAGGCATACCATTCAATCTAGCAATATTATCCACATATAGCTTAGCTAGCCGTTCCAAAGCACACCAAGGTCGAATAGAAATGAAAAGAGTCGTCTTTGTAAGGTGATCTGCAGTCACCCAGACTGCATTAATCGATCTGGGTGTCAATGATAAACCGGTGACATAGTCCATTGTAATGCAGTTCCACTTCTAATTGGCTTCGATAGTAGTTGTACTAAGCCTGCTGGTCTTTGTCTTTCAGCCTTTACTCTTGACAATTCAGACATTGAAACTTGCACTAAGCCATATCTATTATCATTCCTCTCTACCAGTATAATCTCTTCAGGTCATGATACATATTGGCACTCCAGGATGTCCTGAATATAGAGTACAATGAGTTCTTATCATTATCCTCTTCATGATATCAGAGTCTTCACCTTCAGATATTCATAATCTACCTCTGTATCTGAGTACCGTCTCCGCATCCAAAGTAAGTCAGGGTTAGGTTTCTCTTTCTCTAAATCTTCTTGCACTGATCTTAGATACGTTTCTAACAAAATTACTTTCTTTACTTCATTCATCAAATCAGAGATGATCTTTAATGTTGTGAACGCAAGCGAGGAACTATTGCTCCATAAATCATCCATAAGTTATTACTCAATTGGATCATCATGAGTTTCTATTATACGTTGCTCTTCTTCCAAATCTTCTGTTGCTGTAGAATATAAGGCGACATTAGTACTAGATCCTCCTTCTGGCTTCATTATTCTCCTTTTTGTTCAAAGCCTCAACTACTACATTAGCATTGCTCGAGCGACACTGTGTATTACGGTTTTAATCCTTCAAGAGTTCCTACCATCTCCTTAGCTTCATGTTCAACTCTTTTTGGGTGAGGAGATAAATAAAACTCTTGTAATCTTATTTAATCTGAAATTTTCTCCGCATAGATAATGTCTTCAAGTCTCAATTGCATGAATCACTGATGTGAATTAAATATGTATCTAACTGCAAGTGTACGATATTGTGCAGTAACGGTTCGATCTCAGGGAGGAATTGATATTATCCTAATTCAAATAAGGCAAAGCGTACCAAAGGGATATGATTGAATTAACACCCTAACCATTTTAAATAAAAATTAGTCAAGCAATAAAAACAATAATAACCATTCATAACGATAAGAAAATTTACGAAACCACTAACCATAAGGTATCACAGATTTATTGCAAGAAAGAAAAGAAATTAAAAGTAAAAGAATGTAAGAAAAACTTATCTCGGTAAAATATTTCTCTGTCGTTGCTCATCGTCTTGTTGTCACTCCAAGGCGATAAGAAAACAATTACAAAGGGAGCCTTCTCCCCTAAGTTAAATTAGTAATGGGGTACAACCTATATTTATTTACCCTACTACAGAGTTCTAAATCTGAAATTAAAACTAAAAATAAATATATAAATAAATAAAAATAAACTTAAGCAAGAAGAACACAACTTGAAAAGAAAAAAAAAACTAAGAATCTCAAACTCTCTCATAAATTTTCAAAACTAAGAAAAAATTCATAATAGAATTCTTGGATGGTTTTTCTATTGCTGAGCATCACATATATATACAAGTGAATAAAGATTACAATCAATCTTTACAATTAGATTACAAGAGATTTTGTGGAGATAATTTTGGTAACCAAATTCCAATATTGTAGGTTCATTGTATGTGGACGATTCTTGAGTAGAAAAAATCTTGCACCAACTCATCATATCTTTAACATCATTATCTCTTCTTGAAAACTTTCATAATCGATTGGTCTTTTTCATTCTTCCATGCCATGCCAATCTTGTAAATTTGATTCCAAATAACTAAGGAATATTTTCTCAAGATAATATAATCTTTCACATGAGATTGGACTACTCTTTGACTTGGTCCAAGGCTGATCTTATACACAAAATTCTTGGCTCTCCTCATAAAATTCATCTTATGCCCGGCTGCTGAGTTGACTAGGTGAGTTAACTGGACATGATCACCAAAAATTCATAAAATGATCGTTTCAAGCTCAAATTTCTTCATTCTTTCACCTATACCCAATAAAGACAAAATCAACATTAACTACCCAAAAAGCATCATAAATAGAATAAGAGATGTACATTTTATGTCTTAAATTCACACATAAAATATGTTCATCAGATTCCCCCACACTTGAACTTTGCTAGTCTCGAGCAAAGAAAAATTTAAAAATAAAATAAAATCCTAACTCACTTTTGTAGGAATCACGATTGCACTTAGCACGTGCAACAAGCCTTTAAACCCTTAGGTCACCCTTAGTGGACGAGTTGTGTTTCGTGAGTATTTTCAAAGAATAAACACACAAAATTCATATAGAAATTTCAAACTTTAATTTTGGTATTAAGGAAAAGAGAGCACACACACATCTTATTAGTGAAGACACTCAACTTGGGATCAAGAAAATATAGAAACCCCCACACTTGAACTTTGCTACCTCATATGATTCAAACACTAACGTTGCATCTTAATTAGGAAACCTTGTTATATCTTCCAAACATATCTCTCCTTAGGGTGAACCTTTTGTAATATACTGGTAACCAAGACCCAAGAATAGCTTTCAACACTTGTATTTTTTTTCCTCTTTAAGCTACTCCACTACAATTGGCTTGAGAAGTGCAGGTGGTTATGCATTCCCATGTTACTATGTAGCTTCACTTTTGGCATATATCTTTAAAGACATTGATACTAAAGAGTACTTTTTTTTTAATAAGAGCTGTATCCAAGGAATTTCAATCAAGACACCTCGCTTCCTGAGGCGGAATGTCCTGTATAATTCCAAGAGCAAAAAACTCTTATATTATTATTTTCTTATTATGATTTTTTTTGTAATACAAGGAGGTCTCAGCTTTATTCAAAGGTTGAAATTACCAACTATAACCATAAAATATTCATCCCTTCAGGAGAGGTAAGATGTATTTTTTAACTTAATTCCCATCTCAAAATACAGCCTAAGTACTATCCTCACATAAGGTTTCATTACTTCGTATGTGATAGTTTCCTAGATCTCTTTCTCCTTCCTCTTTTGTGTCAAAACCATAGAAAAAGTGATTGACTTTTTCAAAAACCAAAGTTAACAAGTTAAAATTTACAATGAAAGCTCAAAATTCATTTTTTTAATGAAATCTCAACCCTTCCCCCATACTTAAATCATGCATTGTCCTTAATGTATACAGAAAAATAAAAGACAAGGACAAGGGGAAGAAAAAACTCCTTGAATCAAGGATCAGTGTAAAAGAGATCCATGACCTCTTTAGTGGAATCGTGTGGAAGCTCCAAAAATGGCTTCAAACGTTGGCCATTCACTTTGCTGGTTGCACCTGTACCTGGATTTAAAATCTCAATTGTACCCGATGAGAAAACATTTTGAACAATATAAGGGCCCTCCCAACGAGATCTAAGTTTACCAGGAAAAATATGCAAATGAAAATTATAAAGCAAAACCTTGTCGCCAGGGGTGAAAGACTTTTGAAGGATATGTCTGTCATGATAAGCCTTGGTCTTGTCTTTATAGATGCAGGCACTGTCATAGGCATCATTTCTCAATTCATCCAACTCGGAGAGCTGGAGTCCTCTATGAGTGCTAGCATCTGACAATCAAAATTTAATTTCTTAACTGCCCAAAATGCCCGATGTTTCAATTCGACTGGTAGATGGCAGGCATTTTCGTACACCAGACGATAAGGGGATTGACCAAGAATGGTCTTGAAAGCAGTTCTATAAGCCCACAAAGCATCTACTAGGCGAATGGACAAATCCTTACGAGTAGGATTGACAGTTTTTTCTAAAATTTGCTTGATTTGTCGATTGGACACTTCAACCTGTCCACTGGTCTGAGGATGGTAAGGGATTGCCAATTTATGGGTAATACCATATTTTCGAACAAGGACCTCAAATGGTTTGTTACAAAAGTGTTTCCCCCTATTGGTAATGATAGCTCGAGGGGTACCAAATCGGGAGAATATATTCTCCTTTAAAAATTTAATGACTACCTTGTGGTCATTGGTCCTAGTAGCAACAACTTCTATCCATTTAGACACGTAGTCCATAGCTAACAAGATACACTCATTCCTAAAAAACTTTGGGAACGGACCCATAAAATCGATGCCCCAAACATCAAAAACTTCAACCACCCGAATTGGGTTTAGTGGCATCATATTTCGCTTGGTAATGCTGCCTAAAGACTAACAAGAAGGGCATGCCTTACAGTAATTAAAGGCATCCTTAAAAAGACTAGGCCAATAGAATCCAGACTGTAAAACCTTGGCCATGGTTTTATTTGGCCCAAAGTGGCCACCACACGCCTGATCATGACAATAAGACAGCACAGATTGTTGTTCATGGTCAGGTACACATCTCCTGATAATCTGATCAGGGCAAGTTTTGAACAGATATGGATCATCCCAAAAATAGTACTTGACTTGAGAATTATACCTATCCTGGGGGACCAATGGGAAGGGGTCGCACCCGTTACCAAGTAATTTACAATATCAGTGAACCAAGGTTCACTAGATACTGCAAACAACTACTCATCTGGGAAAAACTCATTGATTGGTGAATCAACAGTCAAAGAATTAGGCAGTCAGGATAAGTGGTCAGCAATCAGATTTTCTATTCCTGGTTTATCCCTAATCTCTAAGTCAAACTCTTGTAAAAGAAAAACCCATCTAATGAGACGAGCTTTGGCATCTTTTTTTTGCAAGAGATGCTTGAGAGTGGCATGATCCGTATACACAATGACATGGGATCCTATCAAGTAGGCATGAAATTTCTCTAAAGCGAATACAACTTCTAAGAATTCATTTTCAGTGGTGGTGTAATTAAGCTGTGCATCGTTTAAAGTCCTACTTGCATAACAAATTACATGGGGTAACTTATTGATCTGTTGCCTAATGACAGCTCCTAATGCAAAATCAGAAGCATCACACATAAGCTCAAAGGACTCTGTCCATATGGGTGCCTGAATAACGGGGGCAGTGGTCAAAATCTTTTTGAGTTGATTAAAACTCTCAAGACAGGAATCATTAAAATCAAAGACCTAGTCTTTAGCAAGTAAAGAGGTGAGAGGACGAGCAATTTGACTAAAATCTTTAATGAACCTCCGATAGAAATTGGCATGTCCTAGAAATGAGTGAATGTCCTTAACAGATTTGGGAACAGGTAGCTTTTCAATCAATTCTACTTTGGCTCTGTCAACCATGACCCCATCTTTGGAAATGATGTGACCCAACACTATGCCCTGTTTTACCATGAAGTGGCATTTCTCCCAATTTAAAACTAAAATTTTCTCCGTACATCGGACAAGAACTAAGGAAAGATTATGTAGGTAATCAGAAAAAGTAGACCCATGCACAAAAAAATCATCCATGAATACTTCTAAATATTGCTCTACCATATCTGAGAAGATGTTTATCATGCACCTTTGAAAAGTGGCAGGGGCATTGCATAGCCCAAAAGGCATGCGTCGATAAGCATAGGTTCCGTAGGGGCATGTGAAAGTGGTCTTGTGTTGGTCATCTAAGGCAATGAGGATTTGATTATAACCGGAGTATCCATCTAAGAAGCCATAGTAATCATGTCCAGCCAACCTGTCTAACATTTGATCAATGAAAGGCAAAGGGAAGTGATCCTTCCACGTTATCATATTCAGCTTTCTGTAGTCTATGCAGACTCTCCATCCTATTTGGATACGGGTTAGAATCAATTCATTGTCAGCATTAGCAACTACAGTGGCTCCTGACTTCTTTGGTACCACATGTACCGGACTTACCCACTCACTATCAAATATGGGATATATGATCCCATGAGCTAAGAACTTTAGAATCTCTTTCTTAATGGCTTCCTTCATCACAGGATTTGCTCGTCTCTGAGGTTGCCTTCAGGGGTTGGTATCTTCCATAAAGTGTATATGATGCTGAACAATAAACGGACTAATACCTTTGATGTTAGCCACAGTCCAACCTAAGACTTTCTTGTGATTTTGTAAGAGTTTGACTAACTCTTCTTCCTGATTAGAAGTCAAATCAGATGCAATAATAACTGGAAGAGTCTGGTCAGGTCCTAGGAAGGCATACTTCAAAGTTGATGGTAACTCCTTTAATTCTAAGCTAGGTGGTTCAACCATTGAGGGCTTGGGATTGGAAATGGATAGAGGTCCTAGAGGTTCCACAGGTGTGTGGATACTCCATGCCTCTGATGAGAAAGTATCCTCTAGTCCTCCCAACTCTTCCATACACTGTGAGAATTCCGAGTCAAAGTCAATGTCAAAAGTGGTCTCTACATGGTCAGGGAATTCTTGGAGCATATGTACTTCCTCATTCAGTTGCTTACCCAGCTAAATACATTTAAATCAATAGTTTGGTTACCAAATGACAGTTTCATGAGACTATTCCTGTAATTTATCAGTGCATTGCTTGTAGCCAGAAATGGTCTCCCTAAACTGATAGGGATTTGATCCCTATTGGAGACAAAATGTATTTCTAAAATAATAAAATCCATAGGAAAAAGAAATTTTCCTACCTTTAACAAAACATCCTCTACCATTCCTTTAGGAATTTTTATAGAGCGATCAGCTAGTTAAAGTGAGATGGACGTTGGTTTCAAATTTTCCAATCCTAATTGTTGGTAAACATGGTAAGGTAGAATATTCACACTTGCACCTAAGTCTAGCAGAGCATGATCAATAAAAGTGTTGCCTATGATGCAAGAAATGGTAGGACAGCCAGGGTCCTTGTATGTGGCTACCACAGGATGGTTCAGAAGGGAACTTAAATGTGCAGCCAAGAATACCTTTTTAGAAATTTGACTAATCCTCTTTTGTGTGCATAAGTTTTTAAGGACTTTTGCATAAATAGGAATTTGGTCAATTGCATCCAAAAGTGGGATATTCAATTCTACCTATTTGAAGACCTCTAAAATTTTATCAACTAAAGCAGTCTTCTTTTGGTTTACCAACCTATTAGGGAATGGGGCTGGTGGAGTAAAAAAGTCTATCCGGGAGAATCTCATTGGGTCTTTCAGGTACATCAAACGAACCTGAAGAAAGAGGCTCAGTAGCTACCTCAGATTGGGGAACATTAACGGGAGCAACTGTGGGTTGTTCTTTGGTGCTTCATCCCGTAGGTACTCTTGGCCACTCCGTAATGCATGAACTGCATTGCATTATTTGGAGGACCCTGATTGACTCTCTATGCCATTCACTTGAGGGTTTGACCTATTTGGTTGTGGGTGATGGCGTGGGTTGGTCTCTGTTGGCTGGGCAGAATACCCTTGTTCTTTCACACATTAGGGTAACCAATTGGGTAAGTGTCCTCTCCATACTGGTATGCCCTGCCATTAGATCTGCCACATTCTTCTCCAACTCACTGAGTCTGGCCGGCTCACCCGTGTTAGAAAACCCAAGGGGTTGCTGAAAATTACCTTGGGAAATAAAATTGGGTCTAGGGGAGCATATGGCCTAGTGTGACCGGGAGGACCTTGATTTGGAAATTGGGGTGGGTCCACACGGTTCCCTTGGTTCCAGGAGAAATTTGGATGATTTCTCCATCCTGGGTTTTAAGTATTGCTATATGGATTGTACAGTGCACTTACATTAGCATTCTGAGAATTTCCCTGTGAAGGGCATTTCTCTACTGTGTGTCCAGGAGTTTAACACCAGTTGCACATTAAGACTTGCTTTTGGATAAGGTCTTTAGGAACTAAAGCTTCTATCCTTTTGATAAGGTTATCTAAGTGTGCCTCCTTAGCTACCATGCCATCGACAAAGTAACCTTTATCTTTTTGGATGCGATCTGTCTCCTGCACAGACTCTCACTTTCTTTTTTTTCAGAGAGATCCGCCAAAAAGTTCCAAGCATCGTTAGCATCTTCATAGGAAGTGAATCATTGAGGACACATAGACTCAAGCATTTGCTTGGTAGGAAAGTCTATCCCCTTGTAAATAACTTGACAAAGTTGCCACGTTTCAATATCATGGTGAGGGCATTCTTGGAGTAGGCCTTGGAACCTCTCCATGAGTCGTGAAAAAGACTCATTTGACTCTTGTTTGAACCGCATTATACCCCCTCGAAGTTTATTTGTCTTGTGAAGAGGAAAAAACTTTTTAAGGAATAACACAGTAAATTTATCCCATGATGTAATGGAAATTGTGGGAAGACCATAAAGTCATTTTTTAGCTCCATCCTTGAGTCAAAAAGTGATGCACCTCAATTTGACAGCATCATCACTGAGCTGTTGTATTTTAATGAGGGCACACACCTCCTCATACTCACGGAGGAACAAGTATGCATCCTTTGAAGATAACCCATGAAAATGAGGAAGCATGGTAATGAATTGAGTTTCCAATTCATAGATGTTGCCTGTGGCAGCTTGCAATTGAATACATGAGGGTTGTGCTGCCCTAGCAGGGTAGAACCTATCCTTAAGTGTCATCTTTGATTCAGCCATTGTAAATGATGGGACTCTTACTAGACGATTGCTAGAATCACGAGTCCACACACTCATGCACAAAACTTTTTCAAATGATAAAATTTTCTCTTTCTTTTTCCTCTAAATTCGATGCGAAAAGATGAATTTTTTCGAATCGGGGTCAATGCAAACCTCCTGACGATCAATGGCTTAAAGACCGATCATATTTGCAATCACCTTGAGAAACAACGCCGTTACCGTCAAAGCTATTTGTAAGACCCACACTTCATGAACCCAATCTAAACCTTGAATTCATGACGTACCAGGTCTTCCAATCATCACCGGGCCAGACGGGACGAGCGGATGACAAATAGGTACAAAACGGACCATATAAGTATGAATTTTATTCATACCGATCGATGGTACCGGTCTTGGTACCGGTCGACCGGTATAGCCTGTGCGGCAGACTACGAAGATCCAGAACGGGATCTCTGCGGGTCCCACTTTCCAAATTCTGAACCCTAAGACTTTCCTAATCCTAGGAGGCTTCCTAAACCTAAACCTAGCCTATATAAACCCCTCTAAACCTCCTAGAATCCCTTCCATTGATCATCACAAACTCTAGAAAGGAGAAAGAGGCTGAAGACGGAGGAGAAGCTAGGATGGAAAGGGAAGAGCCGATATTGCTGTTCGACGAAGAACACCTTACCGCCAATCGACGGTAAGTGCTTAAACCTTCTTTTACATTATGACTCTAAGATGGTGAGTTTGCTTTGATCAATACCATGAAAAGCAGGTATTGATCTAAAACCCTATTTTGTCGATAAACCCTATTTTTGCCAACAAACCCTAATCTAGTCGGTAAACCCTAGATTCGAGTTCTAGGAAGAAGACCGTCAAAACTAGCACTTGAATGGATTTGGAAACAATTCTAACTCGGTATTCAGACCTAGAATGTGTAGGAGGAACCCTAGGATCAATAGGGGATGATCGACGGCAGTCGAGAAACCGGACGTATGGTCTTCCAGAGACATACCAGTTACACCCTGTGCGACCAGTACTGCGACCGGTAATGGTCTGTGGGGACCGAATGACCATATTGGTCGCAGGTTTACCCACAGTGCTACGACTGGTACCTGTGACCGGTCAACTCTATGAGACGTGTTTTGCCATTGTTGGTTTTTCGACCAATGTAAACCTATTCTAACTAAACCCTAATATCGTGTAGGACCTTGTGATAGCACGTTTGGACCTTCCGACGCAAAGCAAGCAATCAAACAAACGTCCAGTAAGGGAATCTGACCTAAACCCTAATAATTAATGAACAGTAAAATGGTGTTAATAACCCGGATTCTATGGTGTGATGTTTGTGCATACTCACATGTCATCTTTTATTTCTAGTTATTATTATTGTTCATGCATACTTGTTATGCTAGGTTGTGACTGTTAGGCATGTGATTGTTTTCGTTGGTGTGTGGAATGGGAAGGGCCTGGGGTTTGGGATCATTCCTCACTCTGGCACCTTTCGTATAGTTCTTTCTTAGCATGCTTGGTGCCGGTAGGGTATCAGGGGACGACGTGGCACTGTGGTCTCCGGCCTGGCCACCAGACTCTAGCTCTATCTCTATACCGTAGGGAGCTGTGCTGTGATAAGGCCTACTGTGATGACATATAGGATTGGTTAGTTACGAGCCCAGTTTGCAAGCCCTCGCCAATAGGGGCTTACGTGTTGGTATGGGTAGAGTATCAGGGGAGGTGTTGGCGGTGTTTGATCCGGACGCCTTAGCTCTATCTCTATTCCATGATTGGGTGCATGTGGGACGACAGTGGTGTTTGATCCATTGGGCAGCTTCACACACTCGTGTATAAAGGTGCAGTGGCTGCCAATCCTTTCTATAGCACATTTCAAACTTCAAACCAGACCATAATGTGAATGTTACTCATGCATATGTTTGTACAATTGTCTGATTATCTTACTGAGCTAAGTTGTGAGCTCACCTTGTATATATATATATATATATATATATATATACATGTTTTTAGATGTTGATGCAGGTTACACGGTGGATGATTACATGAATGCGCCGGCATACGGAGGCGTGGCTGCTTTGGATGTGCAGGCAGGAAAGGACGAGCATGACGCTTCATGCGAGTGCCCTTTCTCCGTGTATCTCTAGGACTTGGGTTTTATTTATTTTAATTATTTTCAGTTGAGATGAAGTTGATGTAAAGATATTTATTTAAGTTTTGGTTAGTTGAATAATTGAATATTTTATTTAAATTTATCAATATATTACTCAGTTCATTCTATTTTAAAGACTTCCACTGTATTTTATTATATTTTGATTGTGGATATGTGCAATGGTTTGTATGAGTGGACACGGTCTTATTGATATCCTAGTATGAACCGTTGGTTTAGTGACGGTTCACTCACACGTCTGATTCAGCTGGAATTGGGGTGTGACAACTTGGTTTCAGAGGGGGAGTTGAAAGACCCGCACTTCATGAACCCGATCTAAACCTTGAATTCATGTCGCAATAGGTCTTCCAATCATCACTGGGCTAGATGAGCAGATGACAAACAGGTACGAAACAGACCATTTAAGTATGAATTTTATTCATACCGATCGATGGTACTGGTCTTGGTACCGGTTGAACGGTATAGCCTGTGCGGCAGACTACGAAGATCTGGAATCGGATCTCTGCGGGTCCCACTTTCCAAATTCTAAACCCTAGGACTTTCATAATCCTAGGAGGCTTCCTAAACCTAAACCTAGCCTATATAAACCCCTCTAAACCTCTTAGAATCCCTTCCATTGATCCTCACAAACCCTAAAAAGGAGAAAGAGGCTGAAGAAGGAGGAGAAGCTAGGAAGGAAATGGAAGAGCCAATATTGCCATTCGACGAAGAACACCTTACCGCCAGTCGATGGTAAGTGCTTAAATCTTCTTTTACATTATGACTCTAAGATGGTTAGTTTGCTTTGATCAATACCATGCAAAGCAGGTATTGATCTAAAACCCTATTTTGCTGATAAACTCTATTTTTGCCGACAAACCCTAATCTAGTCGGTAAACCCTAGATTCGAGTTCTAGGAAGACGATCCTCAAAACTAGGACTTGAATGGAGTTGGAAACAATTCTAACTCGGTATTCAGACCTAGAATGTGTAGGAGGAACCCTAGGATCAATAGGGGATGATCGACAACAGTCGAGAAATCAGACGTATGGTCTTCCGGAGACATACCGATCGACTATACCGGTTGCACCCTATGCTACCGGTACCTTCCAGGGGCTGGTCTGTGGGGACCGGCTAACCATACCGGTCGTAGGTTTCCCCACAGTGTTGTGACTGGTACCTGTGACCGGTCAGCCTTGTGAGAAGTTTTGTAATCTCGTTGGTTTTTCGACCAACGTAAAACCTAAGAAAAACTATTCTAACTAAACCCTAATATCGTGTAGGACTTTGTGATAGCACGTTTGGACCTTGCGACACAGAGCAAGCTATCAAACAAGCGTCAGGTAAGGGAATCAGACATAAACCCTAATAATTAATTAACAGTAAAACGTTGTTAATAACCCTGATTCTATGGTGTGATGTTTGTGCATACTTGCATGTCATCTTTTATTTCCAGTTATTATTATTGTTCATGCATAGTTGCTATGATAGATTCTGACTGTTAGGCATGTGATTGTTTTTGTTGGTGTGTGGAATGAGAAGGGCCTGGGGTCTGGGATCATTCCTCACACTAGCACCTTTCGTATCGTTCTGTCTTAGCATGCTTGGTGCGGGTAGGGTATCAGGGGGAGGACGTGGCACTGTGGTCTCTGGCCTAGCCACCAGACTCTAGCTCTATCTCTATGCCGTAGGAAGCTGTACTAGGATAGGGCCTACTGTGATGACATATAGGAATGGTTAGTTGCTAGCCTAGTTTGCAAGCCCTCGCCAATAGGGGCTTACGTGTTGGTATGGGTAAAGTATCAAGGGTGGTGTTGGCGGTGTTTGAGCCGGACGCCTTAGCTCTATCTCTATTCCATTATAGGGTGCATGTGGGACGGCTGTGGTGTTTGATCCATTGGGCGGCTTCGCACACTCATGTATAGAGGTGCGGTGGCCGCCAATCCTTTCTATAGCACATTACAAACTTAAAACCAGACCATAATGTGAATGTTACTCATGCATATATTTGTGCAATTGTCTGATTGTCTTACTGAGCTAAGTTGTGAGCTCACCCTGTATATATATATATATATATATATATATATACATGTTTTTAGATGTTGATGCAGGTTACACGGTTGATGATTATATGAATGCGTTGGAATATGGAGGAGTGGTTGCTTTGGATGTGCAGGCAGGAGTGGACGAGCATGACGCTTCATGCGAGTGTCCTTTCTGCGTGTATCTCTAGGACTTGGGTTTTATTTATTTTAATTATTTTCAGTTGAGATGAAGTTGATGTAAAGATATTTATTTAAGTTTTGGTTAATTGAATAATTGAATATTTTATTTAAATTTATCAATAGATTACTCAGTTCATTCTATTTTAAAGACTTCTGCTGTATTTTATTATATTCTGATTGTGGTTATGTGCAATGGTTTGTATGAGTGGACATGGTCTTATTGAGATCCTAGTGTGAATCGTTGGTTTAGTGATCGTTCATTCACACTCTGGTTCAGCCAGAATTGGGGTGTGACAACTTGGTATCAGAGCTCTTAGGCTCTGTCCAACGGACCATATTGCACCTAACTGAGTCAATGAACTGAGATAGAAAAAATTTAAAAGCCTTAATAAGAACACACCTTGAGCACTTGTTTGATGCTTGAGACTATAAGAAAGAGCATAAAAACTTATATTAAATATGAAATTAATAGATGCACATGCTCTAGATCGAAAAAAAAACAATAAACTTCTATCAAAATACTAAAATGTTAAAAAGTGATAAGTTATGAGTGCTACAGGGAATAGTCCACAAGCCGGGACAGTTACCCTGTTATATAAACTGTACTCTGAAGAGAGGAAGAATAAGAACTCTATCATGGGGTTGGGGGCATAGGAGGAATAGGGTCGGTAATATCATAGTCCCGCTCATAGGCGACCTTGAGCCAGTACACCTGCTCCTGAGTAACTCAGAGGCTGCGAGCCAAGTGCCCCATGTCATGGCACATCTCACGCTGAGCGTTCCAGATCTCCGTGAACATACCCATCACGGTGTCGAGAAGAGGCTGAGATGGTCCCGCTGCATACGTGGGCTGTGGTGCTGGCGCTGGAACATCCTCCATCTGATCATCGCCACCCTCATCATCACCCTCTGCCTCTACTACATGAGCAGCATTGGCTGCTGCTACTGCTACTGCCATGGCTGCTACCCTCCTGAGTGGGCTAGAACGAGCCTCTAAGTCCTCATCGCTGATCGGTAGGTTTTCCATCTGCATCCGAAGGATGGCATCCCAGTCGATGTCCGAAGTCATAGTATCCTCAACGGCGATCTCACCCTTCATGTCCACTCATAATCGCGTAGAAGAGTGGTGATGAGTCGACCGTATGGAAGGTTGCTGGCCTGATCGGGCAGAGTAGCCTGATGCATGGTTCTGATGATGATGTAGGGATGATAGACCCACTTCCCAGTGCAGACGCAGTAGGTCAAGTACTGAGTGAGCTGAGACAACTCACTGTAATGGCCGCTCTAAGGCACAATGTTGTGCTGGATGATGCGACTGTATACCCGAGGCACAAGTCTCAAACTAGCAGCCTTCATGGGTGCTCCAGGGTTATAGCTGCTCCGAAATCTCCTGGCACAGATCATCTGTGAGAAAGCCCTTCATCTTATGGGCACAGTAGACCAAGTTTCCATCATTGGAAATCCCTAGGAGATTGACGACCTGGTGAGTGTCAAAAGAGATGGGGACACCCTTGACGTAGCTAGTTAGGCGGAGTGCCCGGCATTGATTGAAGTCATTGACATCTCCCTCTATCTCCATATTGGCGTAGAAATGCTTGACAAGGTTGGGGCGGGTGGTTACAAAATAAGTGATGATGGGCAACCACCCGAGTCTATCAAAAGCGGCTTCCACATCAAACCGCTGAAGCTGCTCCAAGTTTACTCGTCGCCCTGACTCAATATTCGTTCCCTCGAACCAAGGAAAACGGACTTGGGCCGCCTCAGAACGTAACCACCGCTCATCGGGTTGTGGAACAGGTGGGTGAAGAAGGTGCATGGCAAGACCGTATGAGCGTTTATTGGCACCTCTGCGCGGAGCCATTGAAACTGCAAAACAAAGACAAATAATGAGAAATTTGTTAGAATTTTCAAAATTTCGGCAGCTTAAAGACAGCAAATTAAGCAAAAGCCTCGAACTCACCCAAAACCTGGGAAGGAGGACTTACATAACCCCCAAACACTTCATGGAATCCAAACATTCATCAAAACAACAAGAAATTTAGGAATTTTCAGGAAAATTCGATTTTTGGTAAAAACTTAGGTCAAAAACATAAAAATTTGATTTTTTTTTTCAAAAACCGTTCGATGAAACCTCAAATTGGTTGAGGGCTTTTGCTCATAGATGTCCCCAAACCCTTTCTATGCCGAAGGAAGAGAGTTCCTACGGTTGAAAATTCCTAAACAAAGAATACACTAGTTTTGGGCTTGGAACCAAAGAGAGACGATATAAAAATGATGAATAGAAGGAAGAAACTTACTTGGAGGCGATGTTCTAAGTCTTGATCGGAAGAAAATGGGTTCTAAGATCACTGGCCGGGCTGTAGCAACTCAAAGAGCCAAAGAGGAATCGCCACCGGAGAAAAAGAAGAAAGGAAAAGTGAGAAAAATCTCACTTTTCTCGATTTTAAAGGTGATTTTGGGCATACCGGTCGACGGTTTTGCCCATACTGGTCAACCGGTACCTCCCTGGTAAAGTCGACTGGTACCCCTCGGTCAGAAGAGGAATCCTGACCGGTCAACTTTACCAGTTGCTCCATACCCTACAGGGTAGCGACCGGTACCCCTTGGGAATCCGAGAAATTTTTGTCCACCTGGAAATATCAGTCGCATTATCATACACAGTGCCGCGACCGATATGTTGCGACCGGACAACCATTCAAAGCCAGAAAATTTTGGGAAAAATTTTAAAATTTCCAATTTAAGTTTCCGTTACGATTTTCGCCTTGCACATGTTAAAGACTAACACTATTATGACTGTTTGATTATACCTCATGTTTTATGTCTTCTTCTCAGATCCAAGCAGAAAAATTTATCTGAGATGGTAGGCGAAAACGCTCGTAGAGGCTCATGAAAGCGTTACCACTCCAGGGTGCGCCAAGATGGGGACAATGTGGAAACAGGATCTGCTGAAGAGCAAAACCTGAATCCGGAGAGTGGAGAAGGCCAGATTCCCAGGGCACCAACAAATTTGTGAGGCCCTCCTCACACTAACTCCGAGACAATTGTAACAAACTTAGTTTTTAAGATGGAAGCTCAGCAGAAAACATTCCTGAACGAGATGCTGAAGATGTTCAGGCCACCGGGATATATTCATACAGAAGGTACGCCTGAGTCTGGAGGAAATAACACCATACTGCCAATGGATGGTAGTACTGGACCAATGGGCCAAGGATAGAATCTACAACCACCACACCAATTTCCATCGTCTTCTGCCTATCAAGGAGTCTACCCGTACCCACCACCATGGTACGAAATGAATGCACAGGGGCAGAATGACCTAAGCCGAGCGGTGGATAGGTTCTTGAAGCTGAAACCCCCTACTTTCACAGGGAAACCAGAGAAACCACTGTGGCCTACACAGTGGGTGTCTGAAATAGAGAGGAACTTCCGTGTGATGACTTGTACGGAAGATGAGAAGGTGTTGTTTGCTACGCACATGCTTAAGTAAGATGTAAATGCCTGGTGGAACTCTACCCAGTCATACCTAGAGGTAAAGCACACTTAGATCGATTGGGCAACATTCAAAAGAGCTTTCTTCAATAAATGCTTTTTGAAGAGCTTTAGAGATCAAATGGAAAAGGAATTCCTCAATCTGCAACAATCTCAATCAACTGTTGATGCTTACCAGCAAAGGTATGAAGAGCTGTTCTTCTTCGCTCTGGCAAGCATGCAAGAAGAAGAAACCAAGACCCGTAGGTTCACCATGGTATTGCGAGGAAGTATCCGAGGGCACATCTTGGGTTTGGAAAAGAAGATATATAATGAGGATGTGCAGATTGCCAGGGTAATCGAATCCAGTCAAAGAGACAGTTTCTTTGCCCAGAACAGAGGACTGAAGAGGCCTGCTACTGAGACTTCAGGTAGAGGCAATACTAGACCATTCTATCCATACAGGGCTTAGTCCACTGTGGTGCCTGCAAGGAACACTACTGCCCCACCACCGTCACAGTTCGCTGGACAGAACCAGAACGTTAAATGTATTAACTGCCAGCAACTGGGTCATTATGCAAGGACCTGTACTCTACCCAAGAAGCAACTGCCGCAGCAAGGAAAAGTATTCGCAGTCACCACCGAAGAGGCAGCCGAATCACCTGATGTGGTTACTGGTATGATTACATCCCTCACTATTTGTTTTACTGTTGTTGTGTTTGAGCATGTAGAACTAAGGGACAATTAAATTTCAGGGATTGTAAATATAGCTGGTATACCTACAAGAGTATTCTTTGACTCTGGGGCCACGCACTCCTTCGTCTCTATTTCTTTTGGGAAGCAAATGGAATTACCTGTCAAGTGTTTGAACCCAAGGTTGATAGTTCGCTCTCCATTGGGAGTCGAAGTGGCGTTGAATGAATACTATGGGCCGTGTAAAGTTAGTATTGAGGGCCAAAACCTAGAAGCAAATCTGGTTCTACTCAAGATGGCAGACTTTGATGTCATCTTGGGAATGGATTGGCTAGGCCATCATTCGGCTAGCTTATTATGTGGTGAAAGGAAACTTGTGTTTAAAAATGAGAAAGAGAAACAGTTTAGCTTCACTGGGACCAAGTTACCTAGGAAGCGAAAGCTGATCATCTCCGCCCTAAAAGCTAAGAGATGCTTAGAGAAGGGAGGAGTGGGGTACTTAGTGTCTGTGGTCGACATAACTGCTGAGGTGCCAAAGATGAAAGATCAAGATGTGGTACGAGAGTTTCCAGATGTATTTCCAAAAGATCTCCCGGGTCTACCTCCAGACAGGGCTACAGAGTTCGTGATAGACCTAATGCCAGGGTCGGCGCCGGTGTCTAAAGAACCATACAAGATGGCCCCTACCTAATTAAAGGAGTTGAAGACCCAATTACAAGAACTACTAGATAAGGGCTTCATACGACCAAGCATATCGCCATGAGGAGCACCTATATTGTTCGTCAAGAAGAAGGACAGTAGCGTACGACAATGTATCGACTACTGAGAGCTGAACAAGTTAACCATCAAGAACTGATATCCTTTACCAAGGATCGATGATCTATTCAATCAGTTATAGGGTGCAAAGGTTTTCTCTAAGATTGATCATAGATCAGGGTATCACCAATTGATGATCAAGGCCGCAGATATTCCGAAGACTGCTTTCAGGACAACGTATGGGCATTATGAGTTCCTTGTAATGTCATTCGGGTTAACTAACGCTCCAGCGTCGTTCATGGAACTGATGAACCGAATGTTTCATGAGATGTTGGACACTTCAGTCATCGTATTCACTGACGACATATTGGTCTACTCGCAAGACAGGGAGACTCATGCGACACATTTGAGAGCAACTCTACAGCGGCTGAGAAAAGAGAAGCTTTATGCCAAGTACAAGAAATGTAAATTTTGGCTGAAGGAAGTGGCCTTCTTGGGTCACGTAGCATCTGCAGACAGTATCAAGGTAGATCCAAGCAAGATCGCAGCTATAGTAGGATGGGATGCAACGAAATCTGTTGCGGAGATTCGTAGTTTCTTTGGATTGGCTGGTTACTATAGAAGATTCGTGGAAGACTACTCAAGGATCGCCGTTCCACTTACTAGACTAACCAAGAAGGGAGAAAAATTCATATGGAAAGATGAGTGTGAGAAGTGCTTTTAGACTTTGAAGTCAAGACTTGTCTCTGCACCTATCTTGACCATCCTAGCATCAGGCTTACCGTTTACCCTATATACGGATGCCTCAGGGTTGGGTCTTGGATGTGTATTGATGCAAGGAGAACAGGTGATTGCCTACGCATCGAGATAGTTAAAAGAGCATGAGAAGAATTATCCTACACATGATTTGGAGTTAGCAGCGGTTATACATGCAATCAAGACTTGGAGACACTACCTTTATGGTGAAAAGTTTCAGATTAAATCGGATCACAAGAGCTTAACTTACCTTTTCACTCAGAAGGACCTGAATATGAGACAGATAAGATGGCTAGAATTATTAAAAGATTATGATTGTGACATCCAGTACCATCCGGGTAAGGCAAATGTCGTGGCTGATGCTTTAAGCAGAAAGTGGGCATTGAAACCTGAGGTAAGACCAAGTATAAATGCTGCATTGTGTGCTACAGCCTTAAGTTCAAAAGAAAATGATGAAGGGTATATAATAGAGACTGCAAGAGATCCAGTGGAACAGGGCTTAATTCATAAGTTCACCTTGATGTCCGTAGCTCTGAAGATCTCATTGGATCTAATAGATGAGGTCAAAGTAGCAATCCTATAGGATCCACACCTCAAGACTGTGTAAGAAGATCTAGAGAAGGGTAAAAGAAATCCTGACTTTACCTTGGATTCAAACAAGGTACTCAAGCATCGTGGACGATTATGTATACCTGAGAGTGAGAACTCAAATATCAGAGATCAAGTTATGACAGAAGCTCATTACACCCCATATTCGGTACATCCAGGAAGCACTAAGATGTACCATGATTTAAGAAGATTATATTGGTGGAGGGGTATGAAAGCAGATGTAGCTCGGTTTGTATTCCAATGTCTGAATTTCCAGCAAGTTAAAGCTGAAAGGCAGAGACCCGCAGGTTTGCTACAACCAGTTTTGGAGTCAGCATGGAAGTGGGATTGTATCACAATGGATTTCATCACTGGCCTACCCTTGACACCAAGGTCAGTGGATGCAGTATGGGTTATAGTCGATTGACTTACCAAGACAACTTGATTCATCACTATCAGACCTCAGTATACCATGGAGAAGCTGGCCAAGCTATATGTGGATATATAGTCAGACTTCATGGCGTCCCAGAAAGTATAGTATCTGACAGAGATCCCCGTTTTACATAAAAGTTCTGGGAAGGATTACAGAAAGCAATGGGAACCAAGTTAAAGTTTAGCACAGCTTTTCATCCTCAGACGGACGGACAGTCAGAAAGAACTATTCAAATTTTAAAAGATATGCTCCGAGCATGAGCCCTAGATTTCAAAGGAGCTTGGGATGAGAAGCTATCACTCATCGAGTTTGCTTATAACAACAGTTACCAGGCTACGATCCAAATGGCTCCATATGAAGCACTCTATGGGAAGAAATGTCGTACACCTCTGTTATGGAATGAGGTGGGAGAGAGAAGAATTGTAGGACTGGAGTTCGTCGAAGAAACTTGTCGAGTGATTGATCAAATTAAAGAAAGAGTGAAGACAGCTCAAGTTCGACAAAAGCACTATATTGATAACCGACGTCGAGATCTGGAGTTTGCAGTGGATGATAAAGTATTCTTAAAGATATCACCTGTGTGAGGTTTGAAACGGTTTGGTAAGAAGGGAAAGCTATGCCCCAGGTATGTGGGACCATACGAGATTTTGACCAGACGTGGTAATGTGGCATATCAACTAGCTCTACCACCATCCATGTCAAACGTTCATGATGTGTTCCATGTATCTTTATTGAAGAAGTATGTCAGGGATCCATCACACATCCTGGCAATAGACCCACCAGACTTGACAGAGGACTTAAAATTTGACGTAATACCTATGATGCTCACAAGTCGAAAGGTGCAACACCTTCGAAGCAAGGATATCCACTATGTGAAAGTGCATTGGGAAAGCCAAGATGTAGAAAAAATTACTTGGGAGGAAGAGAACGCAATGAGAAACGAATACCCTAACCTTTTTGACGACCAATGTACGTTCAAATTTTGAGGCCAAAATTTATTTTAAGGGTGGAGGAGTTGTGAAACCTACATGCAAATTTCGGGGATGAAATTCTATTAAGGGTGGGGGAGTTGTAAGACCCGCACTCCATGAACCCGATCTAGACCTTGAATTTATGTCGTAACAGGTCTTTCAATCATCGCCGGGCCAGATGGGACGAGCGGATGACAAACAGGTATGAAACAGACCATTTAAGTATGAATTTTATTCATACCGGTCGATGGTACCGGTCTTGATACCGGTCGACTGGTATAGCCTATGCGGCAGACTACAAAGATCTAGAACCGAATCTCTGTGGGTCTCACTTTCCAAATTCCGAACCCTAGGACTTTCCTAATCCTAGGAGGCTTCCTAAACCTAAACCTAGCCTATATAAACCCCTCTAAACCACCTAGAATCCCTTCCATTGTTCCTCACAAATCCTAGAAAGGAGAAAAAAGTTGAAGAAGGAGAAGAAGCTAGGAAGGAAAGGGAAGAGTCGATATTGTCGTTCGACGAAGAACACCTTACCACCAGTCGACGGTAAGTGCTTAAACCTTCTTTTACATTATGACTCTAAGATGGTTAGTTTTCTTTGATCATTACCATGCAAATCAGGTATTGATCTAAAACCCTACTTTGCCGATAAACTCTATTTCTTTTGACAAACCCTAATCTAGTAGGTAAACCCTAGATTCGAGTTCTAGGAAGAAGACCGAACTCGGTATTCAGACCTAGAATGTGTAGGAGGAACCCTAGGATCAATAGGGGATGATCGACAGTAGTCGAGAAACTGAACGTATGGTCTTTCGGAGACATACCAGTCAAATATACCGGTTGCACCCTATGTGATCGATACCTTCCGAGGGCTGGTCTATGGGGCCCGGCTGACCATACCGGTAGTAGGTTTCCCCACAGTACTGTGACCGGTACCTGTGACCGGTCAGCCTTGTGAGAAGTTTTGTAATCTCATTGGTTTTTCGACCAACGTAAAACCTAAGAAAAACTATTCTAACTAAACCCTAATATCGTGTAGGACTTTGTGATAGCACGTTTGGACCTTGTGACATAGAGCAAGCTATCAAACAAGCGTCAGGTAAGGGAATCGAACCTAAACCCTAATAATTAATGAACAGTAAAACGTTGTTAATAACCCTGATTCTATGATGTGATGTTTGTGCGTACTCGCATGTCATCTTTTATTTCCAGTTATTATTATTGTTCATGCATACTTGCTATGCTAGGTTATGACTGTTAGGCATGTGATTGTTTTCGTTGGTGTATGGAATGGGAAGGGCTTGGGGTCTAGGATCATTCCTCACACTAGCACCTTTCGTATCGTTCTATCTTAGCATGCTTGGTGGGGGTAGGGTATCAGGGAGAGGACGTGGCACTGTGGTCTCCGGCCTGGCCACCAGACTCTATCTCTATCTTTATGCCATAGGGAGCTATCCTGGGATAGGGCCTACTGTGATGCCATATAGGATTGGTTAGTTACAAGCCCAGTTTGCAAGCCCTCGCCAATAAGGGCTTACGTGTTGTTAGGGGTAGAGTATCAGGGGAGGTGTTGGCGGTGTTTGATCCGAACGCCGTAGCTCTATCTCTATTCCATGATAGGGTGCATGTTGTCACACCCCAATTCCACTCTATTCAGAATGGTGTGATAAACCGCTAACAAATCAACGGTTCAACCAGGATCTCGAGTAGGCTATATCCGTTTTATCTAAACCCCATACATCCATATTCATAATCAGAGTAAATACACAATAGCGAAAGTCTTATAATAAAATGAACTGAGAATCTACTGTGATATTTATATTTAAATAGTAAATTATTCTGTATCAACTGAGACATAAAAAAAATATCAAATACATGTCCATAATAAATCCAAGTAAAGAAAACTAGAAAATATATAATCAAATACGCATGAGTTGCACTCGCAAGAGGAGTCATGTGTATCCACTTCCTCTTCCACTTCCATCGCCGCCACATTCCCGTACACTAGAGCATTTACATAATCTTCAACAGTCGTACCTGCATCATCAACTAAAAATATTCGACGTCGAAAGGGTGAGCACACATCACGGCTCAGTGAATAAACAAAACAATGCAACAATACATATGCATGCAGTTAAATCATATCCTTGGTCTGGTTTATAGTTTGCACTATGCTATAGAAAGCATAGGTGGCCGCCGCACCTCTATACACGAGTGTGTGGAAACGTCCAATGAAAACGGCACCGTCGCCCCACATGCACCCAGAATGGCACAATATACACCCCATGAAAAACGATCATGGCTGTACCGGTTGATACCATACCAATAAATAAACCCCTGCTGGCTAGGATTGCAAACTGGGCTCGCAACTAACCAATCCTAATGCCAAACAGTGTATCCAAGGCTCACCCCAGCATCCCTCAGAACATCCATAGAGATAGAGCTAAGGCCTCCCGGTAGAGTCAGAGACTATAAGGACCGAGACCACCTCCCCTGATACTCTACGACATAATAGTTCTGCTAAGGTAATGGCGATACGACGACATCAGTGGACATGACTTGAGTAGACCATGGTACAATATACACCCCATGAATAACGGTCATGGCTGTACCGGTTGATACCATCCCTACCCGCACCATATACATTGGCCAAACACAAACATTCACATGCCTATTCCTATCATCATCATCATCATCATCATATTATAAACAATAAAGTAAATATGCATGAACAATTAATAGAAATATTAGATGACATGTTGAATGCACATACAAGCATACACGCATAGAATCAATATGGCATTGGACTCAAGAAATAAAACAGTTTATTATTAACCAGTTAGTTTAGGTCTTGTTCCCTCACCTTAGCTTGCTAATAGATCCTCTTTCAAGCTTTAGAATCACCTTTATAATGTTATTATATTGCTAGAATACCTAACAAAGTCGATAGAATTTAATTAGAATTAATTCTGAATTTAAAAACCATGCTGTTAACTGGGGGTCGGAGTCTTGATCGACCCCTGGTGCGACCCCCCTATTCTGGACTTCCCAAACACTGGGGGTCGATGTTCAGGGTCTGGTAGGGTCGATTGGCCATCGACCCCCTGTGCGACCCCCTGTGGGTTTTGTTGATTTTTCTGCTTTCAGTTCATTCTTCGTGTTTGGGGTCCTATGGCTTGCTACTACAGTCCATATTACACATGTTCTACGGCCTAGAACCATGATTCATTCACCTAAATGGCTTCCATGACTTCCCCATGGTTTTCCATGAAAACCTAACCATGGGTTGATGGTTTGGGATTCTCCGAGATCATACTCTCTTCATTGTCTAACCTAAGGTCTGTAAAAACTCATGGAATTAGTATCCATACCTGAGAAGAATACTCCTTCTCTGCAACTCTTCTCCTTTTTGCTTTCTTCTCTTCCTTGCTTCTCTTCTTCTTTTCTTCCTTCTCTTCTCTTTCTCTCAATCCAATTAGGGTTGTAAAAGGAGTGAAAGAGGCTTAGGGATGTCCTATTTAGAGAGTAAAAACTCCTAAAATAAGTCTCATTGAGTTTAGGAAAGAATCCAACCAAAATTAGGAAACATTCCTAATTTCTATTTCTGGCGGTAACTGGGGATCGATGAGGGGGTCGATGATCCCGTCAACCCCTAACTCCTAAAGTGTCCGACCCCCTCTATAAAATAGGGGGTCAGACCTTCTGGCTTGGGGGTCCGACCCTCCCTTGCTGGGTATGCGACCCTCCCCTTAATTTAAGTGTTTTTGGGTCGATTTGATACCTGGGATCACGATCTCTTTCACGCCCTTGGTCCATTTGGCTCGACCATGATGGGTAAACATGATTCAAGGTGGTAAGACCGGGTTAGTTTGATACTGGTCTTACAACTCCCCCCTACTTATAAAAATTTCGTCCTCGAAATTGTACGTAACTTCTGAATCAAATAAGTGTGGGTATTGCTTCCGCATGGCATTCTCTTCTTCCCGTGTAATTTCTTCCATGTCTCTACTTCTCCAAGTGACCTTAACATAATAGATATCTCAGTTGCGTAGTCATTGAACCTTTCGGCTGGTGATTTCAGTTGGTGTTACTTCAAATGTCAATTCATCAGTCAATTTTGGTAGATATACTGTCAAGACGTGCGTTGGGTCCTTGACATACTTCTTCAATAGGGAAATATGAAATACGTCATGCACACTTGACATAGATGGTGGTAGTGCTAACTGGTAAGCCACTTTTCCACGCTTAGCTAAAATCTCATATGGCCCGACATATCTTGGACTTAGATTTCCTTTCTGTCCGAACCGTTTCAATCCTCGCATAGGCGATACCTTCAAGAATACTTTATCACCTACGGCGAACTCAAGATCTCTGCGTCGAGTATCTGCATATTGCTTCTGACGGTTCTGAGCTGTTCTTACCCTTTCCTTGATAATGTCGACCACGCGACAAGTCTCTTCGATAAATTCTGGCCTAACAATACTACGTTCTCCAACTTCATTCCAAAATAAAGGAGTTCGAAACTTTCTGCCATACAGTGCTTTGTAGGGTGACATCTGTATAGTAGCCTGGTAGCTATTGTTATAAGCGAACTCGATCAGTGGTAACTTTTCATCCCATGATCCTTTGAAGTCAATTACACATGCTCGTAGCATATCTTCTAGAATCTGAATTGTACGCTCTGACTGTCCATCTGTCTATGGATGGAATGCAGTACTAAACTTCAATGTTGTACCCATAGCCTTTTGCAATCCTTCCCAAAACTTTGAAGTAAATCGTGGATCTCTATCGGACACAATTCTCTCTGGTACACCATGCAATCAAACAATATTATCCACATACAGCTTTGCTAACCTTTCCAGTGTATACTGAGGTCGTATCGGTATAAAGCGTGCTGTCTTAGTCAGACGGTCTACAATCACCCAAACTGCGTCAACTACTCGAGGAGACAGTGGTAATCTCGTGACAATGTCCATAGTGATGCAGTCCCATTTCCATGCTGGTTCCGGTAATGGCTGTAACAGTCCTGCAGGTCTTTGTTGTTCAGCCTTTACCTTCTGACAATTTAGGCTTTGAGACACGAACTTGGCTACATCTGCTTTCATCCCTCTCCACCAATATAGTTTCTTTAGATCATGATACATTTTTGTACTTCCAGGATGTATTGAATAGATGGTGGTATGGGCTTCTTTCATTAGTCGGTGTCTAATGTCCACACTTTCTGTTTTGGGTACACATATCCTTCCCTTGTACTTCAGTACCTTCTCTTCGTCCAAGGTGAACTCAGGGTTAGTTCTACCTTTTTCGATGTCTTCTTGCACCGTTCTCAGGTAAGGGTCTGATTTGATAGCTGTCTTCACTTCATCAATTATATCCGTTGTAATCTTCAATGCAGCGAACATATTTGAAAACTGATGAATAAATCCTTGGTTGGTTGATCCATCCACTATATCTATCACATACTGCTCGTTGCCGTGATTGAATACCATTCCGGTAGTACACATTGTTGCAGTTGTGCTAACCTCTCCTTGAGATTTTAACATTGCCTTTCTACTCAACGCATCTGCTACTACATTAGCTTTCCCTAGATGATACTGGATATCACAGTCATAGTCTTTCAGTAGTTCCAGCCATCTTCTTTGTCTCATATTCAACTCCTTCTGATTAAATAAATAAGTAAAACTTTTATGGTCTGACTTAATCTGAAACTTCTCTCCGTATAGGTAATGTCTCCATATCTTGACAGCATGTACAACTGCTGCTAACTCCAAATCATGAGTGGGATAGTTTTTTTCATGTGTCTTCGACTGTCTTGAGGCATAAGCAATTACTTGTTCTCCTTGCATAAGCACACATCCTAATCCCAGTCCTGACACATCAGTGTACAGGGTAAATGGCTGTCCTGGGACAGGAATAGTCAAAATCGGAGCGGATATCAACCTGGTCTTCAATGTCTGGAAGCTCTTCTCACATTTATCCGTCCACACAAACTTTTTACCTTTCTTAGTCAAACTGGTGAGAGGTACGACAATCCGGGAATAGTCTTCCACAAATCTCCGATAATAACCAGCAAGACCCAGAAAACTTCTAATTTCTGCAACGCGCTTTGGTGCTTCCCACTTTACAATAGCTTCGATCTTGCTGGGGTCCACTTTGATTCCTTCAGCGGATACTACATGGCCTAGGAAGGCGACTTCACTTAGCTAAAACTTACACTTGGTAAATTTGGCATATAGCTTCTCTTTCCTTAAATGCTGTAGGGCGGCGTTTAGGTTCTTAATATGGGTTTCTTTGTCCTTGGAATATACCAATATATCATCAATAAATACAATAACCGACGTATCCAACATATCATGGAAAACCCAGTTCATAAGTTCCATGAAAGTTGCTGGTGCATTTGTTAATCCAAAAGACATGACCAAGAATTCATAATGTCCATATCTGATCCTAAAAGCTATCTTAGGAATATCACCATCTTTAATCTTCCGCTGATGGTAGCCTGACCGAAGATCGATCTTAGAAAATACTTTTGCTCCTTGCAACTGATCGAACAAGTCATCGATCCTAGGTAGTGGATATCGATTCTTGATTGTCAGCTTGTTCAACTCCCGATGGTCGATACATAATCAAACGCTACCGTCCTTCTTCTTTACGAACAACACTGGCGCTCCCCATGGTGATATACTGGGTCAAAATATAACCCTTGTCCAACAGTTCCTGTAGTTGCACTTTCAATTCCTTCAGTTCAGTAGGAGCCATTCTATAAGGTGCTTTTGATACTGGTGCGGCTCCAGGTATAAGGTCTATCACAAACTCTGTGGCTCTGTCGGGTGGTAATCCTAGTAGTTCCTCTGGAAATACGTCGGGATAGTCCCACACGACATCAATATCGTCCATTCGTAGTGGTTCCTTGGTTAGGTCGACCACTGATACTAGATACCTGACTGCCCCCTTCTCAAGGCACTTTTTAGCCTTTAGTGCTGAGAGTATGAGCTTGCGTTTACGGGGAAGTTTGGTTCCCGCAAAACTGAATTCTTCCCCTTCTTTGCCTTTAAATGTTAATTTCTTTTTGGTGCATAGTAGGTTCGTAGAATGTCTAGCTAACCAGTCCATTCCTAAGATGACGTCAAAGTCTGTCATCCCAAGTTGGATCAACATTGCATCTAAGGTTTTCTCGCCAATGAGAACTGGGCATGGCCCATAACCTTTCTCTAATTCCACTTTTAACCCCATCGGTGACCGTACAAGTAGTTAGTAGTCCAATGTTTTGATGGGTAAGTTCAGCTTCTTTCCAAACGACACAGATATAAAGGAATGAGTAGCTCCTGAATCAAAGAGTACTCTGGCGGGTATGCCATTTATAGGTATGATACCTGTGATTTATTTAACTTAGTCTACATGCTCATACAATGTAATACAACTTAAAAAGTTTTCGGTCATACCTGTGACCACATCGGGTGATGCGGCAACATCCTCGGATGTAACAGCATATACTCGTGCTTGATGTAAGTGTTTCTTGGGCTTAAGACACTCCCTTGCCATATGTCCCGTTTGGCTGCAGTTATAACATCTCGGACCTTCAGAATTTGGCTTTGGTTGCTGTTGAGTTACTGGGGTCGTTTTGGATGCAGCAGTAAAGCCTTGAGCACGGAAGGGTTTAAATGTCTTGTTGTGTCCTCCGTTATAAGCATTTCCTACTGGCCTTTTTATGCCTCTGTTCTGTGTAAAGTAACTTCCCTTCTGACTCGATTCTATTACTCGAGCAATTTGGACAGCTTCATTATATATCTTCTTTTCCAAACCCAGAACGTGGTCTCTGATGCTTCCTCTAAGCCCCGTGACAAACCTACGGGTCTTAGTGTCTTCTTCTTGCATACTAAGTGGTGCAAAGAAAAACAGCTCCTCATAACACTGTTGATATGCATCCACGGACATCTGACCCTGATATAAACTCAAGAACTCCTTCTCCATAGAATCTCTGAAGCTTCAGGGAAAATACTTCTCAATGAAAGCTTCTTTATAAATAGCCCAAGTCAATAGGGCGTGCTTGGTCAATAGATAGGCCCTAGTAGATTTCCACCAATGATGTGCATTGCCTTTTAGCATGAAGGTGGCACATAGTACCTTTTCTTCTTCTGTAATAGTCATCATAAGAAAGTTTCTCTCCATCTCGTCGATCCAATGTGCTAGCCATAAAGGATCAGAAGGTTTACCGTTAAACTCCTTGGGCTTCATCTTCAAGAATCTCTCAACCAGTTGAGAGTGATCCATCTGATTTTGGGGGTATGCCCCAAACATAGGTTGTGGGTACTGATAATGAACCTGAGCTACTTTCGGACTTGGTATTGGAATCTGTGCAGCTGGTGGTTGAGGTGTTCGAGGTGCTGGGTGGTTACCCACCGATGCTGCACTGGCTTGTCCAGTCTACATGGGTGTAGCATGTGCGGCCTAGAACATAATCCCCATTGCAACTTGCATTTGAGCCTGTACGTGTTGCATTTATTGTAGCTGCTATGCTAAGTTCATCACCACGGTTGTTAACTCCGGTGGTGGGGGTGGCAAGTTTGTAGGATTCGCCTGAACCGGATTTTCTGGTGGTGCAACCTACGGACTTCCCTGTGCATATATATTTTCTTGACTAGTTTCCTTCATAGGTGGTGGTGGAACTGCATTTCGGCTCTGCCTGGTTACTCTACGCCCAGACATATTTTCTTCTGAGAATGGGGGTGCCTGAAAATCATCAAAATACGTGAGACAATCATGTATACTCCATGTAGGCACGTTAACCGATATAAACTTTCAAAATTTTCAACTCACTGTATGAAAATTACTGTCTTTTCTATGTAGGGTCGATGGTGGGGGTCGATGATATGTCTGACCCTCAGTATTCGACCCTGGGAATAACCTGTTCTTCCCGAGAGCTGGGGGTCGATAGGGGGTCGATGGGTGTCCGACCCCTTGGTCCGACCCCTAGTTTTCTGTCAGATTCCCGAGAGCTGGGGGTCGATATGGGGGTCGGTATGGGGGTCGATGATCCTGGTCGAATTGTCCAACCCCTAGACCAAAAATCAGACTTTTAAGATCCGATTCTGGGTTCATTTTTCATTTCTTCCCCGTTTCGACTCGTCTCTCACCTCTGAGTTGCTACAGTGCCACTCCACTTTATTGATCATTTTGGTTCCGTGTTTCGACGTTTACTTCACTCCTACAGGTATGTTTTCTCATTTTTACTTGTTTTTAGGTTTCCATTTCTTGGTTTTTGCACATTTAACTTGTATTTTTTTCAAATTAAACTTTTTCCAACCGTAAAAATTTGATTTTTATTGGGGGCTTTAGTTATTGGTGTCTCGAGGAACGAAAGCCCTCAAAATTTTTTGAGTTTCATCGGTTGGTTATCGAGAAACTTGAATTTTTTCTCTTTTTTCCCTAATTTGTCGAAATTTTTGATTTCTCACAATTTCTTCAAATTGGATCCCATTAGTTAGAATTTCCTACTGTGTGAGTGTTGTAGGATATGTTAGAACCTACGTAAGTCCTCCTGCCCACGTGTATGGGTGACAAGTGAGGCTTTTGGCCAACTTACGTCGTTATAATGTAAAAATTTTGGCTTTTCTACCCTACTAACTTACTATCTGTCTTTCTTTCTTATTTGCAGATATCATGGCTCGTACCAAAGTACCTAGAGTTCGTGATCCTCTTCGTTTATGTTCCAACGAAGCCGAGGCACAGTATGCCCACTTCGCTCGCAAGAAAGTAGAGGGTGGTCATAAGGTGAACTTGGCTGAGTTAGCCCTGTTCAATGTAGAGAGGGCGTTTGGTGATATGGGATGGCTCCCTATCATCACTTACGACGCTTGCACCTGTCCGGACTTGGTACACCAGTTCTATTGTAACCTCCAGGTGGTGGGGGATTACAATGATGTCGAGAGGGGTCATGAGCTGCGCATCACAAGCTATGTCAAAGGGATGAACATTTCATTCGATTATCGATAGCTGGCCGACCTACTGGGCATTTCCTATGATGGCCCCATGGTTTACTGTGCTCCTGGAGAGCACCAGTTCTCCTCCACCGAGATGAGGGCTGGATTGATAATCAGCTTCTACGACCTGATCATTGGCAGATGAGGGCATGCTATATGCGTCCAACTCCACGGGTATATTGCAAGATTATTCAGCATAACCTGGTCCCGTAGAGTGGCCATTACGAGAGGGTTTCCCAGCTGACCCAGTATCTACTGTACAACATTTGCACTAGACAGCCCGTCTGCCTTCTGTACATCATTATGCGTACTATGATCACTGCTACATTGCCCAATCACACTGGCAACCTCCCGTACGGACATATGATTACTGTTCTGCTTACCCGCCTGGGGGTTTATTTATTGGATGAGAAGATTTAGGAGAAGTACTTCTCATCGCCTCTAGATTGGGAGGCTATTTGCAAGATGGGCATGCAGGATGCTCAGGTCAGTGATGAGGAGAGGAACGCGATGGTGCGCCCTCGCACTCGTGTAGAGATAGTTGACACTGAGGCAACTGCCGCCGCTGCTGGAGTTCATGCAGAGCCTGCTGATGATGATGACTGCATGTACATGGATGTAGACTCGATACCACCACCTTCACCTACGCATGCGACTGGAGCTGGTACTTCATATGCGGCTGGTCCTTCTCATGAGGTTGGTCCTTCTTATGCGGCTGGTCCTTCACACCCCCCTTCTGATATGATGGAGATGTTGCATGAGATCAGAGAGGCTCAGCGTAGATCTGATCTGAGGATGGAGGAGTTACTAGATGCTCAGCGTGTGAGAGTGGATGAGCTCCTAGACACCCAGCGTACATCAGACATGAGGATGGGAGAGTTATTAGACGCTCAGCGGGTGAGAGTGGATGAGCTACTAGACTCCCAGCGTACGTCAGCCATGAGGATGGGAGAGCTCATGGAGGCTCAGCACCAGACTGATCACCGGGTAGCCGATCTTACAGCTAGTCTGCAGACGACCCAGACTTAGATAGCCTGGTTGACTAGAGTCTACGCTGAGGACTATGACAGAGATCGTGAGGCGCCGCCTCCTCCTTCGCCTCCAGATTCATGATTGTATCTGTAAGACCCATGTCAATCTAACCGGTCTTACCACCTTGAACCAGGTTTACCCGTCATGGTCGAGTCAAATGGACCAAGGGCGTGAAGGAGATCGAGATCCCAGGTATCAAATCGACCCAAAAAACACTTAAAATAGGGGAAGGGTCGCATACCCAGCTAAGCAGGTCGGACCTCCCAAAACAGAAAGTCAGACCCTCAGTTTTGAAGGGAGGGTCGGACAGCTTAGGACCCTAGGGTCGACGGGATCATCGACCCTCCCATCGACCCTCGGTTACCGTAAGAAAATAAAATTAGGAAATTTCCTAATTTTCTATTGGGATTCTTTCCAAATCTCAATGGGACTTATTTAGGATGTTCCTACTCTATTTAAAGGACGTTCCTATGCCACTTTCACTCCTTTCACAACCCTAATTGAATTGAGAGAAAGAGAGGAGAAGGAAAAGAGGAAGAAGAAAGGCAAGGAAGAGAACTTAGCAAAAAGGAGAAGAATTTCAGAGAAAAAGTAATCTTCTCAGGTATGGATACTAATTCCATGAGTTTCTACAGACTTTAGGTTAGTTATTGTTGAGAGTGTGATCTCGGAGAAACCCAAACCATCAATCTATGGTTAGGTTTCCATGGAAAACCATAAAAGAATGCATGAAAGCTATCTAGGTGGGTTATACATGGTTTCAGACCATGGAATGCATGTAGAATGGAATGTAGGAGCAAGCCATAGGATTTCAAACACGAAGAATGAATTAAAAGAGGGAATTGGACCAAAGTGCACAGAGGGTCGCACCGAGGGTCGATGACCATCCGACCCTAGGTGTTCCTGACCATCGACCCTCAGTGTTTGGGAAGTTCAGAATCTGGGGAGGGTCGCACCCAGGGTCGATCAGGACTCCGACCCTACCTCCGACCCTCAGTTAACAGCATGCTTTTTAAATCTGGAATTAATTCTAATTAAATTCTATCGACTTTGTTAGGTCTTCTAGCAATATAATAACACTGTAAAGGTGATTCTAAAGCTTGGAAAAGTATCTATTAGCAAGCTAAGGTGAGGAAATAGAACTCTAAACTAATTGGTTAATAACAAATTATTTTCTATTTTCATGAGTCCTATGCCATGCTTGATTCTATGCGAATATGTTTGTAATGTGCATACAGCATGCCATCCAATATTTCTATTACTTGTTCATGCATAGTTACTTTATTGTTTATAACATGATGATGATGATGATGATAGGATTAGACATGTGTTTGTATGTGTGTGGTTGATGTACTTGATGCGAGTGAGTATCAGGGGAGGTGTGATGAGAACGTCAAAAAATGTTAACCTTTGGCGGGTCTTAGCACTTTAGCTCTATCTCAAACTCAAGTCTTGTGCATTGGCATCGTCGTATCACCATTACTTTAGCAGAACTATTATGTCGTAGAGTATCAAGGGAGGTGGTCTCGGTCCTTGTAGTCTCTGACTCTACCGGGGGGCCTTAGCTCTTTCTCTATGGACATTCTGAGAGGTGGCCTCGGACCGTGTAGTCTTCGACTCTGCCGTGGGGCCTTAGCTTTATCTCTATGGATGTATTGAGGGATGCTGGGGTGAGGCCTTGGATACACTGATTGACATTAGGATTAGTTAATTGCGAGCCCAGTTTTCGAGCCCTAGCCAGCAGGGGCTTACGTATTGGTATGATGCAACCGGTATTGCCATGCCATTTTTATGGGGGTATATTGTATCATAGTGGGTGCATGTGGAATCGACAGTGCCGTTTTCATTGAGCGGTTTTACACACTCGTGTATAGAGGTGAGGCGGCCACCAAACCTTTCTATAGCACATTACAAACTTATATACCAGACCACAGATATGAATTAAATGCATGCATATGGTTATTGCATTGTTTTGTTTGCTCACTGAGCCGTGATGTGTGCTCACCCTTTCGACGTCGAATAATTTTAGTTGATGATGCAGGTACCACTGTGGAAGATTATATGAATGCTTCTGTGTACGGACACGTGGCTGCAATGGAGGCTGAAGACATAGTGAAGACGCATGACTCCTCATGCGAGTGCAACTCATGCGTTTTTTATTAGATTTTTATTTGAACTATTAAGGAAATGTAATTGATATTTTAGTTATTTATGTCTCGGTTAATACAACATAATTTGATATTTTATTTATGATTATCACAGTTAGATTCCTCAGTTCATTTAATATTAAGACTTTCACTATTGTGTATTTATTCTGATTATGATTGTGGATGTGTATGGTTTACTTTAAAAGGACACATCCTATTAGAGATCCTGGTTGAACCGTTGGTTTATTAGCGGTTCATCACGCCGTTCTGAATTGTGCAGAATTGGGGTGTGACAACATGGTATCAAAGCTCTCAGGCCCTGTCTTTTAAACCAGTATACTACCACAAAAGTTTGTGAACTGAGATAGGATAAAAATTTAAAAGATGTAATAATAACACACTATAAGCATCTGTGTTGTTTGAGACAAAAATTGAAAGTGAATAATACATCTATTAAATGAGAAACAAATTTATATACACTCAAATGAAGAACAAACGTATATATACAAATCCAAAGCAGAGTACAGTCCACAATCCGGACAGTTACTCTGAAGTACAAAAGAAAAAGAAAAAAAGAAAATACATCAGGAAGCTGGAGGTGATGGGGGAGGCGGTGCCTCGTGGTCTCTGTCATAATCCTCAGCATAGACTTTAGTCAACCAAGCTATCTGAGTCTGGGTCGTCTGAAGACTAGCTGTGAGATCAGCCACCCACTGATCAGTCACACGCTGAGCATCTAGAAGCTCTCCCATCCTCAGATCCGACATGCACTGAGCATCTAGAAGCTCTCTCACCCTCAGATCAGACATGCGCTGAGCCTCTCTAATCTCACGCAGTATCCCCATCATGTCATCAAAAGGTGGGTGTGAAGGACCAGCTGCATGTGAAGGACCAACTGCATCAGAAGGACCAGCTCCCGTAGTATGTGTAGGTGATGGAGGAGGTATGGAATCCACATCCATGTACAAACGATCATCATCCCCAGCATCACCCCCATGAACCCCTGCTCCAGCGGCTGCTGCTGCTGCCTCAGCGCTAGCCATCTCCACTCGAGTACACGGACGCACTAAAGCATTCCTCTCATCGTCGCTGACCTGAGCATCCCGCATGCCCATCTTACAGATGGCCTCCCAATCCAGAGGTGACAAAAAGGATTTCTCCTGAATCCTCTCATCCACCAAATCAACACCCAGGCGGGTAAGCAGTGTAGTGATCATGCATCCATAAGACAGGTTGCCAACATGATCGGGCAGTGTGGCACTGATCATCGTCTGCATAATAATATAAGGAAGGCAGACAGGCTGCCTAGTGCAGATACAGTACAGCAAGAACTGGGGCTCTCCGGGAGCACAGAACACCAAGGGGCCATCGTATGAGATTCCCAACAGGTCCGTTAGCTACCGATAATCAAAGGAAACCTCAACTCCCTTGACGTAGCTAGTGATCCTGAGCTCTCTACCCCTCTCAGTATCATTGTAATCCCCCACCACTTGGAGATTACAATAAAACTGTCTCACCAAATCTGGACGAGTACAGGCGTCGTAAGTGATCATAGGAAGCCAGCCCATGTCACCAAAAGCTCTCTCCACATCAAACAAGGCCAGGCTAGTCAAGTCCACCCGACGACCTCCCTCTACCTTCTTACGAGCGTAGCGGGCATACTGCGCCTCAGTCTCGTTAGAACAGAAGCAGACTGGGTCATGAACCCTGGGTACTTTGGTACGAGCCATACTATCTGCAAAAACAAAAAAAAATAGATACTGACTTAGTAAAGATGAAAAACCAAAAAATTTCGACATTATAACGACATAAATTGGTCAAAAGCCTCACTTTTCACCCATACACATGGGAAGGAGGACTTATATAGATTCTAAACGATCCTATAAGACTCATACAGTTGGAAATTTTATCTAAGGAGATTGAATTTGAAGAAATTTTGAGAAATTCAAAAATCACAACAAATTAGGGGAAAATGGGAAATTTCAAGTTTCTCGATGACCAACCGATGAAACTCAAATATTTTTTAGGGCTTTCATCCATTGAGTCACCAACAACAAAAGCCCCCAATAAAAATCGAATATTTACGGTTGGAAAAAGTTTAATTTGAAGAAAATGATATAAATGAGCAAAAACCTAGTTAAGAAACCCTAAAAACATGAAACCGTAGAGAACATACCTATAGAAGAGGAGTAGACGTCGAAAAAAGAAGCAAAATTAACCAATGGGTCGGAGTTGTCACTGTAGCAACTCAGAGGAACGAGCCGAGTCGGAAAGGAGGAGAAAGAATGAGAAATGGATTCAAAATCGGGATTAAAAACCTGATTTTTAGTCCGAGGGTCGGAGAATTCGACCAAAACATCCGACCCTCCCTCCGACCCCCTCATCGACCCTAGCCTCTTGGTGATCTGACAGAGAACTAGGGGTCGATCCCAGGGTCGGACATCCATCGACCCCCACCATTGACCCTCGGCTCTCGGTAAGTATCAGTGATTCTCAGGGTCGTATATCCTAGGGTTGGACATACATCGACCCCCACATCGACCCTGCAATGGAAAATACAGTATTTTTGACAGAATGATCTGAAAATTTTGAAAATATCATTGATTAGTGGATTTAAATATGAAAATGAAATATATAATGATTGCCTCATGTATTCTATGATTTTCAGGCATCACCACTACCAGAACAGATAATGGTTGGACACAGAGTGACCAGACAAAGTCGTAACTCTATTCACCACCACCACCTGTGGAGGAAGACAGCCATATACACCCTGAAACACAAGAAAATCCAAACATGACACCGTCCGTAGTTAATGGGCAGACAAATCCTGCAAATCTGCCAGCTCCACCTATAGACCTGGCTACAGCCGTAATGAACTTGGCACAACAGCTGCAGCAAATACAACAGGTACAAGCTACTATGCAAGCTGCCATAGGCATGGCTTTTCCAGCTGCACCGATGTCAGTAGGACAGGCAAGCACAGTACCAGGGGAAAGTAACACAGTACCCCATGCACCTCAGACTCCCATCATGCCGGCTCAAGTACAAAACCCTGAAGTAGCTCCAGGTGGATATCAATACCAACCACCTATGTATGGGGCTTATGTCCCTCATCACTAGACCACTCCAGAGTAGTTGAGCGTTTTTTGAAGATGAAGCCCAAGGAGTATAGTGGTAAGCCAACTGATCCGTTGTGGCCAGCACACTGGATCGATGAGATGGAGAGAAACTTTACAATGATGACAGTAAATGAAGAAGAGAAAGTATTGTGTATGTGTGCAACATTCATGCTGAAAGGTGATGCACACCACTGGTGGAAGTCCACATGGACGTATCTGATGACAAAGCACACCCAATTGACTTGGGATATATATAAGGAGGCATTCTTTGAGAATTATTTTCCTAGGAGTTTCAGAGATTCCATGGAGAAGGAGTTCCTGAGTTTATATCAGGGACAGATGACTGTCGATACATATCAACAGCATTATGAGGAGCTGTTCTTCTTTGCACCAGTCAGTATGCAAGTGAAAGATACAAAGACCCAAAGGTTCGTCATGGGACTTAGGGGAAGCATACGTCAACATGTTCCGGGACTTGAGAAGAAAATCTACAATGAAGCTGTACAAATTGCTCGAGTGATAGAGTCGAGCCAGAAAGAGAGCTACTTTGCTCAAAATAGAGGAATCAAAAGGCCAAATGGAAATTCTTATAACGGAGGGAACACCAAGACATTCAAACCCTTCCGTACTCAAGGCTTCAATGTTGTAGCCAAGACCACTTCAACAGCCCCACCGCAACCAAAGAAAAATGGTGAAGGAATAAGATGTTTTAACTACAATCAAGTAGGGCATGTCGCAAGAGAGTGTACTAAGCCCAAGAAGCAACTACAACAGGGAAGAGTTTACACGGTTACATCTGAAGATGTTGCCGCATCGCCTGATGTGGTTGCATGTATGACCTGAATATTTTCATTTCGTGTTACATTGTGTGAGCATGTAGACTAAATTAAAACAAATCACAAGTATCATACATATTAATGGAATTCCTGCTAGAGTACTCTTTGATTCTGGAGCTACTCATTCTTTTATATCTGTGTCATTTGGAAAGAAGCTAAATCTACCCCTCAAATCCTTAGACTACAAACTGCTTGTACAATCACCTATGTGATTAGAAGTGGAATTAGAAAAAGGTTATGGACCATGTCTAGTTCTTATTAACGAAAAGACTTTGGATGCAACCTTGATCCAACTTGAGATGGCAGACTTTGACGTCATCTTGGGAATGGACTGGTTAGCTCGGCATTCTGCAAACCTATTATATGCCGAAAAGAAACTGACATTTAAAGATAAGGAAGGAGCAGAGTTTAGTTTTGCGGGAACCAAATTTCCCCGTAAACGGAAGGTCATACTCTCTGCATTAAAGGCTAGGAAGTGCCTTGAGAAAGGAGCAGTTGGGTATCTAGTATCTGTGGTCGATCTTACCAAAGAAGCACCACGAATGGAGGATATTGATGTCGTACATGACTATCTAGATGTATTTCTTGAAGAACTACCAGGACTACCACCCGACCGAGCAACAAAGTTTGTTATAGATCTGATACCCGGAGTCGCACCAGTATCTAAAGCACCTTATCGAATGGCTCCTACTGAACTGAAGGAATTAAAAGTACAACTACAAGAACTGCTGGACAAGGGCTACATCCAACCTAGCATATCACCATGGGGAGCACCAGTATTATTCGTGAAGAAGAAGGACGGTAGTGTTCGATTGTGTATAGACTACCGAGAAATGAATATATTGACAATCAAGAATCGGTACCCATTGCCTCGGATCGATGACCTGTTCGATCAGTTGCAAGGTGCCAAAGTGTTCTCCAAGATCGATCTTCGGTCAGGTTACCATAAGTTGGAGATTAAGGATGGTGATATTCCCAAGACAGCATTCAAGACCAGATATGGATATTACAAATTTTTGGTCATGTCTTTTGGATTGACGAACGCACTAGCAACCTTTATGGAACTTATGAATCGGGTATTCCACGATATGTTGGATACGTCGGTTATTGTATTCATTGATGATATATTGGTCTACTCCAAGGACAACGAAACTCATATTAAGAATCTAAACGCCGCTCTGCAGCGATTACGGAAGGAGAAGCTCTATGCCAAATTTACAAAGTGTGAGTTTTGGCTTAAGAAAATCACTTTTCTAGGCCATGTTGTATCCGCTGAAGGAATTAAAGTGTATCCTAGCAAGATCGAAGCTATTGTGAAGTGGGAAGCACCGAAGAGCGTTGCAGAAATTAGAAGTTTCTTAGGTCTAGCTGGGTATTATCGACGATTTGTGGAAGACTATTCCTGAATTACCGTACCTCTCACCAGTTTGACTAAAAAGGGAAAAAAGTTTGTTTGGACTGATAAATGCGAGAAGAGTTTCCAAACATTGAAGGCTAGATTGATATCTGCTCCAATCTTGACCATTTCGGTTCCAGGACAATCATTTATTTTGTACACTGATGCGTCAGGGTTGGGATTAGGATGTGTACTTATGCAAGGAGAGCAAGTAATTGCTTATGCCTCAAGACAATTGAAGACACATGAGAAGAACTATCCCACTCATGATTTGGAATTAGCAGCAGTAGTACATGTTGTCAAAATAAGGAGACATTACTTGTACGGAGAGAAATTTCAGATTAAATCAGATCATAAGAGTCTTACTTACCTCTTTAATCAGAAGGAGTTGAATATGAGACAAAGAAGATGGCTAGAACTATTGAAAGACTATGATTGTGATATCCAGTATAATCCGGGGAAAGCTAATGTGGTTGTTGACGCACTGAGTAGAAAGGCAATGATAAAATCTCAAGGGGAGGTTAGCACCACTGCTGCACTGTGTGCTACCGAAAAAGTATTCAATTACGGTAATGAACAGTTTGTGATAGATGAACCGGGTGAATCAACCAACCAAGGGTTTATCCATCGGTTTGCAAATATGTTCGCCACATTGAAGATTGTACCTGATATACTTGATGAGATGAAAATAGCTATTAAATCAGACCCTTATCTAAGAACGGTACAAGAAGACATCGAAAAAGGTAGGACTATTCCTGAGTTCACCTTAGATGATGAAAAGGTATTGAAGTACAAAGGAAGAGTATGTGTACCTGAAACAGAAAGTTTGGACATTAGACATCGACTAATGAAGGAAGCCCATACCACCGCCTATTCGGTACACCCTGGAAGTACAAAAATGTATCAGGACCTAAAGAAATTATATTGGTGGAGAGGAATGAAAGCAGATATAGCTATGTTCGTGTCTCAATGCCTAAATTGTCAGAAGGTGAAAGCTGAACGACAAAGACCAGTAGGACTATTACAGCCATTACTAGAACCAGCATGGAAATGGGACTGCATCACTATGGACTTCGTCACAAGGTTACCATTGACTCCCCAAGTAGTTGACGCAGTTTGGGTGATTGTAGACTGACTGACTAAAATGGCTCGATTTATAGCTATACGACCTCAGTATACACTGGAGAGGTTAGCTAAGTTGTATGTGGATAATATTGTCAGATTACAAGGTGTACCTGAAAGCATTGTGTCCGACAGAGATCCACGATTTACTTCAAAATTTTGGAAAGGATTGCAGAAGGCTATGGGTACAACATTGAAGTTTAGTACTGCATTCCATCCTCAGACAAACGGACAGTCGGAGCGCACCATTCAGATTCTAGAAGACATGATCCGAGCTTATGTAATTGATTTTAAAGGATCATGGGATGAAAATTTACCACTGATTGAGTTCGCTTATAACAATAGCTATCAGGCTACTATATAGATGTCACCCTATGAAGTACTGTATGGCAGGAAGTGTCGAACTCCTTCGTTTTAGAATGAAGTTGGAGAACGTAGTATTGTTGGATTGAATTTGTTGAAGAGATATGTCGAGTAGTAGACATTATCAAAGAAAGAGTAAGAACGGCTCAGAATCGTCAGAAGCAATATGCAGATACTAGACGCCGAGACCTTGAATTCACCGTTGGTGATAAAGTATTCCTCAAAGTGTCACCTATGCGCGGTTTGAAAAGGTTCGGACAGAAAGGGAAACTAAGTCTGAAATATGTCGGACCATATGAGATTCTAGCTAAACGTGGAAAAGTGGCTTACCAGTTAACACTACCACCATCTATGTAAAGTGTGCATGATGTATTTCATATCTCCTTGTTGAAGAAGTATGTGAGAGATCCAACGCACGTTTTGACAGTAGATCTACCTAATTTGACTGATGATTTGATATTTGAAGTAGCCCCAACTGAAATCACCAGCTGAAAGGTGCAACGACTATGCAACCGTGACATTTATTGTGTTAAGGTCACCTGGAGAAGCAGAGATATAGAAGAAATCACATGGGAAGAAGAGAATGCTATGCGAAAGCAATACCCTCATCTATTCGACTCGGAAGGTATGTACAAATTTGGAGGACGAAATTTTTATAAGCAGGGGGGAGTTGTAACACCTGTATCGAATTAACCGATCTTACCATCTTGTACCAGGTCTACCTATCATGGTCGAGCCAAATGGACCAAGTACGTGAAGGAAATAGCGAGACCAGGTATTAAACTGACCCAAAAACAGTAAAATAGGGGGCAGGGTCGCATACGCAAATAGGCAGGGTCGGACCCCCCTCATTAGTGAGTCAGACCCCTAAAATTTTGACTGAGGGTCGGACAATTTAGACCTAAGGGTCGACGGGATCTCCGACCCCCTCATCGACCCCCTCATTGCCGACAGAAACCGTAAATAGGAAACTTTCCAAATTTCAAGGGGATTCTTTCCTAATCTCAATGGGACTTATTTTGGGAGGTTCTCCTCTATAAATAGGACGTCCCTTAGCACCTTTCACTCCTTTTGAAACCCTAATTGAAAGTGAGAGAAGGAGAAGAGAAGGAAAGTTGGAGAAGAAGACTAAAGAGAAGATTTCAGAGAAACCTCTGAATCTCAGCAAACCTAAGGTATGGGTATGCTTCCATTAATAATTTAAGATCTTAGGATAGTTCATAAAGAGGGTATGATCTAGGAGAAACCCAAATCATCCATCCATGGGAAGATTTCAATGAAGTCCATGGAGGGAATTATGGTAGGCAAGTAAGGAAGTAACCTGGAGTTTTAAGCCATAGAACAAACATAGAATGGATTGTGGAAGTAAGCCATAGGACCCAAACATGAAAGAACGGACTGTAGGATGAAAAGGTCGACTCAAACCACGTGGGGGTCGCACGTGGGGTCGATTGGGAATCGACCCTACCAGACCACAGTATCGACCCCCAGCTTTCGGGAAGTCCAGGGAAGTGGTGGTCGCACCCAGGGTCGATGGAACATCCGACCCTGGCATCGACCCTACCCTTGGGCATCGCAAAAAATTGCTACCCTACCTGCAACCCGTCCTGCGACCCTCGCTTAACAGTTAAAATTATCAGAATAAATTCTAATTAAAATCTATCGACTTGTTAGGTTTTCCTATTGATATAAAAGTGATTCTTAAAGCTTGAAAGAGGATCTACACTCAAGCAAAGGTGAGGGAACAAAACCTAAACTAATTGGCTACTAATAAACTGTTTTATTTCTTGAGTCCAATGCCATGACTGATCCTATGCGTGTATACTTGTAATGTGCATTCAACATGTAATCTAATATTTCTATTATTATTGTTCATGCATATTTAATTTCATTGTTTATTACATGATGACGATGATGATAATAGGAATAGGCATGTAAATGTTTGTGTTTGGTTAGTGTACTTGATGCGGATAGGGGATGGTATCAACCGGTACTTCAATGCCGTTTTCATTGGGTATATTTTGCCATAGCTCTATGCAAGTCTTTTCCACTGACATCGTCGTATCGCCATTACCTTAGCAGAACTATTACGTCGTAGGGCATCAGGGGAGGTGGTCTCGGACCGTGTAGTCTTCGACTCTGCCGGAGGGCCTTAGCTCTATCTCTATGTATGTATTGAGGGATGCTGGGGTGAGGCCTTGGATACACTGATTGACATTAGGATTGGTTAGTTGTGAGCCCAGTTTTCAAGCCCTCGCTAGCAGGGGCTTACGTATTGGTATGATGCAACCGGTATTGTCATGCCATTTTCATGGGGGTATATTGTTTCATAGTGGGTGCATGTGGGATCGACAGTGCCATTTTCATTGGGCAGTTTCACACACTCGTGTATAGAGGTGAGGCAGCCACCGAACCTTTCTATAGCACATTGTAAACTTATATACCAGACCACAGATATGAATTGAATGCATGCATATGGTTGTTGCATTGTTTTGTTTGCTCACTGAGCCATGATGTGTGTTCACCCTTTCAACATGGAATATTTTTAGTTGATGATGCAGGTACCACTGTGTAAGATATATGAATGCTTCTGTGTACGGACATGTGGCTGTAATGGAGGCTGAAGACATAGTGGAGACGCATGACTCCTCATGCGTGTGCAACTCATGTGTTTTCGATTAGATTTTTATTTGAACTATTAAGGAAATGTAATTGATATTTTAGTTATTTATGTCTTGGTTAATACAACATAATTTGATATTTTATTTATGATTATCACAGTTAGATTCCTCAGTTCATTTAATATTAAGACTTCCACTATTGTGTATTTTTTTTATTATGGTTGTGGATGTGTATGGTTTAATTTAAAAGGACACAGCCTATTAGAGATCCTGGTTGAACCATTGGTTTATTAGCGGTTCATCACACCGTTCTGAATAGTACAGAATTGGGGTATGACATATATATATATATATATATAAATTTGGTTTTCCATTTACATATATGCATTATTCTCTTTATTAGTTTATGTTTCATACAACACAGGTGCTTATGGTGTGTTCTTATTATAGTTTTTAATTTTTATCCAAACTCAGTTCATGACTCACGTAGAAATACTTAGGTCAATGGGTAGAACCTGAGATGCTCTGATACCAAGTTGTCACACCCCAATTCTGGTCTAAGCAGATTAGTGTGATGAACCGCCAATAAACCAACGATTTAACCAAGATCTCGTATAAGTCGTACCTACCATATCAAATCAAACAACACACACATTCCACAATAATAATCAGAGGTAATAGACAAATAAGTAGAAGTTTTACAGATAAGGAACTGAGTGTCTAACAATGATAATAAATAATTAATCTAATTATTTTCAAAACTCAAGACATAAAAATAATTAATCAATTACATATTTCAATAATCAAATATAGCTAAACTAATCGAATATGCACTGGTTGCACTCGCATGACGAATCATGTGCATCTTCAGCAGCTTCTACGTCCATGGCGGCAACGTGTCCATACGTCAGCGCATTCATATATTCTTCAATAGTAGGACCTGCATCATCAACAAAAATATTCTACGTCGAAAGGGTGAGCACAAATCACGGCTCAATGAGAAAATAAAATAATGCAACAAACATATGCATGCATTCAATTCAAATCTTTGGTCTAATTTTTAAGTTTACAATGTGCTAAAGAACGGTTTGGTGGCCCCTGCACCTCTATACACGAGTTTGTGAATCCGCCCAATGGATCAAACATCATTGTCGTCCCACATGCACCCACCATAGAATAGAAATAGAGCTAAAGTGTCTAGATCAAACACCGCCAACAGTTCCCTTGATGCCCTACCCATACCAACACGTAAGTCCCTATTGACGAAGGCTTACAAACTGGGCTCGCAACTAACCAATCCTAATGCCAAACAATGTATCCAAGGTCTCACCCCAGTATCCCTCAATATGTCCATAGAGATAGAGCTAAGGCCCCCTGAAAGAGTCAGAGACCACACAGTCCGAGACACCTCCCTTGATGCCCTACGACGTAATAGTTCTGCTAAGGTAATGGCGATACGATGATGTTACTAGGTAAGACTTGAGTAGAGAAAGAGCTAGAGTCTGGTGATGAGGTCAGAGACCATCATGCCACGTCCTTCCCTAGATGCTCCACTCACATCCAATACACTAACAACACACATATAATCACATGCCTATTCCTAGCATCATAGTCATCATCATGTTATGAATAAACAGAATTAAATATGCATGAACAGTAATAGCAAGAATATTAGACGACATGTGAGATACACATTACAAGCATACAAGCATAGAATCAATCATGGCATTGGACTCAATAAAAATAAATAGTTTGTTATTAACCAATTAGGTTAGGTCTTGTTCCCTCACCTGTTAGCAATACTCAATCTCCTTCAAAGCCTTAAAATTCTATTTCAATCAATTTAACAATCTAAAAGTTATATGAATTTAAGCTAGGGTTCACATGTGAAATGTTACAATAGTCAGAAATTGAAATAGAGCACTGATAGGTGTCTGATTGGTCCTATGGTCTCATATTATAACAACCTTACTACTTACGGTCGATACCCTACGGTCGCATATGGTGCGACCGTAGTTATGACCATATGATTCCTTAATCTTTCCGAATGCCTATGGTCGATCCTCTGATCAGGGTGGTCATGATATGGTCGATCGTAACTATGACCTTGAGATTTCTAGTCACAAACTATATGCAATTCGAGTTCTTCCTGGGTCAAGTCCTCTGATCTTCAATTGGGTTTATTTTAAAGTCATCCTATAGCCATCATTAGTAGTTTCTTATCAACCCTAATCATCAAACTCACTCATCATGGTTCTCCTTAAGATTTTCTCAAGGAAATCACATTGATCATAATAGGTTGATATTACCTATTTTCCATAGAAGTCTTATTCCTTAGAGTTTACATCTCCAGAGATTCGGTTCATACCTTTGCCTGTGATAGAAAGCCAATCTCTTCTCAGCAAATTTCTCTCCTTAATTTTTTCTTCTTCTCCTTCTCTTCCTTCTCTTTCTTTCTCTTTCTCTAGGGTTTATTAATGTTCTAAAAGAGTGAAAAAGGGCTAAGGAACGTCCTTTATATAGAGGAAAACTCTCCATATAGAGTCCTCTTTCAATTAAGAAAGAAATACTTTAATTTAGGAAAGTTTTCAAAACTCGGAGTCTAATCTAGGGTCTCACGGTCGATGGCTACGATCATAGAACCCATCGACTGTAAGATCGAAATCATCAACTGTCAGGTCATTGATCAGTGACCACTGTTTCTTTCCATATGGTCGACCGTACCTACCCAAGTATGCGGCCATATGCATACAATTTTGGGTGTTGAGTCGATTTTCATACCTGGTTTGTGATCCATCTTCACACGCTCGGTCTACTTGGTCCAGGAATGATGGGAAGACCTGGCACGACACGGTTAAACCAAGTTAGTGGAGTGCGGGTCTTACAATATGCTTATAATTTCATTAATTCAGTCAAACTCTTTTGGTCTTTACTTAATCATCTCACTTGACGTTGGGCATAACTCAGTATTACTTATGCTAATCCGAATACTATTAATGCCATAATTTTTTACTTCATCCTTGTATCCACTCTTTGATATGATTTTAAAAATCTTTGGCCTTGTCAAAATTCATACCGATATAGCCATCTTTAACTCTACTTGATTGCAATCTATTTCTTTACTGGCTACTTTTAATAATTCTCACTTCTTGCCCATGCAGTTTTTTACAGACCATGACTCCTACCCATCCATTCAATAATCTCAAAATAGATTCTCCATTACTTCATTTAAGGTTTCTTGGCTATAGCATCTAATCTGAATTCAATCATCTTTCTTCCAATAATTTTCTTATCACTAAACATCTTTATCAACAAAGGTTAGGGAATGTATGAACCAGAATGTTTATCTAAAAGCAATTCATTTCCTTTTTTCAATCAGTATGATGATGAACACTTGTTTTATCTAGTGAACTTAGGTTTAAAGGATCAGGAGTAAATCTATGGTAATCCAACTGGCATCTAAAGGTCGTTAGGTTGCACGGTGGTAATAATACGTGAAAATAGAGGTTCTACAACTCTTAACCTCATGGTTTATAGGTTCTATTGACTATATAATGCCATTGGTTAAAGCATTACGGGAGTAAATCTAGAGAAAGTTTTGGTACATTAATAAATCAAGTATAAATCAGAAAGATGTACGCTCAACATGATTAAACCTTAACTGTTCATTCAGTTTATATCTCTATTCTTGTTGTCGACTATGAGAGTGGCTTAAGTTGGTATAATCAGGACTAATTCTAAGAAAACAATATCTATAACTCCAATTGACAGGTTGAATTGAAAAAGTATCCTGTCAAGACACGAGAATTTAAAATCAAGTATGTGCATCCTCTATAATCATAAGAGTAAGTCAATAATGCACCGCATCCTATATAAACATATCTAGTTATATGGCCATAATAGATTTGATCCCTTGCTGAAAACGTCCGAGGCTTCATCTTCAAAAAACATTCTTCAATCCTTTTCGGATCATTCTGTCATGGGATAGCTATCTCATACCTTGGTGGCTAATAAGGGTAATCACTTTGATACACTACTTGTTGTGCACCAAGCTTCTGCACTGGGGTGTGTGTTACTGGGACTTACTGTATGGTAGGCACTGTGTTATAGCTAACAGGTGCTGGAGGTAGAATGTTGCTACCAATTGGTACTGTACATGGTCTGACCCGGAGGTGTTGGTGTAGCATTGACAACTTAGGTAGCGCTTCCCATAGTAACTTACATAGTCGGTATCATTTATTGTTGCTTCTGTATTTTGTCGGACCAAGTTCATTATAACCGTAGCTAAGGCACTTGGTAGTCCAGGTAGATTAGCTGGAGTGGCCTGGTTGTTCACCCCTTTGACTTGCTCCAGTCTGATAATCATCATTTAACATATGCTTAGATGGGTTCTCATTACGCATTCTCGACCCTGATAGCGGTGGGGTCAGATTGCAACCTCATTTAATGCTCAACGATGACAGATCAGTGTGTGGTAGATCTCACTCTGAGTCTCCACGTCACCAAGGAGTATAGTTTTATCTCCTTTTATAGTTACTCTTATTTAGTATATAGCCATGGTTCTCCTATCTCTGTTGGATTTGGCCCGAGATCTTTCCCTTTACCTCGATAAGGATTTTGGCGTTACTAGTCGTTTTCCTTCTTTCTCTATCATACATCGAGTTTCACATCTTGTGAGTGTCAACTCAGTATTCTAATTTTCTACTTACATATGTTTTCTTCTTGTTACTATACTATATCCTTTGTATACTTAGGCAACTATCCTACTTATAAATCGTACCATTTGTTATTTATTTATCAGGATACATTTAGATTCTCTTTTTCTTTTGTCTATATATACATATGGTTCCACGTTTAATATGTACATTATGGTCTTATTTAAGTTCTGTCTCAACCAGCATAGGTGCTTCTGGTGTATTTGTATTAAAACTTTTAATTTATCCTAACTTAGTTCATGGACTCTTGTGGAAGTATTCAAGTTTGATGGGCAAGGCCTGAAAGCTCTGATACCAAGTTGTCACACCTCAATTCTGGACTAACCAAAATAGTGTGATGAACCGTAAATAGACCAATGGTTTAAACCAGGATCCCGTATAGGCTATGCCAATCATGTTAAACCAAAACACATTTACAATAATAATCAGAGATATTTAAGTAAATAGCATAAGTCTTATTAATGAACTGAGGTCTACATGATAAATAATTAAATGATCCAGTTATCTTCATTAACCAAAACATAATTAATACATATTACAAGTATCAAAATACGAAAGTTAAATACATATTACAAGTATCAAAATACGAAAGTTAACCACTAAGCATAAACATAGTTAAAACACTAGCTTGACGAGCCATATTCGTCCTCCAAAGCTTCTTCGTCCATAGTCGTCATTTGTCCATACGTTGATGTATTCATATAATCTTCAATGGTAACACCTGCAACATCAAAAACTAAAAAGAATTACGTGCACGAGGGTCAGCTCTCCAACTTGAGCTCAATGAGTAAACAAAACAATATAACAAACATATGCATGCATTCAATTCATATCTTTGGTCTGGTTTTTAGGTTTACAATGTGCTATGGAAAGATTTGGTGGCCCCCACACCTCTATATACAAGTGTGTGAATCCATCCAATGGATCAAACACCATTGTCGTCCTACATGCACCCACCATGGAATAGAGATAGAGCTAAAGTGTCCAGATCAAACACAGCCAACACTTCCCCTGATGCCCTACCCATACCAACATGTAAGCCCCTATTGGTGAGGGCTTGTAAACTGGGCTCGCAACTAACCAATCCTAAATGTCATCCAGTGTATCCAAGGCCTCACCCCAGCATCCCTCAATACGTCCATAGAGATAGAGCTAAGGCCCCCCGACAGAGTTAAAGACTACACAGTCCGAGACCACCTCTCCTGATGCCCCATGACGTAATAGTTCTGCTAAGGTAATGGTGATACGACGATGTCAGTGAACAAGACTTGAGTAGAGATAGAGCTAGAGTCTGGTGACGAGGTCAGAGACCACCATGCCATGTCCTCCCCTTGATGCTCCACTCACATCCAACACACTAACCACACACATACAATCACATGCCTATTCTTAGCATCATAGTCATCATCACGTTATGAATGAACAAAATTAAATATGCATGAATAGTAATAGCAGGAATATTGGATGACATGTGAGATGCACATTACAAGCATACAAGCATAGAATCAATCATGGCATTGGACTCAAATAAATAAACAGTTTGTTATTATCCAATTAGTTTAGGTATTGTTCCTTCACCTTTGATTGATGTTTGTTCCTCTCCCAAGCTTTGGAAGTCACTTTGAATCTATTAGGAACCTAAACAATTAATGTATTTAAGTTAGGGTTCAAGTTTATCAAGTTACAGTAGTAAAAAACTTTGTTTGGTCTCAAAATATACTTGTTGTTATCCTATGGTCGATCCTATGGTCGATGCTATGGTCGCAATATATGCCACTGTAGGATATACGGTCGATACCCTTTGGTCGCATTACATGCGACCGTACCTGCGACCGTATGTTTCCTGAATTCTTCCCAAATGGTTGTGGTCGATACTTTTCTCATCTTATGGTCGACCATAGCTACGACCATACGTAGTCAGGTTAATTTTTACTTCTCATATGAGTTTCTCCTCATGGATCATCAATGAGATTCACTCTAAGATCATTCTATGGCCTTTTATCACAGTTTATCCTTATAAATTATCCCTAACCTATTCTCTATGGTTTCCCATAGAACTTCCATAACCGAAATCGTTACATTAGATTCAATACATCAACTTGATGGAAAGGAACCTATCCTATCTGACTATTCTACAGGTCAAGTCCATACATTAAGCTTGCTATAGAGAGATAAAACTCTACTCTGCAAAACCTTCCTCTCAACCTTCTTCTCTAAATCTCCTTCTCCTTTTCTCCATCTCTCTCTTTCTCTCTTAGGTTTAGAGTTTCAATTTGGGTTCTAAAAGAGTGAGAGAGGCTAAGGAACATCCCTTATATAGAGAAAAACGTTCTATATAGGGTCCTCTTTCAATTAGGAAAGAACTCCACCTCAAATTAGGAAAGTTCCCAACTCAGAGTCTAATATGGGGTCTCACGGTCGATGGCTACAGTCGCAGAACCCGTCGACCGTAGGGTCAAAATCATCGACCATAGGGTCAAAATCATCGACCGTAGGGTCAAAATCATCGACCGTAGGGTCCTGGATCCGAGATCTTCATTCTTACCATATGGTCGACCATACCTACCCCGGTATTCGACCATATGCATACAGTTTTGGGTGTTGAGTCAATTTTTATACCTGATTTGTGATCCATCTTCACACGATCGTCCACTTGGTCCAGCTATGATGGAAAGACCTGGCACGACATGATTAGACCAAGTTAGTGGAGTGTGGATCTTACAAGAGATCTCTGTCCGTTATAATCTTTTGGATTGTAGAGAATATACAAGGTGTAGAGATATAGTATATTTATGGGACATAGATTGCAAGACTCCCCTTTAAGTTGGAGCTGGTAGATTTGTAATGCCCAACTTGGATTTCAACTTGTAGTAGGCATCACGGCCAAGTGATTTGGTGAAGAGATCAGCAATTTGATTGGTTGTGGAGATCTTGACCAGGTTAATGAGACCTTGTTGTTGTTTATCATGAGTGACATGACAATCACTTTCGATATGTTTTGTGCATTCGTGAAAAATGGGATTTGCTACAATGTGAAGCGCTGCTTGTTTGTCACAATGTAGGGGGATGACAGTGGTTGGTGGTAGGCCAATATCTGTTAAAAGCTAAGACAACCATGTAATCTAGCATGTTGCATTTGCCATTGCCCGATATTCTACCTCTGTCGAGTGATCTGGAAACAGTAGTTTGTTTCTTTATTTGCCATGATATGGGGCTTGGGTTAAGGAAGATGCAATATTCTATGGTTGAACGATGTGTCATGGGCCAGCTTGCCCAATTACTATCACAATATCCATGTAGCTTAAGCGATGATTGGGTAGGGTAGAACAGACCATAACACGGAGTGCCTTTGAGACATCGAATTAAATAATTTGCTGCGTCTAGATAGGCCTGTCGTGGCTGATGCATGAATTAGCTAAGAATGTTGACAGTGTGGATGATGTCTGGTCTAATAATGGTGAGATAAATCTGTCACCCATTAGACGGCGATATGGTGATGGATCCACTAGGGTATCGTTGGTCGTATTGTCTAGTTACAAATGTTGGTACATGGGTAGATCAATTGGTCAACACAGAATCTTTGAGGATGTCATGAGAATATTTGCATTGACATAGATAAAGGCTAGCCTGAGAATGAGACACTTCAATGCCTAGAAAATATTTATGGAGGCGGAGATCTTTAATGTAGAACTTCGTATGAAGAAGTGTGGTAACAGCGTTGATGTCATCTGCATTGGATCTAGTTATGATGATGTCATCTACATAAACTAGGATAAATGTCGAATTGCCATGCTGATGCCAATAGATTAATGAATAATCGGCTTGTGATTATTGGATGTCAAAATCTAGCAATGCTGTAGAGAATTTGGCAAACCAATTGCAAGAAGTCTGCTTGAGCCCATATAAGGACTTTTGTAGTTCGCAAACAATGGTCTCCCCCTTGTGACGATAACCTAGTGGGGGTGTTATGTACACCTCCTCATCGAGCCACCATGCAAAAAGGCATTATGAATATCGAGTTGATGTAAAGGTCAACCACATGTTGTTGCAAGAGCAAGAACAACAAAAACAGTGACTAGTTTGACAACTGGTGCAAAGGTGTCATTGTAGTTGATCCCTTCAATTTGATTGTATCCCTTGGCCACAAGGCGGGCCTTGTAGCGTTCAATGGTCCCATCAAAATGGCATTTTATTTTGTACACTTATTTGGAACCAATTGGTTTCTTTCCTTGTGGTAATGGAATAAGGGACCAAGTTTTGTTGTTTGACAATGCCACAATTTTAGCTTGCATTGCATCACGTCATTCTGGTAATTTCATAGCCTCGGCAAAACTTGCAGGTTCATGGGTTAGTGATAAAGAGGTAAGAAATGAGGGATGAGATGTAGAAAAAAGTGCATATGATATGTAATTTGCCATTGGATAATGCTTACCTGGACCATCGGTGGAGGACAACTTTTGAGAGCAGGCAGTGTAGCATTGATAATCCTTTAAGTAACGAGGTTGTGAGGGATTCTGGGTTGTGTAGTGTAAAATGGGCTGGTTTCGGTTGTGTTGGTGGGGTTGGAATTGGGGTGGTAATAAGTGGTGGGTCGGTGTTTTGGGATTGGGTATTGGTTATAGGCATGGGAATTGGTGGGGGTTCTGGTTGGGTAAAAGTTTGTGGGGCAAGGTGAGTTATGGTGGTTTGTGAGTCTGGTTAATGGGGTGATAATGGAAAAACTGGGTTGGCTGTTAGGTTGGGTGATATATGTTAAGGGAATATGTTTTCATGAAATGTGACATCCCTTGAGACGTAGATTTGTCGAGTGGAAATATCATAGATTCAATAACCCTTTTGATCATAAGGATACCCAACAATAAACCTGGTAAGGCATGCTTGTCAAATTTGTGAGTAGTAGTGAGGTTACGGCCAAAGCATAAGCATCCAAAAACCTTGAGATCATCATAATTGGATCTAATGCAGATGACATCAACGCCGTCACCACACTTCTTCATACAAAGTTCCACATTAAAAATCTTGGCCCCCTCAAATATTTTCTAAGCATTAAAATGTCTCGTTCTCAAGCTAGCCTTTATCTATATCAATGCAAATATGCTCTTGACTTCTTCAAAGATTTTGGCATGACTAACTGTTGACTAGTTGATCTACCCACAAACCAACATTTGAAACTTGACAATACGGCCAGCGATACCCTAGCAGATCCATCACCATATCGCCGTCTAGTTGGGTGATTAATTTATCTCAGCATCACTAGGCAAGATATCGTCCACACTATCAATATTCTTGGCCAATTCATGCATCAGCCACGACAGGCCCATCTAGATGCAAAAAATCGTTTATTATGATATCTCAAAAGCACTTCAGGTCAAAGTTTATTTTACCTAAACCTTGCTCTTATACCATGTAAACTCAAAAATTCTATGAGTTTGTTGTTGTATTTCATCAATCTGAATGAATACATTTATACATAAAATAATGATAAGTATCTCTCCTATGATTAATCTCTAGGTTTATCTTTAGGCTAGATATCCCTACCCAATGATCCATTAGATCCAATCTCTAGACTTATCTTTAGGCTAGAGATCTATGTCCAATGATCCATTAGATTCAATCTCTAGGCTTATCTTTGGGCTAGAAATCTCTGTTAGTTACAATCTTTTGGATTGTAGAGAATATACAAGGTGTAGAGATATTGTAGATTTATGGGACATAGATTGTAAGACTCCCCCCTCAAGTTGGAACCTGTAAATTTATAATGTCTAACTTGGATTTCAGCTTGTAGTAGGCATCACGGCCAAGTGATTTGGTGAAGAGATCGATAATTTGATTGGTTGTAGAGATCTTGACCATGTTAATGAGACCTTGTTGTTGTTTATCATGAATGACATGACAATCAATTTCGATATGTTTTGTGCGTTTACGAAAAACGGGATTTACTGTAATATAAAGTGCTCCTTGGTTGTCACAATGTAATGGGATGATAGTGGTTGGTGCTAGACTAATATCCATTAGAAGATAAGACAACCATGTAATCTTGCATGTTGCTTTTGCCAATGCTCGATATTCTACCTCTGCTGATGACCAGGAAACGGAAGCATCCTCTCCTCTGAGAGGTTCGGGAGGACAGGCGACGACCCCATTAGATGGCCGACACCTGGGGCTTGGGTGAATCTGAGTCCTCCATCAGAGCCGACACTCCCTTGTCCGCTTAGCTTGTCAGCTCAGATTCGCCTGAGCCCCAGGTGTCGGCCATCTAACGGGGCCACCCCCTCTCCTCCCGAACCTCTTGGAGCAGAGGATGTGGATCCATGGATGTAAGTAGTAAAGAGAGGATGCCTCTAGGACAAGGCTGGTGGTGGGGGTGGTTGGAGCCGTCATATGTGAATCCCCCGGATCAAATAGATTGTAAGAGGGTAAAACCCGACCACCTCACTACGTATCTTTAATTTTCCATCATAGATGGCATCATCCTAAACATCAGATGAAATCCAACAACAACACAACTCACCTTTCAATAATGGAACTAGAAAAACAAATCTAAATGAATACGTTTCAAACGTTTTGATCCACCAGGCAAAGTGGAAAGGAAAATGCTAAAAAGATTGAATGAAATTTCACGTGTTAATAGAGACCTTTGCTGGAAACTGTTAAAAAGAGGATCCACATCGTCTCCTCCTTGAAATTCGGGAGGAGGGGCAGCGACCCCACTGGATGGTCGCCACGTGGAGGTCGGATGAATCCGACCCCTCCGTTTGAGCCGACAAGGGAGTGTCGGCTCGAACGGAGGGGTCGGATTCATCCGACCTCCACGTGGCGACCATCCATCCGATCGCGCCCCCTCCTCCCGAATCTCAGATAGAAGACGATTTGAATCCGTTAAAAAGAACGCTAAAAAGATTGAATGAAATCCACAATGTTCACGGGTTGATAGAGACCTTTATCCATTTATTATAGTTATGTGTCCCCCCACTTTCTTGTATATCTCCAATCTTTTCACTGTTAATTATCCAAAAAAAAACAAAAAATCTTTCCATTGATTATCTTTTCCCCTTTAAAAGATTGAATGAAATCCACAATGTTCACCGGTTGATAGAGAACTTTATCCATTTATTATAGTTATGTGTCCCCCCACTTTCTTGTTTATCTCCAATCTTTTCGTTGTTAATTATCCAAGAAAAAATAAAAAATCTTTCCATTGATGGCAACGTAATAAACATGTCAAAAACAATCTTGAGTGGAGTTAGGTGACAATCTTTCTCCCAAGTCTAACTTGGATTTCAGCTTGTAGTAGGAGGCTTCACGGTCAAGTGATTTGGTGAAGAGATCGATAATTTGATTGGTTGTAGAGATCTTGACCATGTTAATGAGACCTTGTTGTTGTTTATCACGAACGACATGACAATCAATTTCGATATGTTTTGTGCATTTATGAAAAACGGGATTTACTGCAATGTAAAGTGCCGCTTGGTTGTCACAATGTAAGGGGATGGTAGTGGTTGGTGGTAGACTAATATCCGTTAGAAGATAAGACAACCATGTAATCTTGCATGTTGCTTTTGCCAATGCTCGATATTCTACCTCTGCTGATGACCGGGAAACGGAAGCATCCTCTCCTCTGAGAGGTTTGGGAGGACAGGCAACGACCCTGTTAGATGGCCGACACCTGGGGCTTGGGTGAATCTGAATCCTCCATTAGAGTCGACACCCCCTTGTCCGCTTAGCTTGTCAGCTCAGATTCGCCTGAGCCCCAGGTGTCAGCCATCTAACGCGGCCACCCCCTCTCCTCCCGAACCTCTAGGAGGAGAGGATGTGGATCCATGGATGTAAGTAGTAAAGAGAGGATGCCTCTAGGACAAGGGTGGTAGTGGGGGTGGTTGGAGCCGTCATATGTGAATCTGCCGGATCAAATGGATTGTAAGATGGTAAAACCCGACCACCTCACTATGTATCTTTAATTTCCCGTTACAGATGGCATCATCCTAAACATCAGATGAAATCCAACAACAACACAGCTCACCTTTCAATAATGGCACTAGAAAAACAAATCTAAATGAATACGCTTCAAACGTTTTGATCCACCAGGCAAAGTGGAAAGGAAAATGCTAAAAAGATTGAATGAAATTTCACGTGTTAATAGAGACCTTTGCTGGAAACTGTTAAAAAGAGGATCCACATCGTCTCCTCCCTGAGATTCGGGAGGAGGGGCAGCGACCCCACTGGATGGTCGCCGCGTGGAGGTCGGATGAATCCGACCCTTCCGTTCGAGCCGACATCCGACCTCCACGCGGCGACCATCCAGTGGGATCGCCGCCCCTCCTCCCGAATTTCAGATAGAAGACGATTTGAATCCGTTAAAAAGAACGCTAAAAAGATTGAATGAAATCCACAATGTTCATGGGTTGATAGACCTTTATCCATTTATTATAGTTATGTGTCCCCCCACTTTCTTGTATATCTCCAATCTTTTCACTGTTAATTATTGAAAAAAAAACAAAAAATCTTTCCATTGATTATCTTTTCTATTTTAAAAGATTGAATGAAATCACAATGTTCACGGTTGATAGAGAACTTTATCCATTTATTATAGTTATGTGCCCCCCCACTTTCTTGTTTATCTCCAATCTTTTCGTTGTTAGTTATCCAAGAAAAAACAAAAAATCTTTCCATTGATGGCAACGTAATAAACATGTCAAAAACAATCTTGAGTGGAGTTAGGTGACAATCTTTCTCCCAAGTCTAACTTGGATTTCAGCTTGTAGTAGGCATCACGGTCAAGTGATTTGGTGAAGAGATCGATAATTTGATTGGTTGTAGAGATCTTGACCATGTTAATGAGACCTTGTTGTTGTTTATCACGAACGACATGACAATCAATTTCAATATGTTTTGTGCGTTTATGAAAAACGGGACTGCAATGTAAAGTGCTGCTTGATTGTCACAATGTAAGGGGATGGTAGTGGTTGGTGGTAGACTAATATTCGTTAGAAGATAAGACAACCATGTAATCTTGCATGTTGCTTTTGCCAATGCTCGATATTCTACCTCTGCTGATGACCGGGAAATGGAAGCATCCTCTCCTCTGAGAGGTTCGGGAGGACAGGCAACGACCCCGTTAGATGGCCGACACCTGGGGCTTGGGTGAATCTGAGTCCTCCATCAGAGCCAACACCCCCTTGTCCGCTTAGCTTGTCAGCTCGGATTCTCCCCGAGCCCCGGTGTCAGCCATCTAACGCGGCCACCCCCTCTCCTCCCGAACCTCTAGGAGGAGAGGATGTGGAGCCATGGATCTAAGTAGTAAAGAGAGGATGCCTCTAGGACAAGGGTGGTGGTGGGGGTGGTTGGAGCCGTCATATGTGAATCCGCCGGATCAAATGGATTGTAAGATGGTAAAACCCGACCACCTCACTACGTATCTTTAATTTCCCGTCACAGATGGCATCATCCTAAACATCAGATGAAATCCAACAACAACATAGCTCACCTTTCAATAATGGCACTAGAAAAAAAAAATCTAAATGAATACGCTTCAAACGTTTTGATCCACCAGGCAAAGTGGAAAGGAAAATGCTAAAAAGATTGAATGAAATTTCACGTGTTAATAGAGACCTTTGCTGGAAACTGTTAAAAAGAGGATCCACATCGTCTCCTCCCAGAGGTCGGGAGGAGGGGCGGCGCCTTGGATGATCGCCACGTGGAGGCCGGATGAATCCGACCCCTCCGTTCGAGCCGACAAGGGAGTGTCGGCTCGAACGGAGGGGTCGGATTCATCCGACCTCCACGTGGCGACCATCCAGTGGGATCGCCGCCCCTCCTCCCGAATTTCAGATAGAAGACGATTTGAATCCGTTAAAAAGAACACTAAAAAGATTAAATGAAATCCACAATGTTCACGGGTTGATAGAGACCTTTATCCATTTATTATAGTTATGTGTCTCCCCACTTTCTTGTATATCTCCAATCTTTTCACTGTTAATTATCGAAAAAAAAACAAAAAATCTTTCCATTGATTATCTTTTCCCCTTTAAAAGATTGAATGAAATCCACAATGTTCACCGGTTGATAGAGAACTTTATCCATTTATTATAGTTATGTGTCCCCCCACTTTCTTGTTTATCTCCAATCTTTTCGTTGTTAATTATCCAAGAAAAAATAAAAAATCTTTCCATTGATGGCAACGTAATAAACATGTCAAAAACAATCTTGAGTGGAGTTAGGTGACAATCTTTCTCCCAAGTCTAACTTGGATTTCAGCTTGTAGTAGGAGGCTTCACGGTCAAGTGATTTGGTGAAGAGATCGATAATTTGATTGGTTGTAGAGATCTTGACCATGTTAATGAGACCTTGTTGTTGTTTATCACGAACGACATGACAATCAATTTCGATATGTTTTGTGCATTTATGAAAAACGGGATTTACTGCAATGTAAAGTGCCGCTTGGTTGTCACAATGTAAGGGGATGGTAGTGGTTGGTGGTAGACTAATATCCGTTAGAAGATAAGACAACCATGTAATCTTGCATGTTGCTTTTGCCAATGCTCGATATTCTACCTCTGCTGATGACCGGGAAACGGAAGCATCCTCTCCTCTGAGAGGTTTGGGAGGACAGGCAACGACCCTGTTAGATGGCCGACACCTGGGGCTTGGGTGAATCTGAATCCTCCATTAGAGTCGACACCCCCTTGTCCGCTTAGCTTGTCAGCTCAGATTCGCCTGAGCCCCGGTGTCGCCATCTACTAACGCGGCCACCCCCTCTCCTCCCGAACCTCTAGGAGGAGAGGATGTGGATCCATGGATGTAAGTAGTAAAGAGAGGATGCCTCTAGGACAAGGGTGGTAGTGGGGGTGGTTGGAGCCGTCATATGTGAATCCGCCGGATCAAATGGATTGTAAGATGGTAAAACCCGACCACCTCACTATGTATCTTTAATTTCCCGTTACAGATGGCATCATCCTAAACATCAGATGAAATCCAACAACAACACAGCTCACCTTTCAATAATGGCACTAGAAAAACAAATCTAAATGAATACGCTTCAAACGTTTTGATCCACCAGGCAAAGTGGAAAGGAAAATGCTAAAAAGATTGAATGAAATTTCACGTGTTAATAGAGACCTTTGCTGGAAACTGTTAAAAAGAGGATCCACATCGTCTCCTCCCTGAGATTCGGGAGGAGGGGCAGCGACCCCCTGGATGGTCGCCGCGTGGAGGTCGGATGAATCCGACCCTTCCGTTCGAGCCGACATCCGACCTCCACGCGGCGACCATCCGGTGGGATCGCCGCCCCTCCTCCCGAATTTCGGATAGAAGACGATTTGAATCCGTTAAAAAAGAACGCTAAAAAAGATTGAATGAAATCCACAATGTTCATGGGTTGATAGACCTTTATCCATTTATTATAGTTATGTGTCCCCCCACTTTCTTGTATATCTCCAATCTTTTCACTGTTAATTATTGAAAAAAAAACAAAAAATCTTTCCATTGATTATCTTTTCTATTTTAAAAGATTGAATGAAATCACAATGTTCACAGTTGATAGAGAACTTTATCCATTTATTATAGTTATGTGCCCCCCCCACTTTCTTGTTTATCTCCAATCTTTTCGTTGTTAGTTATCCAAGAAAAAACAAAAAATCTTTCCATTGATGGCAACGTAATAAACATGTCAAAAACAATCTTGAGTGGAGTTAGGTGACAATCTTTCTCCCAAGTCTAACTTGGATTTCAGCTTGTAGTAGGCATCACGGTCAAGTGATTTGGTGAAGAGATCGATAATTTGATTGGTTGTAGAGATCTTGACCATGTTAATGAGACCTTGTTGTTGTTTATCACGAACGACATGACAATCAATTTCAATATGTTTTGTGCGTTTATGAAAAACGGGACTGCAATGTAAAGTGCTGCTTGATTGTCACAATGTAAGGGGATGGTAGTGGTTGGTGGTAGACTAATATTCGTTAGAAGATAAGACAACCATGTAATCTTGCATGTTGCTTTTGCCAATGCTCGATATTCTACCTCTGCTGATGATCGGGAAATGGAAGCATCCTCTCCTCTGAGAGGTTCCGGAGGACAGGCAACGACCCTGTTAGATGGCCGACACCTGGGGCTTGGGTGAATCTGAGTCCTCCATCAGAGCCAACACCCCCTTGTCCGCTTAGCTTGTCAGCTCAGATTCTCCTGAGCCCCAGGTGTCAGCCATCTAACGCGGCCACCCCCTCTCCTCCCGAACCTCTAGGAGGAGAGGATGTGGAGCCATGGATCTAAGTAGTAAAGAGAGGATGCCTCTAGGACAAGGGTGGTGGTGGGGGTGGTTGGAGCCGTCATATGTGAATCCGCCGGATCAAATGGATTGTAAGATGGTAAAACCCGACCACCTCACTACGTATCTTTAATTTCCCGTCACAGATGGCATCATCCTAAACATCAGATGAAATCCAACAACAACATAGCTCACCTTTCAATAATGGCACTAGAAAAAAAAAATCTAAATGAATACGCTTCAAACGTTTTGATCCACCAGGCAAAGTGGAAAGGAAAATGCTAAAAAGATTGAATGAAATTTCACGTGTTAATAGAGACCTTTGCTGGAAACTGTTAAAAAGAGGATCCACATCGTCTCCTCCCAGAGATTCGGGAGGAGGGCAGCGACCCACGGATGGTCGCCACGTGGAGGTCGGATGAATCCAACCCTTCCGTTCGAGCCGACAAGGGATGTCGACTCGAACTCGAACGGAAGGGTCGGATTCATCCGACCTCCACGTGGCGACCATCCAGTGGGATCGCCGCCCCTCCTCCCGAATTTCAGATAGAAGACGATTTGAATCCGTTAAAAAGAACACTAAAAAGATTAAATGAAATCCACAATGTTCACGGGTTGATAGAGACCTTTATCCATTTATTATAGTTATGTGTCTCCCCACTTTCTTGTATATCTCCAATCTTTTCACTGTTAATTATCGAAAAAAAAACAAAAAATCTTTCCATTGAGTATCTTTTCTCCTTTAAAAGATTGAATGAAATCACAATGTTCACGATTGATAGAGAACTTTATCCATTTATTATAGTTATATGTCCCCGCACTTTCTTGTTTATCTCCAATCTTTTCGTTGTTAATTATCCAAGAAAAAACAAAAAATCTTTCCATTGATGGCAATGTAATAAACATGTCAAAAACAATCTTGAGTGGAGTTTGGTGACAACTTTCTCCCAAGTCTTTTTTCACTGTTGATGACCTATCCCAACAATAAAATTATAAAAATGCCATTAACATTGAGTGTCATTCCAATAATTGTATGAACATACGCCAGATCTATTTTGAATAGATGGAATTCTCATTATAGGGGTGGACTCTTCCAATCCCTATCTCACATCTTTTTCACTCTCTATATCATATCTCAACAAAAAATGACAATAAAATTATAAAAATACAACTAATTTTGAGTGTCACTCCAATAATTCTATGAACCAATAAATTTCTTTGTCCTCTCTTTCTCACGTCTTTTTCACTCTCTGTATCGTATCTCAACAAAAAAGGATAATAAAATTATAAAAATACCACTAATATTTAGTGTCATTCCAATGATTCTATGAACCAATAATTTCTTTGCCCTCTCTTTCTTGGAAAAAGATCCTCTATACTGAAACCCCCCCCCTCCCCCGAATGTAGTGTGGTGTAGTGAGGATTCCATTAACTCAAAAGTGGATTGACACGTATCTCAATCCACTCATAGTGCATGGAAATACATACCGATTCATTTTGAATGGATGGAATCTTCATTACAAGGATGGCCTCACTATATATAGCAGATCCCTATCCCTTTTTTCACGGCTTTTTTACTCCCTCCATCGTGTCTCAACAAAAAATGACAATAAAATTATAAAAATACCACTAATATTGAGTGTCATTTCAATAATTCTATGAACCAATAAATTACTTTGTCCTCTCTTTCTCACGTCCTTTTCACTCTTTATATTGTATCTCAACAAAAAATGACAATAAGATTATAAAAATACCATTAATATTGAGTGTCATTCCCATATTTCTATAAAATATTTACATTCAATTATTACATGCATACGTGTTTGTCTTTCTTTCTCTTTTCTCGATTCTCATACTTGCCATGGTTATATAAGAGAGCGAGAGAGCATGCAGAGGCCAGAAGTACCTTATTTCCGAAGCCTTAATGAATTATTTTCGATAGAGAGAGATCCTTGGTTCCACATTCAATTCAGTCATAGTTAGCTTCAGAAGTTTCTTAAAACCATGACTTTCATTCCTCTTAATAAATTTATCAGGTTTCTTTGTGATGGCTGCTCATGGTGGTTGAAAGCAAACGACGAGGCTGATGGCAAAGGCTTCATTATCCAGGGAATCATCTTCCTTTCAATACTCATTATTACTCTTGCCATCTTTACTTCTGTATTGCTATCAAAGACATCGACGAAGGGAGAGTTGTCTTCGTTGCCACCAGGACCACGAGGGTTGCCTTTGGTTGGGAACCTCCCTTTCCTCAAACCCGACCTCCATAAATACTTCTCTCACCTTGCTAATATCTATGGTCCTATCTTCAAACTTCATTTAGGTAACAAGCTCTGTGTTGTGGTCAGTTCATCCTCTTTGGCTAAAGAGATCTTAAAAGACCATGATGCAACCTTTGCCAATCGCAATCCACCCATTGCAGCATTTCACATCACATATGGTGGTAACGATATTTTATGGAATCAGCATGGCTCGGATTGGCGTATGATGCGTAAGATATTCTTTCAAGACATGATGAGTAATGGAAGTCTTGATGCCTCTTGCAATCTTCGCCAACAGGTGATCCAACATATGGTAAGAGATGTTTATGCTAAGATCGGTACACCAATTGATATCGGTGAGTTTACTTTTGTAACTTTGCTTGATATGATTATGAACATGTTATGGGGTGGAACACTGAAGGGGGAAGATAAAACTAGGATGGGGGAGTTTCGGAGAGTGATAGGAGAGTTGGTTGATCTATTTGGTAAGAGCAATATTTCAGATATGTTTCCTTCCCTTGCTCGCTTTGATTTACAAGGGATTGAACGGAGGGGTAAGGAGTTATTTTTGTGGGTTGATAGAATCTTGGATTCAGTAATAAATGAGCGGCTTAAAATAAAAGCAGTGCAAGAGAAGCTATCAAAGGATGATTCACAGAGCAAAGATTTTTTAACAACTCTCTTGGAGCTCAAGCAACCAGATGGCGAAGCAAAATTAAGCATGAAACAACTTAAGGCCTTGTTGCAGGTAATTTTCCTTTTAAATTTTAAATTTAGTGGTTTATGCTCCGTTTGTTTTGATGTAAAATTTTACTCTAAAGTTTTACGCGTAATATTTTATATGTAAAAAAAATTTCAAAATTTGTTTCTGGTAAATGATAGAGAGATAAGTTTCTTCTGAATCCCTTATAGATGGATTCAAATCGTCTCCTCCCTATACTTCAGGGAGGAGGGGCGGCAACCCCAGTAGATGGTCGCCGCGTGGCGGTCGGATGAATCCAACCCCTCCGTTCAAGTCGACACTCCTTTGTCGGCTCGGCTTATTGCAGTTTTCATCATGGCCTAATGAATGTACATGAAAAGGAATCAATGTCAATGTGCTATTGGCACCAGTCGGTGTCATATAGATGGATCGTTATGTATAAAACTAATGTTGTCTGTATCTATCTTCACCTTGTTACCAGGACGCTATTACGGCAGGAACTGAAACCACAAGCGTTACATTGGAGTGGGCTTTTGTAGAAATGATGCAGAATCCTAACATAATGAGAAAAGCGCAAGAAGAATTAGGAGAAGTGGTTGGCATGAGTGACAAGGTGGAAGAGTCTCATATATCCATGTTGCCATATTTAAATGCAGTGGTGAAAGAAACTCATAGGTTGCACCCGGTTGCCCCATTCTTGGTCCCACACTGCCCAAGTCAATCTTGCACCATTGGTCAGTTTACTATCCCTAAGGGTACTAATGTCTTTTTCAATGTTTGGAAAATACATAGGGACCCCGAGGCATGGGAGGATCCTTTAGAGTTCTTCCCAGAGAGGTTCTTAAGAGATAATAATAGGTATGATTACTACGGCAACAACTTTAATTATCTTCCTTTTGGATCTGGAAGAAGGATATGTGCAGGGGTGTCTTTAGCAGAAAGGATGTCAACTTACATGTTAGCTTCTCTCTTGCATTCCTTTGAATGGCGATTACCAGAAAATGTAGAGCTTGATCTACAAGAACAATTTGGAATCGTATTGAAGAAAAAAACACCATTAGTTATCATCCCAACTCCAAGATTATCTAATGTAGAACTCTACATTTGATAAAGAAGGATTTGTTTCTCGTTCTGTTGTATGAAAAAGGGTTGTGTTGCATCCTCTTATGTAATTTCCGTGCTTTATCTTTTATCCTTTGTGTGCTCCTTAATTTTCTATTCCACGTTATCTCTTTCCATAAATTGTAACTTTTGGTACCGTATTTATTCTTCTTCTTCTTTTTTTTCTTTGTGCAAATATTTTGTTCTTATTTAATAGATGTCGTAAGGGATGTCAATCAATCGGTCCCGGTGGGTGCCATCCCCACCCATCTACCCATGTCAGTAGGTGGTGGTATTTGTCTGTGTTCAGGATCTCTGCTTTCCTACTTTGGTGGAGGTTTTATATGTACAATATTTTTTCATTGATCGATTGCTCACCATAGGAGATGAAGGACAGTTATGTTTGGTATGCATTTCCATTCTAAGAATACGTGTTCCATTATAAAACAATGCATTCTTATCTAAGAACAAGAATAATGTTTTGATACATGTTTGGCTATTTTACAATACTTAGAGTGTTACAAAAAAAAAAACTTCATGGGCAAAACCTCTCGTAGATACATAGCAAAATGAATGCTTCATTAATTTAGCAAGACAAAATGATCTATTTAATTTTATTTATAAATCCTACAATAATGATTTTCCATCAACGTTATTTCCACGGATGTCAACTTGATCAAGTTGATTATGGGCGGAGGGAGGAGGTAGAGGTTGTGAAAGGGAAAAAAAAGACATCAAGGGCCACAAGTGAAGTGAGAAGAGGGTTTCATATCTGTTTTTCCCCTCTTCCCTCGGTTCTTTCTATTTGGATTTCTCATAACCACATGGCTTTCTTTGGTTGCAAGGTATTTGAATTTCTCATAATCACATAGGCTTTGTTTGATTCGAACGAAGAAATTGAAGGGAAGGAAAGTGAAGTTTTTTAACTTTAAAATGAAGAGAATGAGAGAATTCTTTGGAGGGAGAGACAGCCATCAAAAATCATTAAGATATCCTCTCATTTATCACTTTAGTTGAACTCATCAAAATAGGTTCCCTAATATCTTTTCATTTACGATTCTCAATCCATAATTGCCTACTGTCATCCATTGATGTCGTATCATATTACTACATTGCTACTAAAGGAGGGAAGAGGTAGAATAAAAAAGGGATTCATTACCTAATATTATATAACAATATGTAATCTAATTAAATATATTTAGATAATTTATTATAAGATAAGTTAATTCCATTTACTCCCAATAATTTTTAGAAATTCTCCAGTAATAAATTAATTATTGGTATTACCATTCCGCTTAACAATATCAAAGAGTGAACTATAAGCATGTAATTTAATTATTGCCGCATCCCAATTCACATGTACATGTCATTGCAGAGATACTGTAATTGGACCCTAAAACATTGTTTCAGAGATAGTATGTGTAATTTTTGTCAAAAGAGGATAGTTCTGTGTAGTAAACTAATTGTCAAGGGGGTGTATGAGTAAATTTAAATAATATAAGGTAAAATAATTTTGTAAACCTTTTACAAAGCAATGTATTGGATCTAGATTTTTGTCAATTCATACACAGACACTCTCTCTCCTTGGTATTCTCCAAAAGGGAAGCGGATTATTCTCACGTGATTCAATTCAATACATACAACTATATGTGTACTCACATATGTGCCTTAAAATCACCATTCCTAGAAGGATATATATGATTTGATGACCATTTCAATTGGGTGTCCAACTTTAACTCTAGTTGAGAACATTTTTGGTGCAAAAACTAAGGACAACCAAAGCCCGCTATTAGTTTCATCACGCATAAAAGTAATCAAGATAATAAAATTCAGGATTGATGGACACATAATTCCAACATATGTATGATGAACTTGAGTCGACACTGAGAAGAGGGGTGAATCAGTGTTTGAAATTTTTCTCTAATTTTTCTTAATTTTTTACTGCTGCTCAGAGCTGATGGAAAACCAAAGTTTCGACATACACAAAAAACGTATGCAAATATACCTTGCTACCACTCAGTGGCCAGGTCTACCAGATTTACACATCCACCCTGCAAGCTATTCCACGCACTTCGAAATATACCAGAAAGTAAAACAATCAACACAAGGATATTACGTAGTTCACCGTGTGTGATGGTTAATCCACGGAGTAATGCCTAACTGGCTCCGTGTTTACTCAACATTCAGATTTTAGTCTCTTATAAGACAAGGATACTAACCCTAGGTTTTTCTAGCATAAAACTGAGAGAGCAAACAATGCCAAAATTCATGCTATGACAGTCAATGTCTAGCACCCACTGAATATAATGAAAAGAATATTTTTGGTGCTTATAGAATTGCCCTACAATGAAACCCACAGCTAGTTAGGTATTCAACAGTTTCCACATAGCTAACAAATAAATTTGAGAAGCAAACAATATGCAAAGTTGAGTGGATCTTATAATCAATGCTTCCTCTGTACCTGGAGATGTCTGTAAAAATTTAATGGCCCACTGGAATTTCCAACAGCCCTCATTAATGGAAAAACTTCAGTCTTCAACAAATCCTTTACTCACCACACTTGTTTTTCTCCCTCACAAGCAATAATCACCATAGATGTACAAGAATGGCTCTATCAATCTCTCATAAATAATTAAAACTCCATTACTGAGCAACAGAGAGATTGATTGGTGATTGAATGCTCAACCCACACTCTTCAAACCTTCAAAACTCAAGAGAACACCTTTTTATTTGTTTTTCCCATCTTTTCACATTTTTTTCTTCTTTTTCACAACTAGCAACACCATCCAATAGGTAGAGCATCAAAAAATATGAAAACTACAACTTAAACCATCCGATTTAGAGTCCAGATGAAGGAGTTATGGCGGTTTGAAGTTTGGCCAATCAGAACATTCCAAAAAGCATCTTTTAAGACATTTCCATGCACCCTCTCAACACCGAATCACCGCCCCATTGACGTGTTGTCGAGTTCCGATTGGCGGAGACGGAATCTACACTATCAGCCGTCGGATAACCTTAAAAAGGTGGGAAAAGCCAGAGGCAGTCAGATCTGAATAAATCGCGTCTACTTGTATTAGAGATCACATGGGCCGCTGGATTCGGATATGCTCCACCATCACACCGTAGACGGTTCACACACTAGACCAGACCTCCGCTCCACACAGTAGCCACAACTTTTTGAGATGCCAGATGCGGATCTTTTAGAAATAAACATTGAATTTTTTTTCTTACTTATAAAATGTTAACACTTAAAATTTTATGACAAAATTTTACATCAAAACAAACAGATCATTAATGTAATATTTCCCAATCTACAGCCTTATAGTCAAGGTTCAACTGCACCAACCCGAAAACTGGATCGCTTGCAGGCAATCTGGATCTGGATGGAATCACCTCTCACGTGTTTCACCCGATATTTGGGTTTGAATCGTCTTGCTGCATGGGATCGGGTCCATCCTATCCTGATCCGATCCATGTCCTGAAACGTTGCTCATAATGACGTACGTGGGCTGGCTCGGGTTAGGCTAATGGAGGCCTATTCTTGCCTAGAAATTTGGATTTATGATGGATGGTCGTCATGACCACAGTAATCATATAAGTTTTATGGGTATTTTGATTCCAGAGTTGCGAGTTTCATGATGATGTCAATGAGATTGCTTTTTATTATTTTTTGAAAAAATTTCATCTGACCCCCAAAAACTATGTCAAATTCCACCTACTACCCAATAGTTTCCAGAAAATCTATCCGGCCCCATTTAACTAACAAACTTGACTGAATATGTAAGTGGACAGTCTTGCCCTTTTAATTTGAAACTTTAAAACATTAAAATGAGATAAAATTACTAATCTACCCCTTTCTGTTTTTTTTTCTTTCTCCAAATTTCTTTTCTTCTCTATTGCAATTCTATTCGGTTCAGAGCCCTAATATCATATCTCCGTCGTCTCTTCTCTATTGCTATTCGGTGACTCTCCAGTTTCGAAGCTTCGGTATCCCGTCGACAACATCCAAAGTCCGGTTAGTATTTTCATCGTTGTGTGAGTTATAATCACAAGATGCTTTTCTGAAACTGCTTCATGCCATTCCTATCTCACAAGTTTTTTCTTTGTGAAACTATTACTCGCCATTCCACTTCCATATTTGCTTATTTTAAGCATTCTTCTTGCTTTTATCATGTTAAATCCCTTTATGAGAGAAATTCATGCATGTTTCAGGTTTCTCATCCGTCAAACCATTAGAATATGAGTATTTTGCCATTTCCTTCTCCATGGAAATAGAAATTTACTAGCCCTTTCTCTCTCTTGGTTTCTCCCTTGTCTGTAACTTGCATCATTTTGTTTAGAAATAGATTTTCCATTTAATTCCCCTTTGAGTAAAATGTTATGTGACGTTGATGTGGTCTATTAATCCTGCTGTGAATAGTCTATTTTCATGATGGAATTTTGGTGAGGTTGATACTGACCATCCATCTTATGAGGGTTTCAGGGAAGAACCATTCGGCAAGGCTACTGATCCTATCTTCACTCTGCTTGATTGAATTATATTGACAATATGGATGCGAAATGTGAGTCTTGTGGTGTCACATGTGTGACATGTACAACTATTAATGGGAAAAATCAGGGGAGGAAGTACTATCGATGCCCAAGATGTCAAAGCTTTGTTATGTGGTTGGACCAATTGAATCAATGCCCATGTGGAGCAGGGCAATGCAAAGTTAGAACAGAAAAAACAACAACAAACAATGGACGACGATTTCGATGCTGCCCATGTTCCACACGAGTCAGTGTTAATCTACTGTGTTTTTAAATGTCTTTTTCAATGAAAGTCGTCATGTATAATTAATTGTCATTTTCAATGATAGTTTTCTTGTATAATTGTCTTGGTGCAGGTGGATAATCATGGATGCGGGATGTTCGAATGGTTAGACACAACGGTATGTTCGCAGGGTGGTAGCACCACACATGCAATTGCTGAGTCAGGGGAATGCTCCCAGTAGACAGGAGAAAGCTCACAGATGGCAGCATCAAATATAGCAAGTGGTAGAAGTACATCCCCGGCTTACTTGAAAGGTTACCTAAGAGGAGCCATTAGAGTGAATGCATAAAGTTCTAAGTTGTATGAAGAGCTCCTAGAAGCTGTCGAAAAGCTAGAATTGAAGAATCCTAAAGAAAGAACTGATTAGTTGATTGTAGCTTGTAGGTTTTGTGCAACTCTTATGGTAGTCAGAATTTAATGATTCAATTAGGTTACCTCACTTTTTATGATGTACTAGCTTCTGTCAATGTACACTAAGGTCATGAGATTTCAAATTATTGAACATTTTGCTATGCTACGGAGATATCCTCTTTTCAAACTCTATATTTGATTAGGACATCATCATTCTTGTTTCTCTTCTTTATCCTCATTTTCCACAGCCCAAAATAATGCATGGAGTCCTATGCAAGAGTTTTGATACTCTGATCCTCTTGAATGCTTCCCTATACCAGGAAGAGTGTTTTTTCCCCCCTAGTATAACCATTTTGCAAACAGGTTAGCAGTATCAAGATTCATCTAAGCTTAAAGCCATTATTAACTTGACAAGAGGATTAATTGTCAAGGGTTGTAAGTCATTGAGTGTAGGCTCTTTTTGCAGCAACAATCTCAGCAAATATGCAAGATTTCATTTTTCCTCATTTTTCCTGCCCTTAAATGTTCTAAACTTGATCACAGCATTAGTGCATGCAACTTGGGCAGTCTTTTATATGTATGAGGAGTAGAAGAAGTCATCTTAAAATTCTTATGTTAGTTAAGGATGCCAAGCAAGACCCATGATACAGAAAATCCCCTCTTCCATTTGATAGGGTACAAATTCAGATAGGGTCTGTGGGGAACTTTTGTTGGTTTCTTGAGCTAGACGTTGCCCCAAAATTAGCCCCCAACCGATGTAGGATCAGCTGCCCTGCCTTTATCACGCAGCTGACCAACTAGAGCCATCTAGACTCTCATACAACGCTGCTGCTTCCTTTCCAAGATCATCATCAGACACAAATCCACTAAATTGTCTTACTGCTGCATATACAGTGAGATTTTTGTGAATGCTGAAACGGCAGTGAGGATTTGTCCAAATTAAGTGGTGGGTAATCCATATCTAAATGACTTAACCATGATGGAGCTGGTTCACTACTGTACAGTTCATATGCGAGGTTGACCTGAAGTGGAACTTGAAATACACAAATATAATGACAACCTTATTTTCCTTCCCTCCCATCTGTGTTTGTGTCTGTGTGTGTGTGTCTTGCAGATCTAGTCATCGATGTGTGTACACAAACGTTCTTAAGATGCAAAGGATCTAGAAACTAATAAGAATCAAAATAAGCAACCTCTTTAAGAGTAAAAGTACATGTCTTAACCACTTTCCTTTGTGTTGTGAACAAGAAACAGAAAAAAAGTCTATATTGAGTAAAAGTACATGTCTTTGGAACAAGTCAGCAAAAGGGTTGGAAACATCAAAGATTCCCAAGCATAATATTCCTATATGAATTATGTCCGACAAGTTCTATTCCTTTGACATAGAAACAGCTTCTTTTGAACATGATCTCATAATTTCCCCAAGCTTAGAGAAGCATCAAGGCAAAGCTCCATATCCTGTGAAAGAGATGCAAAATATACATTACCAACAAAGGATTGATTATTATAAAAGAAAGATCTCTACACCAACAATAGATATTAAAGCATCTCCATATAGATTACTTCCACACCACAGATCATTTAAAAAAGAAGGCTGCATACAATTTATAAATTAATTGACATTTTGGTTTCTTACTTACAGAAAGCTTCTTCCTATTTCTTTCCTTAAGCATTGCAGGAAAGGCAAATTTAGAGAAATCAGACCTAGAACCAGCTCTGATCTGAAGGCTCTTAAGGATAGGCTAATGACCAAGAACGTGGTATGTTGACTTGTCCATTTTGATGAATTCACTTTTCAATACATGTTTTAAAAATTGCTGATCCTTGTCTTTGTTATGGCATTTACAGGCTGAGGAAATAGCTGAGAAGCTATGTGAATCTGTAGCATCTAGTCTTGAAGGTAAAAAGCAGGCATCATTTACAAGGTTATCTTTAACAGTCAAGTTTGTAAGCCTAGTTCTTTGGTCTAGACATTTGTAGTCATATTCTCATTCAGAGTCCATTGTTTTGAGTTTTCATTTCAAAAGCTTCCATTAATGTTAGCTCCACTTGGGCTCACAGAATCAGTTACAGAACCAGCAGAAGCAAATGGAAATTCTTTCTGTATGTAGGTTGCCATCTTGGTAAACTAATTCTCCAAACCAGGAAAGACTTGAGAAGAAACAAAACAGACAAAGAGATGTATAGAGAATGATGCAAGATATGGATCTATGCTATAAGTATTTAGCCTTGGTACAGCTCATGTGACAGGTAATCTGTTAAGCATTATTAAAAAAATTAGGGGCCCAAATATACATGACAAGGACAGTTTGATACATGACAAGGACAATTTCATACATAAGTTTTCCCAACTTCTATAAATGCATCAGAAGATTATTAGTTCACATAAAAAATGGATCAAATGGATATTACTTCACCTTGTTCTAAGAGATCTGCCTACGTACTTGTGCCCATTTTCTCTTGAAATTCTCTACCTTTTTTTCCAGTCTTGCCAACCCTTTTGCCTAGATAGAGGGCTCTTGAGATGCCACAGATGATTGAGATCTAGTTTGCATTTGAGAACGAACAGGCCTAGCTTGCCTTTTGCGCTACAGAATCATATACAATAAGCAATAAGTAGGATAAATAAATGCATTCTTAATTTATAAGGCATACACAGACTTGTTAAGACCTTTCTTTTGGATGTTCCTTGCTGAGAGGTTCCTTGCTGAGAGGTTCCTTGCTGAGAAGATGCTTGCTGAGAGGATCCTTGCTGAGATGAATGCTCCTTCTTTTCTTTACATGTCCTCGAATTGTGCCCAATTCGAGTACAGTAGGAACATTTAACAGAAGATGTATGCTTTCTAGTTTGACTACCTGGTTGTTCATCATGTTCTTTTCTCCTTTTTTTGGATGGCCTACCTGCTCACCTCCTAAAAACTGGAGGTTGTATGACAGGACCATCTCCAGTGTTCTTGAAGGTGGCCAAACTAGGCATACCATGTATAATCTCAGTATAACAATCCATAAACTTTGTAGGACTGAAATATGGTGATACATGATCTTCTAATCTTCCTCGCTTGAACAGGATTGCAGCACTTGCATGTTTACATGGAAGTCCAGTAACTTTCCATGTCCAACACTCACACATGTTCATCTTCAGATCCAATACAAACCTATCTTCTCCATCACTGATCTTGAATTCATCTGGACCGCATGAAAGTACATTAAAAAATCTGGATGCATTTCGTGCCAATTCCAACTACTTCTGAAATGTTGGTGTCAACTTCCCCTTCAATGAACAGGCTAACTAGTATCTGCTTTGCATCCTTTTTATCAGTTCTCTCCTGATTTCATCAATTAATACCAGAATAGGCTTAGACCTAAAGGGATTGATCCAGTTGTTGAAGCACTCTGACATATTGTTAGTAACATGGTCACTAACAATGTCATGGTCAAAAGTATGTCGAGCCCAGGCTGAAACTGGATTTCTCATTAACCACTCAAATGCATCCTTACTCACTATAGATCTCTCATACATTGCTTTTTACTGTTTCCAGACAATAGTGCTGGGGAATGATTTGGTCCCCAGCACTACTGTTTCCAGACCACTGTCGAGAGAATAAAGATTAAAAATTTGTAAAGTAGCGATGTTTTCAGACATTTTGTAAAATAACAATTTCTCAGCACTATAATACTGATGTTTCCAAACAATAGTGATATTTCCAAACATTTGAACCTTTCCATGAAAATTAAGATTAAAAAATAAGGAAAGCATTAGGGAAGGGGAAAAACACCACTATCGAGAGAATAAAATTGGAAGAAATTTGAAAGAATAAAGAATGGATAAGAAACGCATAAAAAAAGGTTAGAAAACAGAGTCCCACAGATTAACAATGAACTAACCTTACTGTCGAGGAATTGACAAAAATTCTGTCGGTTGTCGGCTGTCGACTGAACCCACTCCTTCACTGTGAGGGAATAACTAAAGATTCAATTCATGACTATATAATGTTTGTAGGAAATTGACTGTGGTAATTTCATATTAGGGTTTCATACCTGAAGATTGGGAAAAATATACAAATGGAGGTTCGTGCAATCTCTGATAGGGGGCTTCCGATCATCTTCTGATGTCGAATCTTTGCCCTAAAATATCTAGGGCTTCCTTCCTACCTCGTACGAGAAGAAAGCAGACTCTGCGAATTTCTTCTCCTTTCTACAGAGAAGCAGAATCCATCGTTGGCGAAGATGGTTCACTGTAGTTGTCGCAGCTAACTGCTGGTTAAATAAAGCACAGACTACTGGTTGTCATCGCCGACTACAAATGGACAGCACACTCTAGTTAATAAAGAGGGTTCCACCGTTGATAGTCGTCGGGGAAGAAAGGTTTCGAAACAGGGTTTTTTCTTTTTTACTTTTACTGTTGAAGAATATTTGGTAAGTAAATGTATTTTCACTTTGGGGGGGGCATTATCGTCTTCTACTACAGGGAAAAGGGCAATATTGTCCTAATATTTGCAACTAACGGGACTATACTAACGGGTGGGGTCTATTTGACTAACGGTGAAAATATTTTGGGTGGTAGATGAGACATTTGGAAACCTTTCGGAGAATAGATGAGACTTTTGAAAATGTTGGGGGTCAGATGGAATTTGACATAGTTTTTGGGGGTTAAATGAAATTTTTTCTTATTTTTTTTTGGTAAAATATAAGATTCCTTTTTATACAGTCCACGAATGAAATTTTCTCCAATTCATATATATGTTTCGCTGCGTTGGGATGGGTCTTACTTGTGAACTCGTTAGAATGACATTAGACAAAAGAAAATATTCAATATGGTGTATATTTTCTCATTTGCTGATTGTGTATAAGGATATTCTAATTGAAACTGGTTCAGTGTCAACAACTGTTCACACCGGTGTTAGGGCTCTGTCAAATTGCACAAACCCTCACCCCCTCCTCTTCTTATGCAAAATATACCTTTGTTTATTGCAGTTTTCATCATGGCTTAATGAATGTACATGAAAAGGAATCAATGTCAATGTGCTATTGACACCTACTGGTGTCATATAGATGGATCCTTATTTATAAAACTAATGTTGTCTGTATCTATCTTCACATTGTTACTAGGACGCTATTACGGCAGGAACTGAAACCACAAGCGTTACATTAGAGTGGGCTTTTGCAGAAATAATGCAAAATCCTAACATAATGAGAAAAGCACAAGAAGAATTAGGAGAACTGGTTGGCATGAGCAGCAAGGTGGAAGAGTCTTATATATCCATGTTGCCATATTTAAATGCGGTGGTGAGAGAAACTCATAGGTTGCACCCGGTTGCCCCATTCTTAGTCCCACACTGCCCAAGTCAATCTTGCACCATTGGTTAGTTTACTATTCCTAAGGGTACTAATGTCTTTTTCAATGTTTGGAAAGTACATAGGGACCCCGAGGCATGGGAGGATCCTTTAGAGTTCTTCCCAGGGAGGTTCTTAAGAGATAATAATATGTATGATTACTATGGCAACAACTTTAATTATCTTCCCTTTGGATCTAGAAGAAGGATATGTGTTGGGGTTTCTTTAGAAGAAAGGATGTCAACTTACTGTAAGATATTTTTATGAGCTAAATTAATTATAAGTTTAGTTGGTTTAGTAAGAGTCTGGTTATAGGAAGACCAATTTAAGTATGACTAGAGATGGACCAACCTGGTCCACTGTAGGACTGGTCTAGGGTTGGGGGTGGTATTATAAATACCAATGATTAGAGTCCCCACAGCCACGGTGTTATTTTCTTCTCCTATTCCCATACGCAGAGAGAAGGTCAAGGGATCCCGACAGGCTATGAAAAACTTTGTTCCAAGCATTCCAAGCATTCAAAGCAAAGAAAACGTTCGAAAATCAATCTACAGAAAGAGGTATGTGTCTTATCATCTCTTTTTAATTCCCATGGTATTCTAGAAATCTGCGTGGTGTGTTCGTTAGGATTAATGGAAAATCTCATGGGAAAAACCCAAAGGGGATATAAAAATTCTTACAATGGTATCAGAGCCACCCACATAGATCTAGGATCGATGGGAAAGCATTGTAAAGATTGTATGTCTGAATGGATTGGAAAAAGGAAAAGGTTTTTTCTCTCAAAATTTTGTAAGAACCTGTCTATGGTTGAGACTTTCGAAAAAAAATTTCGAACTTGTAAAAGATAAAATAAATTTTATAGGATTGTAGGTCTCGGAGAGACAGAGCCGGCGACATGAAGTTCGTCACCAGAAGTGATGGGACGTGCCCTCACGCGCCGCCTAAAAAAGCGAGTGAGTTCCACTCTCCGACGTTAATTAATATTAAAAAAAAAAGGAAGGGCTGAAGTCACCGAGTCAACCCGTAAACCCTAGCGGGTTGACTCAGTGTCACCCAAAACTATGATCTGGGCCAATCTAGAACCGAGCCCAGATCCAAGGATCAGGTTCAATCCTAGCCCAAACCAAGACCGACCCAAGACCAGATCGCCCAAGGGTGCACGTGTGGTTTAGCACGTGCGACCCTGATACCCGGTCATTAGGTTGAACTGACCCAAATTATGAACCAGAAACCCCACCCGTGGACCCATTTTGTGACCCAAAAATCCGACCCAATGATCCAAAAACCCGGATGGGTAGGTTGGTTGGACTGGAGGTGGAACCGTTGATTGCGGTTCGATTTAAGAATAGACCATTTGTTTCAGTCTGGACTAAATCATTAAAAAAAAGATTTTAATTTGTGGGTTCGGTCTGCCCATAATCGAGCTCGGCCAGACCGAACCGATCCAGGCTGAACCGCCCAGAACTGGTTCAGGATGCAAGAATGTAGGTGCCGACTTTGATCTACGATTGTGGGCGCTAAGAGGTCGGATTTTGACACAGTTTTTTGCGCTGTGTTCGTATTTTCGTGCTCTACAGTTTGATATATAGTTTAACACAGTTTGGTGACTTGAGGAATTTATTTTTGACTAAAAGGTGTCCCAAATTAGTCCGGTTTGTTGTTTTCTGCTTATTTGTCAATTTTTTTTTGTACCAGATGCCTGTAGAAGGCTATGCGTGCATGAGATTTTGTTTATTGATTCACATGTACTGCAAAGTAGGGTTTGGGGATATCATTATGGAATTGGATGGAACCCACCAAAGTGGTACACCTAGTTTCATCATGATGTCTTCAAATTCAAAGTTCATGTATTTGTAAATGCTTGTGTAAGGGCGATGTACACCCAAAGGTGCCATTGTCAAGTTTTGTTCAAATTAAAGTTTGTGGGTGTCATGTAAAGATTTGGTGAAATCCACCAAAGTGGTACACTCAGTTCCAACATGATAGTCCTCAAACCCCAAATTTATGCATTTACATATACAATAAAGGATATATTTTTAATACACTGTTCCCCATGGTGTGAAAAACAGCTAAGAAAGACAGTGTTAATCCAAATGTGGCATTGTCAAAGTTAAAAGTATATTTATACACATGAGTTGAAAGGATTTTGACTTTAAGGGGTCTCATTAACCCAAAAGTGGTGGGATTTCTGAGAGTCATTATTCTTTCGCAGTCACTACACAGAAACTGAGAAGACTACTGCATGTTTATCCCAAAGGAGAATGTGTAGTTGGTTAATTCTTGAAAAAGAATATTTATTTGCATAAATGGTTTACATGGTTAATGCAAGTAAAGGGTATGTGTATGAGTCTTCAGTTGTTTGATACTGTATTTAAACTCCTACACTGATGTGTTCATCCAAGTATGACTGTCCCAAAGAATGTTTTGATATCTATTTTTTTCTATTCGAGACAAAGTATAAATAAATATAAATTACATGTATTTATATGAGTCTTGTGTAATTTATCTATTGCAGGACATTTGTGTTTGGACTCATATAATAATGATGGTTTATGTCTCCTAGGATATCTGTCTCAATGAATGTACTATATGGTTTGGTAGTTTCTTTTCCACTCTTCCTGGGACAAAGAATAAATTTTAGGGAAAATATCTACCACACCCCCTGTAGGTTATTGTAATCTCACCCACCCGCCATCGTTTGCAATAATATCCCTAAGACTCCCTACTTTTGAAAAGTTGTATCCATCAGACCCCCTCCTTTAAGATATGTCCCTCAATCGATGACATGTCACCATTTTAATTTAATAAATGACAGAACTACCCTTCTCTTTTAATTTTATAGAACTTAAAACCTTTTTCTTTTTTTCTTCTTCTTCGTCGACAGATTCTCATGAGTTGGATATGGCCAGAACCTGATTGCGAGCCGGAGAAAACCATTACACAGTACGATTTTCATAAATATGCTACCATTACACAGGAGTAAAAACTGAGGTTGTCTCTTGTTCCATACGATTTTCATAAATATGCTACCATTACACAGGCTACCAATGGTAGCATATTTATGAAAGGTACAAGAGACAACCTCAGTTTTTGATAGTTTCAGCTTGAACCACATACTTAGGGATCAAAACACACAGGCAGATGTTCCAAATTGGCCACCTCGGACTTATCAGACCTTGATCACTCGGTGTATACCGAAACCTTACTACAATCAACAGTGGATTCAAATTCCAAAATGGTAGTTCCAACCACGGTAGAACCATCATGGATAGATCCAATTTATTCATTTCTCAGAGAAGGTATCCTCCCTGAAGAAAGAAAGGAGGCTAGGCGGATACAATCCAAAGCTACCCATTACGTAGTAGAGGCAGATACTTTGTACAAAAAAACCTTTACATTCCCCTTACTACGATGTCTACGGCCATCTGAAGCAGCTTTGGCAATCAAGGAGGTACACGAAGGAATTTGCGGAGCCCATCAAGGAGGGAGAGTCCTCGCTCATAAAATCTTACGACATGGCTACTACTGGCCAAAAATGAGGAAGGAATGCATAGACTACGTCAAAAAATGTGGGAAGTGCCAGTTATATGCCCCAGTTCCCCATCTCCCAGCAGCCCCTCTGAGGTCAATTGAAGCAGCCTCAATTCCCTTTGCCACCTGGGGAATGGACATCATAGGTCCTTTTCCCCCTGCTCGCTACCAAAGAAAATTCTTCATCATCGCGGTAGACTATTTTACCAAGTGGGCTGAGGCAGAGGCAGTATCCAACATCCCAAAAAGCACAATACGTGAGTTTTTCAAAAAATCCGTTGTCTATCGCTACGGTATTTCGTGGGTGTTAATCACTGACAATGGTAAGCAGTTTGACAACAAGGCCTTCTTCGCGTTTTGCGAAGAAAACCATATTTGATCATCACCATGGGGCAGTGAAGCACCCCCAGACCAGTGGACAAACATAGTCCACCAACAAGATTCTGCTCAAAGGGATCAAGACTCTGTTAGAGGGCACAAAAGGTCGATGGTTAGATGAACTGCCTCACATCTTATGGGCAGATCGAACAACCCCCAAGACGGCCACTAGAGAATCACCGTTCATGTTGGCCTTTGGCGTTGAAGCAGCTGTCCCCTTGGAAGTACGCATCCCCTCACACAGGATCACCCATTATGACCATGTCACCAATGAAGAAGGGTTGCAAACAAATTTAGACCTCCTAGAGGAGACCAGAGATTAAGCCCAGATCCAGATAGCAGCTCAACAGCAACAAGTGGCCAAGCATTACAACAAGAGGGTCCACGAGCGATCATTCAGGGTCAGGGACCTCGTTCTCCGATGCACAATCGCCTCCGATCCAACCAATCAAGGGAAGTTAGCCCCAAACTGGGAGGGACCATATCAAGTCACTCAAGCACTTCTTATCATCTTGCAGACATGGAAGGCAAGGCCCTACCTCGTATTAGGATCGGGAGAACACAAACAAACAAGAAGCACACGAAGAATTAACGTGGTTCAGCACCCCATCGTGGGATGCCTACGTCCACCAGAGAAAAGAGTGACTTTCTTCTATTCCCAAGAACAGTCTACAAAATTCTCTACCTGACAGGCATATCTCATCTGTCAGCCTTACAGCGTTCCAGCTATCCACTGTCTGAGGAGAATCCTCTACAGCCCTTGTAGCCTTACCTAGGTTTTCCCACACAGAGACAATATATAGGGAAACCTAGAAACCCTAATCCCACTACAATTATAAGTTTAACCCCATACATGTAATAGACTCATACCCTAATACAAATACTACCCTTATAATTGTGTGGACCCCACAGAATACAAGACACCAACCCAACAAATCTCCACCTGGCTTGAATTCTGCAAACCACCTTGAAGAAAACCCATTGATGTTGATTCTGTAAATCCGTCTCTGCCAAACCGCTACACCCAAACGAGCATAGCCCACACCCCGTCTGGGTGTCCCGTACAGCTCACCGCTGCACGATGTGAAGTGACTTTATCTCTCCCACTGCTGCAGCATCACCAGAAAGATCACCGTCACTCACAGTCCTCTTGCAACTCCAGTTGCATCTGGAACCCGAGTCTCTCACCACCGCACCTCCATTGCAGCCCTTGAGAACCGACTCCTTATCCCAGCCCTCTGCAACTCGAATTGCACCTGGAACCCAAGCCTCTCCCCTCTGCATCTCCAATGTAGACTTAGAGATCCGACTTCTTGTCCCAACCCGTCAGTACTCCTTTACCCCACGGTGCAACATAAACTGGTCATTATGTGCATCGTACCGGGATTCAATCCCACCATCAGATCCAACACTCAATCCGACCAGATCCTCGAACAGCTACCATCGTCCCATCAATCTGAACACGATCTCCCAGCCGTCGTTGACCATCCACTCCAGTAGCACCAAGACCCACGTGCGATACCACCTGGTGTAATACCATCCACTCGACTACCACCAAGATCCACGTGCGATCCTATCACAAGCGAGAATGCCACATGTGATAACATCTTCCCCAAATTTATTTCCATACCAGGAAATCTTACTAGATGGATATCCACCTTCGCCATCTCTTCTTGTCGGCACAAAACTACTATTTGAAGAAACAAAGAGATGCATAAATTTCACCCAAAGAAACAGAGACTGCTGTACGGAGTGAATAACTTAACTTAGAAAACTCCAATAAAAAATCTGACCGTACAGATTGACGAACTATGTGTCCTCTACCTGTTATCCAAAAATCAGCCCAATCGGACCACGGATGACCTCCCGATTGTATGCTTGATCACGACTGCGTAAATCACCTACGCCCAGAAAAACTGCTACTCTCTTTTTCTTCTTCTTATGATGCTAAACCCTAACCCTAATCCGTTTTTGTTCTATTTAAAAGATTAAATACAAGGCAAAAAGGAATGGGCTTAAAACACACAAAGGTTTGATCGAGCCTTTATCCACAAACCCTAAGCATCATTGTACTAGGGTTTCCCGTGGAAACCCTTCTCACAGATTCAATCCTTTTTTTTTTCTTCTTCTTCTTCATACTGCGTACCTCCTTCGTTCTTCAAAGAACCCTAGCTCTGATACCACTTATTAGGATCGGGAGAACACAAACAAACAAGAAGCACACGAAGAATTAACGTGGTTCAGCACCCCATCGTGGGATGCCTACGTCCACCAGAGAAAAGAGTGACTTTCTTCTATTCCCAAGAACAATCTACAAAATTCTCTACCTGACAGGCCTATCTCATCTGTCAGTCTTACAGCGTTCCAGCTATCCACTGTCTGAGGAGAATCCTCTACAGCCCTTGTAGCCTTACCTAGGTTTTCCCACACAGAGACAATATATAGGAAAACCTAGAAACCCTAATCCCACTACAATTATAAGTTTAACCCCATACATGTAATAGACTCATACCCTAATACAAATACTACCCTTATAATTATGTGGACCCCACAGAATACAAGACACCAACCCAACACCTCGAGCATGGAATGCAGAACACCTCCGTCCATTTTACCAGTAGTTTTCAACATGATGTAACCCGGCCCTGATGACCATATTTTCAAATCAATGAAAGTGCCCCTTGAATTTTCTATATTTTTTTTACTATTATCATCACAATGAGAGAAAGGAAGCAGGATAGGTTGAGTTCAAGCTTAGATCGCGACCCATACGGCTAAAAGAGTTCACTAACTAGAGGACATATTTGGCCAAGGAGGGTAGCCTGAGCTCAACCTTAAATTGTGACCCATACGGCTGAAAGAGTTCATTAATCTATGAACACATTTGACTGAAGAGGGTAGACGAAGCTCAGTTCGATCAGGCGACCTCGGTCTGGCTACAGAGGTAAAAAAAAAAAAAAAGGAGAGAGAAGAAGAGAAAAAGAACACATGAGCTCGGCCATGTGACATCAGGTCATTTCTTGCTCAGTTAAATCTTATAGATTCACCAGAACAACGAGGCAAATGTTGGGAGAGCATTCTTTTTTTCACTTGCTCAGTCGAACCTTACAGATTTACCAGAGCAACGAGGCAAGTGTTAGGGAAATCTCCCATGTCACCAATGACATGGCGACAGCTAGGATCCAAGCATCCACATCAATACACGGACGTTCCCATAAATCCAACCAATGGATAAGGACAAAAGCGCTATTTCTACAGCTTTACAAGGATGTTTCGGTAATCACACATCAAATGAGAGTAAAAGCGGCATTTACAAAGATACACTATTCACTATAAATATCACAAATCCTGAGATTTCAGGTACTTCTACATTTATTACTCTTTCTTGGGATTATCGCTCTGACACCTCCGACTGAGAATCTCTCACCTATCCCATTTAAATATTGTTGTGGGCTCGGATACCAAGCTCATCGACTGTTCATAGAGCCCTAACTTAGACATCGGAGTGGACCCGGGGCCATAGGGCCGCCTCCCCTTGTCTTTGCTTGTCTTGCAGGTCTAGTCAGCATAGTGGACCTCGGATACAGATTTGGGCCGAAACAGTACCCTAAGTGTAATATCTTTTAAACGTTAGGTACCTTTGGTATAATTTCTCAAAACGTCAGGTACCTCTGGTACGATTTTTGAAATGTGAGGTACCTCTGGTATAATTTCTCAAAACGTTAGGTACCTCTGGTGTAATTTATCATTTTTTAGTTATTATCATGCATCTTCTTGGTAGTTTAAGATTTATCAAAGCTCTATCTTGTCACTTGGCCAAATAAAACTTAGAAAAAATTTCATCTACACCCCATCAAGGATTGTTAACATCATCTACACCCACAAGATTGCAGAAACATCACCAAGGTCCACTTAACTGACGGAAATCACTAAAAATTTTTATATACAATTTTACCCTTTATCTTTATATTTTATCCTTTTAATTTTAAAAAACCTAAAATATTTATTCCAAACCGCCCTCTTCTCCCAAGAACGTGAAGATTTTTCCAAAGAACGTGATGTTATGTTAAACAATTCCGCTTTCATTAACATGCTCTCGATCTGCTCAATGTTTTGAAAGAGTCACCGTGGACAGTGGCGGGCAATCTCCTGCTTCTGGAATGCTGGTCGGCCGATTGAAACTGGACGTTCTCTTCTTTTCAGATCTGGGCGCAGCTGAATGATATCCCCAAGGGGTGCTGCACAAAGCAATAGCGCCTCGACTGGTTGCTAAACTGGGTGTTCCTTCGCAACTAATGGTGATTGAATGGATCCCTCAAGGACAAAAGTCCATTACTTGCGGGCTCGAGTTACTCTTGATGTTTCCCAACCACTCCGCCATTGTCTGAAAGTTCAAAGTAGAACCGGTCAAGAACGTTGGATTACTGTCAAATATGAACGACTTCCACTCCATTGTTTTTTCTCTGGTTTTTTGGGGCATGAGCAGAATTGATGTGCGAAGAGTTTTGAAGCTGATCAACTGCATCGGGTAACTCATGGCTATGACCCTCTCTACATTAAATTTGGCCTTCTTTCACTCTCAGATTGAAGATTCTGAGGTCCTCATCCTCGTTTCCTCCTGAAACCTCCCATCTGAGCGACAAAACGTTTTTGATCGAATTCTCAAGAATCTTTTGGAATGAGTTTTAGGGTTCCAAAGAGAAGAAGATGAAAAAAAAAAGAGGGTAAAATGGTATTTTACCTTTACTCTAAGGGCAGTATTGTCCATGAAAAATTTTATTTCAGCTGACGTCAGCATCTAACGGGAATCAACTGACGGAGTGGACTTCTTTGATTACCACAGCCAAAGTTTTGGGACCTAGGTGATGTTTCTGCATTCTTGTGGGTGTAGATGATGTTAACAATCTTTGATGGGGTGTAGATGAAATTTAATATGTAAACAGGAAACCATCCCAACTCTCATCAGTCCTGCTATGTCGTACTAATAATAAATAAATAAAAATGAGTCATTCATTCAAATAGGGGATAACTAATTCACTTAAGATCTGTTAGAAATCAGAAATGTGGTCAACAGGTTTACGTAGTAACTGGTGGATCAAACGAGTCCCATGATATTGGCATTACAAACGTGCACATGGACACATACATTTTTAGTGATCCTTATCGTGTTTGTATTTATTTAATGGGCAAGGGATTTACATGTTGCTTTGCATATAATGGCATCTCCCACACCAAGCTAATGATAGCATGGGAGAGGGTGCCTCGTATAATTAGGGTCGACATGATCTGGAAGGAGAGAGAATCTCTTCCCATTATTTGACTTTTGATTGAGGTATTGACTTGTCTGGGATGCCTATCCATTCAACACAGTAGAGTTTGGAGTGAGTCAAGTTTTCTGATCAATTAGAATCCTGTTGTAAACCATTCATATGACTCAAACAGGTTGACAGTGGATTTAGAGCTTATCTACGTATTCAAATAAACATGTTTCCGTGGAATTTAATCTGCATTGAGTTAATTTAAAGTCGAGAACAAGGAAAACACCTAGAGTGTATGATCAAATATGGATTTTAAGCCTAGATATGACCAATTAATCAAAATATCAGTTTATCTCAAGAACATTGGTTGTTTTTAAAGCATGTACTTAAAGCATCTGAATTTGAAGATTGAGAGTGAGAACATCACCCCTACAAGAACTAGGTCACTAAGTATTCGAATTTTTTGAAAGAAAAAATTTCATATAGACCGCATCAAAGATTGCTAACATCATCTACACCCACAAGAATGCAAAAACATCACCTAGGTCCACTTAACGGATAAAAATCACTAAATTTATTGAAATACAATTTTACCCCTCAAATTATACATTGAAAAATTAAAAAATTATGTTAATTTACTAATTTATCTTTTAAATGTAACTTATATTTTCAAACCGCCTTCCTCTCCGGTGACGTGAATATTTTTTCGGCCACGTGAGCTTGAGACAAAATCTCTGCTCTCTCCCTCTCTCTCTCTCTCTCTCTCTCTCTCTCTCCAACAGAATTCTCTAAGCATGAGCCATTCCTCCTGTCCAAGATTCTCCAGTGTGTTTCACGGAGTAGATGTTGCTGAAAAACCCGATCATTAGAGATCTATGCGTAATGCAATACTGAATAACGGAGTCAGTGAGAAAGTAATAAGGAGGAATTATAATTACAAACCCTAGAAGGACCAATCAGGGAAAACCATGCCCAAAGACCAATCATTCCCACAGTACTGAAATAACCGTGGTGGAGCAATGGCTTTTGGTTGTTGGTAATCGCTTACTCTAATCACCGGCCAATCATCGCAGTGAAACATGAGATCCAAGTCTGGCAATCTCCCTGGGTACTTTCTCAGTAACTGCAGAATTCCCCACCATGTAAATAAATCTCTGGTTTGAAACGATTTTCTGTATTGCTCGATGTAAACCCTTCCTTTCACTATCACCAAACGGAAATCAGCCCCACTTTTGGCTCTCTCCACCATCTCTTTTGTGATTCCTTTGATCTTCCATGGCCGTAAATCTTCATGGATCCAACGGAAATAATCTGGGCATGAGCTGTTGCGATCATCTGTGGTTTTGAAACTCACTGGAGAGATTGCTGGGCAGCTCTTTGTTTGCTTGACTGTCAAGCATTCCAGTTGGATTTCTTGCTTCTTTGAGATGAGAATAGTTTTCCATTTTGCGTCATCGATGGACTGCAGAAAAAAAAAGACAAAAAGGTGGAATTGTTTTGGGATATCCAGATAAAGAATAAATCCGTTAGAGGTTCCATCGTCTATTCTCTATTTGTCAAATAGGTCAAGTAAAAAATCGAGAAATCAGGTCACTAGAGATCTCTGCGTTGCATCCCTCGTCGGTTGCGTTGCTCTCTCCCCTACTTTGATTTTAGGGTGAAATGGCAAAGCTTGGGATTTTCGAATAGGTCCTATTTCTCTTACATCTCTACTGATTAATACTTAACCCTGCTTTTCAAATTCTCAAAAGAACCCAGAAAAGAGAAGAGGATAAGATCTGCAAAGAAAGCAGAAGTTGAAGCGGAAGAAGAAGCAGATGCAGAGCAGAAGATGAAGATATGCAAGGGTATAATGGTCTTTTCAATAGACCAAAAAGGTATTATCATCTCTGAAATATTTCAATCCAGCTGACGCCAGTATCTAATGGGAATCAACTGACAGAGTGGACTTCTTTGATTACCACAGCAAAAGTTTTGGGTAGTAGATAATGTTTTTGCATTCTTGTGGGTGTAGATGATGTTAGCAATTTTTGATGGGGTCTAGAAGAAATTTTTTCTTTTTGAAATGAAGCTTCTCAGGACCTCTGCTTTAAAATAGCCTTGGTTGTCTACTTCTCTCCTTAAAATTATAGCCTTGGTTCTGTTTCTTTTCATTCCTATATCATTTTCTTTACCTTTAATACAATTCCTGCAAAATATTTTCCATCGAAACAAAAGATTAGCTTCATTGCTTCTTGTTTTTTAATTAGATTAGATGCTCCTTTTAGAAGATTTCCAAGGAAAAAAAAGTGAGAATAATTCAATCCCCTTCTCTTCTGTAAAAGGCTCTGTACTCCATAGTTGCCTCCGTAAATGTGTTTGTGGTACCAAAATGAATATTATTGTCAAATTTCCCCTTTATTTGGTTGATTACAGCACATTCCCATTATGTTGTATCACTAATCTCCCCCCAAAAAAAAAAAATTATGTTGTATCATGGAAATCAAATATTAGATTAAGGTAAACACCTCATTCACAGGTATTTTTTTACATCCAAAGATCCACAAAGATTTTTGTGCTTTGTATGTATAAATCTCATTAGCATAAAGATGAAAACTGCATGAGTAATATGAATAAAGTTAGCATTTACAAGAAGATAAGTGATGATGGCAGGCGGCTCCAAGCACCATGCCCAATCGATACTGAAATTTGGTGCATCTTTGGTAAGCACAAGAAATTTTTTTTACAGATTAGATGCGGCTCAGTTGAAAGCAATGGCACTCTGAAAGATAGAAACAGGGGAGTTGGCCGATAAAGATTGGACAGTAACGATCAACTTCAATGAAAGAGATTCTAGATGTTGCTCGATTCAAGGCCTTGATCAGGACTAAATCATTGCTCTCAACCTGGCCTTCTTTACAATTTAAATCCACGTGAGGATTCCACCTCGGCAAGCCTTTGTGTCAGCCCAAATCACCCTGAAAAAAAGCTGATCTATGTTGAAGCCTAGAACCACCATTTTTTTTCCCTGGAGATTACAGATATTCTCTGAAATTGCATGACAATTCTTTTCAGCACTGATTGGAGATGCTCTAATTGGGGGAGCCAAATGATGCCTCTGTGGTTGGGTATCGAGAGATCTCTGAAGTCATCATGCCCTATAGACAGTATGATGTGGTATGGATGCTGTACTTTGAGAACAGCTTCATTGTGCACTTTCCAAATATGCCAGAGCCAGTGTAAGCAATTGCAGGACACATCAAGAAGGTCATATCACTGCCGCCTTCTTTAAAGCTTGCATCCTGAGAAACTTCCAGTTCTCATGGCAATGCTATATACAGCTTTATCTTCTCCTGAGAATAGAGAGTTTTTCGACCCCGGGTTCTAGCCCTCCATTCTTCAACCTAAAATGATCTCAGACCCACATCACCTGAGTTTCATTTCTCATTGAATTCACCACAGATGTGGCACCAAGGATCAATCCAGACTCATACTGAGAATTACCCTTTCATGTGTAAACCCTTCAAGAAAACTTCTCAACATACATGAAGGCTGTCACCCCATTACCAGCTTCAAGAAAAGTATATACAAAATGTTTAACCATTTTACCCTTTGTCATATTGATGGGGAGTGATTGTCAATCCTCTTGTTTAAAAAATAGAGAACTCATTCACTTAAGGTTGATAAATGGACTGTTGAATATACTTGAAAGCTTTCTGATAATTTAGAAAACCCATAAACCAGAACTCAAATTTATCCACAGTAACTACTTGTATGTACTTTTGGGTTGGCTTTTTCATATTTTCACTTTGGTTGGCTCCTTTGATTTTCTTTAGGGGAATCATGACCTGTACAGAAATCAATAAAATAATAAGATTGATTGAATGCTTAATATACCATCTGAAGTATTTTAGAGAGAGAGAGAGAGAGAGCAATTAAATTTGTAGAATTTTCTCCTGAATCTACCTTGTAATGTGTTCTAATTAGCTCTCCTGTTGCCAGAGTACATTTAAGAGATCTCTCGCTGTAGAAGGCAATTCTTTCAGTGGAGATAAAGAGGAGCCCGGCAATAGGACCAGCTGTTGTTGACAAATAGCATTGAGAAGCATTTGATAGCTTCTCTCCTACTCTAACATTGAAAATCTGCTTGAATAACTTCTCCATACCACCTTCTTGAAGAATTTTGGAACCCAATCTCGACTTCCCCTTCACAGTTGCAGATACCTTGGGCCCCAATCTAACTGTAACATCCAACAATTAAAATCCACAGTCAAATGCTATTCATTATTCTTACTAATGACAGTACAACTTTTGGAAGGAAAAGAGATTACACAAGTAAGTTTTAAAGAAGAGAAAAGAAAGAAAGAAATTGAGACCTAGTTCAGATCTCTGTCAAATATGGTTATTGAGAGAATTTTCAAAAGACATCTTCAGATAAATTTAGTCAATAACGAAGATACCAAAATGGGAAAAATAGAAGGGAACTGGTTTTGGTTTATCATTTACAAATGAGGAAAATAGAAGGGAAACGGAAAAAGGGAACCAGAATGATAATTCAGCATAAAGAACAAGACAGTTACCGTGCTCGCGAACCCCATGCATGAAATCGTCAGATTTCTTCCCCAGTTTGTTGATCCATTCTTTCAGTGTATCTACTCTATCTGCGTTGCCAAAGCTAACCCATAAATATGCCACTAAAAGATTCAATTTCTTTTAAGAACTAGTAGCTTAGCAAAGTACTTGCGAGAGAGAGAGAGAGAGAGAGAGAGAGAAATGACTTTACTTTGTTTGGATATGGGACACTCCTTTGAAGGAGTGGAAAGAAAATATGAGGTAGCAGTTTCAGATAGAGTAGTTTTGCCTGCTGATTCTTCAACTGTATAAGATACCGAGCTGACTGGAATTCCAACGACATGATCTTGAAATGGGTTCTTCATATTGAATGAGAACAAATTCAATCTGTTCTTGTTTACTATTGAAAAGCCTTCTCTTTCTTATCTGAGACTAGAACACACAAATTTTCTTCACAGCCAGAGAATAGATAAGATGAATAGCTTTCAGTGGTGAAGCAAATCTTGCAGTTTAGTTTATTTAAGAGGAACAAAGTTTTGTGGTGAATCACAACTTTCTGTTTCCAAGTCATAGCTGGCTCATCAACAAGAACAAAGACAGTAGATAAAAGAAGGAAAAATAAAAAGGTCCCCTAGAAGGTTCTGTCTGATGGCCACGGCCTTCCAAAGAAAAAGAAAAAAAAAAAAAAAAAAAGGGGATGTGGCCATATGGGTTGTTATATAAATATAAAAACAATAAAGATAAAAATTCATTCACACGATCCCTTGTTGAGAGGCCTCAAAACTGCCCACTTTCATTGTGCCACATAGATAGTTGTTGTGATTATTCTAACCAATGGATATAGAAGGCATGGTCTGGATTAGCCATGAGGGGAAGTTCAGACTCAAATTCTATCAAATATCCCCATGTAAGTCCATGCACATTTACAGTACTCCAATTGCCCCAGTGCACTCTGCCATTGTCATAGATTTTTGAAAGCTCCTTTTCGTCGTTGGGAAACCCTGTTTGGACTCAAATTTAATGTGAGCAAGAAATCTTGAGTATACCTATCTACAAAATTTAGGCTGTGAGGAAGGGATCTTGGGATCTACCAGTCCTCAAAATTAAGGCTGCATTGAGAAGGGTCTAAACAAAGCTGTACTGAAAGAATTCTTATTAAAGCATTTGAGCACTCATCAAATGAAATCAAGAACTTGGGTCCAAATCCATAGATTAAGAAAAAATCAAACAAATAAATAATGCAGATATAAGCAAGATTCTTATGTAAATATAGTTATGATGCTGGAGGTAATTGTGTAATAACTATTATATAAGTCTATATTGGGACTGTGTTCAGACTCGGGTCTCCACTGTGATCAAAATCATGTGTCAAAGGATTGAATCACCGGCCAAAATATATCATGGGATCTCTGACGACCAGAAGATAAAGTCTTTCCATCAATGCTACTGCTTTGGGTTTCCAGAGAATGGCATGATTATGAATTTAATAGTCTTGTTATTTCTGTGGTCAAAGTCAAACTGAAGTTAACTCAATAAAACCAACCCATTTGCAGGGTTTTTATTAATTTAGCTCATGCCCTAGCCTGATCGAATGAAGTATTACTCTTCAATAATACGTTTTATCATCTAGCTTATGCTGTTTGTCTACATGTTTATCATCTAACATGCCATTTGTTTCTCTGATGCAGCCATAAGCTTCTGTTATTGATTCTAGCTACCTGGTCTTATGATTACATGCCTGGAATTAAAATATAAAAAAGAGATATCACAGACAAAGCCAAATCTGCCTATTTAATATCACACATAAGTCATATTAGTACACCGACATAACAAAATTGATGTTAGATACTAAATCAGCGATGGTAAATTACCTTAATATGTGTGACAACCCAGCCACTACTTTAAGAAATCACAATGAAGTCAAGCCCTGGAAAAAAGAAAAAGATAATTATAATAAGCCAATCCCAACAATGCATGTGTATGCTTATCTGTCAAGCCCTGGACAATAAGAAAAAGACAATGACAATAAGCCAATCCCAACAATGCATGTGTATGCTTGTCTGTGATGCAAGGATTTTGGCTCTTTTTCCTACTCATCCTGAGGTGGGAAGAGAGTGGTCAGTAGGCCAGGCAGTTAAAGATGCTTCAGCTCTTCTATTAGTGTCCACTTCATCCCATAGATGACAAAACCATGAAGTAGCTAACAGAGAAACTTAAAGGTTCTCTCTGGAAAAAAAAAATGGATGTGGAAAGGAGAAAGACCATCAACCCATAGTTTATACTTTTGAAAACATGGAGAGGGCATCACTACATCAGAACTGCATCAGCTCGAAATTCCTATTGGTCTTCATAAAGTAACAATTGTCCCATCATATGACTTTTGAGGCTTTATTGAGTCGGTGAAAAGATTGCCTTATCTTCTCCACAAGGATCATAAGCTCATAGCAATGAGATAAAATAATGGAACTAGACAATCAATATCAAGTAGAGGCTAAATTTGCAAGAAGATGAAAACAGGTCAGATTTGATGTGGGCAGTGGCTAACCTGTGGGTAGGGCCGAAAACAGATTGCATGTGGGCCAGGATGAATCTGCATATATGAGAGACCAAGCACAATTGCTTGTTACTGATATTTTGTTGAAAAACATTTACTTTTAAAAAAATTTATGCAATTTCATTCCTTTACGTAGCAGTAGGGTTTCTAATTAATTAATCCACATAGAAGGGCTTAGGATTACTAGATGTTCTACAGATGCAGATCATTTTTGAGAATACAGTTCTCGATTAAGACATCACGCTACAGATTAATCCACAGAGAAGGGTTTGGGGTTACTTCAATGTTCAATAGATGTAGATGCTCCTGAGGAATACAGCTCTTGATTAAGACATCAAACCGTACGAAAGAGACCAGCAGTAGAAGCAATACTTGATCTAAATCAAGAGAGGAGAATTCCAAACACAGGAAAGAGGAGAACACTATTATGCTTAGGGATAGACTGAATTCTTTAAATTTTATATTCTGTAATGAGATGTCACGATCTGATAAACACGGTTCTCATTACAAGATCTAATAAACATGGTTCTCCCTGATGAGCTGATCCTGGAGATCTCCCATTACCTCGACGGCCTGCAAACGAGCTGTGACGCCTGCTACCTCTACTTCAAGAGATGGCTAAAGCTTGAGAAGCTCAACCGTCACAAACTCTGCATCAGAGCCTCTGATATCCCAGGCCCATTCGTGAAGCTTCGGGTTCAACGATTTGTCAAAATCATCAATGATCAAATCAATGAGAGATGGGAGCAGGGGAAGGGTGGGGCGGGGCTTCCGATCACGAACGAGATAATGTCCGCCGTTCAATCATCTATCCTCGTTCTGCAGTGCCAGCCCGTACCACTTTACCCTGCTATCACCCTCTCTGTCGACGACGGGGCAGACAGAGAGAGAGAGGATTGGATAGAATGAGAGCCACAGACGGGGGAAAGGCCTCCGGCATAAGTAGCACCGGTTTTGGGGAGGGGGAGATGCGGTTGCAGAAGGTGTAGCGGCGGTGGAAAGGGAGGGATGCAACATCAATATAGATAAACGGATAAGATACCTTCTAATTCATCCAACGGTTGATGAGGTGCTAGTATGTAAAATGTCAATATATCCCTTCCAGCTTATAATTACTTTCCCATCAAACTATCACACATAAGAACAACCATGAATTCGATAAACTAATATACTCTTTTTTATTTTATTGGTAAAATAAGCTAATATACCTAATGAGGATCCAAATCGAATATTCTGAACCCCAAATGAAGGAGTGGTGCAAGATCAACGGAGACAGATGCTGTATTGAAAATCGGATTTAAATCGTCTCCTCCCTGTACTTTAGGGAGGAGGGGCGACAATCTCAGTGGATGGTCGCCATGTGGGTGAATTCGAATCCTTCGTTCGAGTCGACATTCCCTTGTCGGCTCGGCTTGTCGACTCGAACGGAAGAGTCTGATGAATCCGACTAAGGGTGTCAAAACTGGGCCCGGCCCGATAGCACGGACCGAGCCAGCCCGATATAACTCGAACCCAGTCCGGATCGGGCCTTAATGGACAGGTTTTGGTCTGAGTTTGTAAAGCCCGACACCGTTTCAACACAAACCGAAATCAAACCGGACCGATCCGTTAAGAAGCCCGAATTAGCCCAAATCGATAAAACCCAACCCGAACACCGGTAAGGTTCGTTCGGACCCAATTTCTTAACTTTAATGGTTTTAAATTTTAATAGATTGTATTACACTATTAGAGTTCACTTCTTGATCTAGAAGATTATGTGAATCTATAGTTGAAAAGATTATGTTAATTGTTATAGTTTATTAAATTACATATATATGGAATGAATAATGTTAATTTTATAGATAGAAATAATAAAATAGGCTATATAGTTTACATATAAAAGGGGCCGACAAGCCCGATCCGGACCGAACCAACCCGAAATCACCTCAATAAATTTAGTCCGATAACAAATCGACACCGGACCAGCCCATTAATTATTGTGTCCAACGCAGCCCACCCCAGCCTGAACTCTTAATGGACATATTTTGGGCTGGGCTTATAAAACTCGACACTGATTCAGCTCAGACCGAAAACCGACCCAGACCGGCCCGTTGACACCCTGAAATCCGATCTCTATGTGGCGACCATCCACTGGGTCGTCGTCCCTCCTCCCCAATCTCAGAGAGGAGATGATGTGGATCCATTGAAAATCCGAACATGACAGGTGCACGAGGAATTTTACGGATTTATTCAGGAAGGGGTGATTTATGCATTTGTGCAATATCTTGGTGTGGTTCCTAATAACGTAGTGGAATTGGCTGGAGCTATGAGAGGTCTGTCAGAAGCTCTCCGATTAGGATTCAGAAAAATATGGTACATGATGATATTAATTAAACATGTGTATTTATATGTAAATTTTCTATTTTACCCTTTGTTTGATATAGGCTATAAATACATCTTCATGTACAGTTTCTCTCATATATGGAAATTCTTCAAACTCAGTCCGTGTCTCTCATTGATCCATGTCTTCACAGATGATGAATCTAAATCCCAATAAAAGGGATAAAAGCAGGGTGGATCTTAGTATGACTCTCAGTAACTTCAATTTATCCTTACACACCATATTCCAGGTTAAAGGTTTTATGGGTACAACTCAAGCCAGCTAACGCCATTGATGTTGATCTTTTCTCCGATCTCATAATGGTGAGAGTCTATCCAAATCTTCTCCTGCGATAGGAGGTTCTTGCGACTGATCCAAGGAGTTGGGAATCAGTCGACCCGCCTACCAATACATGGGGAAGTGGGCCGATTGAAATCCCGTCCTTGACAGACAACAGATCAACAGGAGACGATTTGATTGCCCTACGATAGGTACACCCCTTTTCTTTTCTTTTTTTGGGTAAGACACAATAGGTACACCCTTTTAATACAATTTAGAGTTCACTGTGACGAAGCATATACTAGGATTAAGTGCTCAAAGCACAGGAGCCAGAATGAACTGGCGATATATCCATTATATATGGATATACATCTAAAAAATTCTGAAGTTTTATTCCTAGTGGAGAATAACGGAAGCATGCACCCTCAATTCTTTTATCCATTACAGATTCTAAGTTTAATGTTGTCGGAACAACTCAACATTTAACCATTCAACTCTATACACAATCACATTTTTTTATCAACAAGCTTATTAATCTATTCATGTCTGTTCTCAATATAAGAATTTATTTTTTTGTGTGGATTTTATTAATTACTGGACTGGTTAATTAGTGAGAATTCGTATTACTGTTTGACCGGTTTGATTAGGTTTGTCACAATTCATAGGTAAACCAAATCAGATTGGTTCATTGAGAGGATGAACCAGTTTGGGATAGTATTATTCAGTTTAAGATTTCCTCTCTAACACCCATACCGTAAGAGAACAAAAGAATCTAATGAGAGTTGCAAAAGACTTGGATCAAAAGCTTAAGGCATAGCTCACTCTTCAACTCACAGGTACGTCTTTAAAAGTTTCTTTAATGTTATACCACAGTATTTTAGGATTATGTATTAATATTTGACCGGTTTGGTTTGGTGTGTCACGGTTCAGAGGTAAACCAAATTGGATCGATTCATTATGGGGGTGAACTAGTTTTGGATATTATTATTCAGTTTAAGATTTCCTCTCTAACACCCATACCTTAAGAGAACAAAAGGATCTACTAGAAGTTGCAAAAGACTTGGATCAAAGTACAAGGCGTAACTCACTCTTCAAGCCACAGGTATGTCCTTAGAAAATCTCTTTAATGTTATACCATAGTGTTTTAGAATCCCTATATGGTGATGAATGTTTGTTTTTGACACTCCCGGACCCAATTTTTGCTTACAATTGGTATCAAAACCAACCATAAGTACCTAGAATCTATATTTACCCGATTCGAGCAAGCAATTCAAAGGTTTGAGCAAGCAGGCCAAATGTTCGAACAACTTGGTCAAAAGTTACATATTTTTATACCATACTAAAGATCTCGGTGAAGCAATCAAGGCGGTATAAATTTCGTCGTTGCTAGAAAAAGCTTGTGGATTAAAAAAAAAATCAGGCGGTGACTTGGCAAGTCATGCGTGCGGCCACTCGGAAACTGTAAGACCCGTACCGAACTAACCGGTCTTACCATCTTGTACCAGGTCTACCTATCATGGTCGAGCCACACAGACCAAGTGCGTGAAGGAAATCACAAAACCAGGTATGAAATTGACCCAAAAAACAATAAAATGGAGGGTAGGGTCGCATGCCTAAACAGGTAGGGTCGACCCCACCTCAGCAGGGTCCAACCCATGACTTTTGAGTCCTAGGGTAGGATGACTTGAGACCCTAGGGTCGACGGATTCTGTGACCCTAGGATCGACTCTAGGCAAACTGACAGAAACCGGAAATTAGGAAATTTTTCTAATTCAAAGGGAACCTTTCCTAAACTCGTTGGGACGTATTTTGGAAGGTTTTCCTTTATAAATAGGACGTCCCTTAGGCCCCTCCCCCCCTTTTGAAGAGCCTAATTGAAAAGTTGAGAGAAGAGAAGGAAGAAGAGAAGGAAGTTGGAAAAGAAGGCTAGGAGAAGAGTTTCAAAGGAATCTCAAGCAAGACTAAGGTATGAGAACATTCTCCATAGATTGTGTAGGACCCTAGAATAGTATATAAAGAGGATAGGATCTAGGAGAAACCCAAATCATCCATCCATGAGAAGATTTCAATGGAATCCATGGAGGGAATCATGGTAAACAAAGTAAAGGAAGTAACTTGTAGCTTGAAGCCATAGAACGATCATAGAATTGACCATGAAAGTAAGCCAACTGATCCAAACACGAAAGAGTGGACTGTAGGATGAAAAGTCGACTCAATTTACATCTGGTCGCACTTAGGGTCAACTGGTAACCGACCCTATCAGACCACACGACCCCTAGCTCTCGGGAAGTCCAGGGAAGCTACGGTCGCACCTAGGGTCGATGGGTAACCGACCCTATGATCGACCCTATACCCTGGGGTCTCATATCCTGCGACCCAACCTGCGACCCTAGCAATACAGCAAGCTTAAAATTGTTGGAATAAATTCTAATTAAATTCTATTGATTTGTTAGTTCTTCTAGTGATATATCAGTGATCCTTAAAGCTTGAAAGATGACCTAAGATTAACCAAAGGTGAGGGAACAAGGCTTAAACTAATTGGCTAATAATAAACTGTTTTATATTATTGAGTCCAACACTGTGAATGATTCCATGTTTGTATGCGTGTAATGTGCATTTAACATGTCATCCAATATTTCTATTATTACTGTTCATGTATATTTACTTCGTTGTTTATAACATGATGATGATGAGGATGATAGGAATATGCATGTGAATGTTTGTGTTTGGTTAGTGTACTTGATGCGGGTAGGGGATGGTGCAATCGGTACTTCAATGCCGTTTTCATTGGGTATATTGTGCCATAGCTCTACTCAAGTCTTCTCCACTAAGTCAATGTTGGTGTACTTGATGCGGATAGGGGATGGTGTAACCGGTACTGTAATGCCGTTTTCATTGGGTATATTGTACCATAGTTCTATTCAAGTCTTGTCCACTAACACCATCGTATCGCCATTACCTTAGTAGAGCTATTACGTCGTAGGGCATCAGGGGAGTTGGCTCGGACCGTGTAGTCTCTGACTCTGCCGGGGGCCTTAGCTCTATCTCTATGGACGTATTGAGGGATACTGGGGTGAGGCCTTGGATACATTGTTTGCCATTAGGATTGGCTAGTTGCGAGCCCAGTTTGTAAGCCCTCGCCAATAGGGGCTTACGTGTTGGTATGGGCAGTCGGTACAGCAATGTTGTTTTCATTGGGTGTATACTTGTCCATGGTGGGTACATGTGGGACGACAATGCCGATATTCATTGGGCGGCTCCACACACTCGTGTATAGAGGTGAGGCGGCCTTCGAACCTTTCTATAGCACATTGCAAACTTATATACCAAACCACAGTTATGAATTGAATGCATGCATATGGTTGTTGCATTGTTTTGTTTGCTCACTGAGCCGTGATGTGTGCTCACCTTTTCGAATTCGAATATTTTTAGTTGATGATGCAGGTACGATTGTGGAAGATTATATGAATGCTTTCGCATACGAGCACGTTGCTACAATGGATGTTGAAGATATAGTGGAGACACATGACTCATCGTGCGAGTGCAACGCATGCGTTTTCGATTAGATTTTTATTTGAACTATTAAGGAAGTGTAATTTGATATTTTATTTACTTATGTCTCGGTTGATACAATATAATTGGATATTTTATTTATGATTATCACATTTAGATTCTCAGTTCATTTAATATTAAGACTTCTGCTATTGTGTATTTATTCTGATTATGGTTGTGGATGTGTATGGTTTAAGCAAACAGACACAACCTATTTGAGATCCTAGTTGAACTGTTGGTTTATTAACGGTTCATCACACCATTTTGGTTAGTCTAGAATTGGGGTGTGACAGAAACCCTATCGAGTCAACCCAAGCAGTGACCCGACCAATGTTGACCAACCCGACCCGAGCACCCAAATGTTTGATCAGATAGGTCAACCTGATTTTCTGACTCGATGGTCCAACCCGGCAACCCAAGAGTTTGACGTGGTGGACAAACCAGAAAACCTAGAAATTAAACTGGTGAGTTGATTGGGAAGTGGACCAGTTAACTTGGTGGGTTGATCCACTAACCCAGAACCAGACAAGATCAGGAGGGGCCAGTTGCTTGGGCCAAGCTTAGTGGTTCAGATCAACCCAACCAGCCAGGCCAATCCACCTGCAAGTAGATACCCACGTGGCCTTTAAGTTGCTCTTGAGGGCTCGTGTGAGGTTAGAATGACCTTTAATTTTTTTGCCCCATGTTCGTCTCAAGTTACTCTTCATTTTGGTACCCTATTTGATCCATTTTGATATTCTGGGACATGTGTTTTTACCAAAAATAGTACCTCTGGGACCCCAGTTCGCATTATTACTATGTATTACCCTAATCAATCTTGAACCACATATTTTGATGAGATATTGTGCATGGTTATTTGTTTTTGTTTATATTATTGTGTATATATGACATTCATATGAAAATACCACAAAAAGTGCTACAAATTAAGGTTTGTTCATATCACGGTGACACTGGGTGGAATCCACCAAAGTGGTACACCTGGTTCCTTGATGGATTCTTATTCAAGGTTTATGTATTTGTAAGTGTTTGAGAGAAACAATGTATACCCAAAGGTGGTATTGTCAAAGTTTATTCAAATTAGAGTTGTACATGTTATGTAAGGACTGGTTGGAACCCGCCAAAGTAGCACACCTGATTGCAACTTGATATCCTTAACTCCTATATTTATACATTTACAAATACTGTAAAGAAAGATTGTTTATATTTTTCTGAAAGCAGCAAAGAAAGGCATTGTCCACCGAAAGGTGGCTGTGTCAAATTCATATACAATCACGTAAATGGATTGAAGAATAGTGGATTTAGGGTTTTTTTTTTATCCAAAGGTGGTGGGATTTTCAAGAGTCATTATTCCTTCACAGTCATTGCACAGATATTGAGATGACCAGTGCATATGTAACCAAATAATGGGTGTGTAGTTTCGGTTGACTCTTGAAGATTTTATTTTGCTTGCATATATTCAAAAAGTGCTCGTTCAATTATTTTTTGTGTGTTTAAATCATGTGTAAGACCCGTACACCATGAACCCGGTCTAACCTTACGTTCTCGTGTCGTGATCGATCTTCCCATCATAACCGGCTCAAGTGAATCAATTGTATAAAGAAACCACAAGGCTAGGTATGTAATTCGAACCAAAATCATCTAATTAGGAGCGTGTGGTCGCATATGTCACACTCCAATTCTGATATAACCAGATTAGTGTGATGAACCGTCAATAAACCAATGGTTCAACCAGGATCTCTGTTAGGTAGTACCCACCATATCAACCACACACACGTTCCACAGAAATAATCAGAGATAAATAACAAATAAGCTGAAGTCTTATAGATAATGAACTGAGTATCTAACAATGATAAATAATTACATAATCCAGTTATCTTTAAATGACTCAAGATATAAAAGTAAATAATCCATTACATGTTCCAATAATCAAGTATAGCTAAACTAATCGAATATGCACTGGCTGCACTCGCATGATGAATCATGTGCATCTTCAACAGTTTCTATGTCCATGGCCGCAACGTGTCCATACATCAACGCATTCACATAATATTCAACAGTAAGACCTGCATCATCAATTAAAAATATTCGACGTCGAAAGGGTGAGCACACATCACGGCTCAGTAAGCAAACAAAATAATGCGACAAACATATGCATGCATTCAATTCATATCTTTGGTCTGGTTTTAAGTTTGCAATATGCTATAGAAAGGTTTGGTGGCCCCCGCACCTCCATACACAAGTATGTGAATTCGCCCAATGGATCAAACACCATTGTCATCCCACATACACCCACCATGGAATAGAGATAGAGCTAAAGTGTTCGGATCAAACACCGCCAACACTTCCCCTGATGCCCTACTCATACCAACACATAAGTCCCTATTGGTGAGGGCTTGCAAACTAGGCTTGCAACTAACCAATCTTAAATGTCATCCAGTGTATCAAGGCCTCACCCCAGTATCCCTCAATACGTCCATAGAGATAGAGCTAAGACCCCCTGGCAAAGTCCAAGACTATATGGTCCGAGACCACCTCCTCTGATGCCCTACGACGTAATAGTTCTACTATGGTAATGACGATACGATGATGTTAATGGGCAAGACTTAAGTAGAGATAGAGCTAGAGTCTGGTGACCAGGTCAAAGACCACCATGCCACGTCCTCCCCCTGATGCTCCACTGGCATCAAGCACACTAACCACACACACATAATCACATGCCTATTCCTAGCATCATCATCATCATATTATAAATAGACAGAAATAGATATGCATGAGCAGTAATAGCAAGAATATTAGATGACATGTGAGATGCACATTACAAACATACAAGCATAAAATCAATCATGGCATTGGACTCAAATAAATAAATAGTTTCTTATTATCCAATTAGTTTAAGTCTTGTTCCCTCACCTGTTAGCAAAACTTGATCTCTTTCCAAGCCTTGTAATTCTCTTTGATTTGGTTTAATAACCTAAAAGTTATATGAATTAAAGTTAGGGTTCATATGTAACATGTTACAGTAGTTAAAAATCAAAATAGAGCACTGATATGTGTTTGATTGGTCCAATGGTCTCATACTATGTCGACCTTATTGCCTATGGTCGATACCCTACGGTCGCATATGGTGCAACCGTAGCTGCGACCATATGATTCTTGAATCTTCCCAAATGCCTATGGTCAATCCTTTGATCAGGCTAGTCATGTTATGGTCGATTGTAGCTGTGATCTTGAGATTTCTGGTCACAAACTACATGCAATTCGAGTTCTTCCTGGGTCAATTCCTCTACTCTTCAATTGTGTTTATCCTAAGGTCATCCTATGACCATAATTAGTAGTTTCTTATCAACCCTAATAATCAAAATCATCCCTCATGGTTATCCTTGGGATTTTCTCAAGGAATCACATAGATCATAATAGGTTGATATCTCCTAACCTCCATAGAAGTCTTATTCCTTAGAGTTTACATCTCTAGAGATTAGATTCATACCTTTGCCTGTGATAGAGAGCCAATCTCTTCTCAGCAAAATCCTCTCCTTAGCCTTTTCTTCTTCTCCTTCCCTTCTCTTTCTCTTTCCTTGGGTTTAGCTGGTTATTACAGACGATTTGTAGAGGACCACTCTAAGATCGTAAAAACCTCTTACCAAGCTAACCAAGAAGGGAGAGGAGTTTAATTGGACTGACAAGTGAGAAGAATGTTTCTAGATTCTAAAGTAAGGTTGATATCAACTCCCATCTTGATCATTCGGACACTAGGGATACCGTTTACCCTAAATATCAAAGCTTTCAGATTGGATCTAGGATGCGGGTTGATGCAAGGTAAATAAGCGATTGTATATGCTTCAAGAAAACTGAAGGAGTATGAAAAGAGTTACCCTACTCATGACTTGGAAGTACCGGTGATGACTTATGCAATCAAGACTTGGAGACATTACCTATTTAGAGAAGAATTTCAAATTAAATCGGGTTATAGGAGTTTTATTTATCTCTTCACCAGAAAGAGTTGAACATAAAGATAAGAAAATGGATGGAATTGCTCAAGGATTGAGCCTGTGATATACATCCGAGCAAGGCTAAGGTAGTAGCTAAGGCCTTAAGCAAAAAGGGAATTATGAAGTCCGAGGAAGGAACCAATATAGATGTTGTCTTATGTTTCACAGCAACAAATTCAGATTGAAAGGAGAGTAACATATAATAGAAACTCGTGATGATCCAATTGAGCGAGAATTTATGGATGAACTTATGGAGCAATAGTTCGTCGGCTACGCTTCTGGCATTAAAGATCATCTCTGAATTGATGGATGAAGTAAAAGTAGCAATTTTGTTAGATCTGTATATAAGAATGGTGTAAGTAGATTTAGAGGAAGGAAAACCAAACCCTGACTTACTCCGGATGCGAAAAAGGTCCTATGATACAGAGGATGATTATGTATACCTGAAGTGAAAAATGTTGATCATAAGATATAAGATAATGTTAAAAGCCCATTCTATTCCGTATTGGATACATTCTAGAAGTATAATATATACTAAAATATGAAGAGATTATTTTGGTAGAAGGGAATGGAAGTAGTTGTGGCTAGATGCATGTTTCAGTGTCTGAATTATCAGCAAGTAAAAGCTGAAAGACAAATACCAACATGGCTTACCATAACCATTATCAGAGCCAGTCTAAAAGTGGAACTGTAGTACAATGAACTATGTCAATGATTTGCCACTGACTCCTAGATCGGTTGACATGGTTTGGGTGATTGTTGATCGCCTTATGAAGATAGCGCATTCCATTGCTATAAAACCTCGGTATGCTTTGGAGCGGCTAACTAAGCTATATGTGGATTAAATTGTTACCAAGCTACTATGTAGATATCACCTATAAAGCATGGTACGATAGAAATGTCAAATTCTTTTGTTTTAGAATGAAGTTGATGAATGAAAAGTTTTAAGACCTGAGCCTATTGAAGAAACCTATCGAGTGGCAGACAAGATCAAAGAAAAGGTCCAGGATAGCTCAAGTTGTCAGAAGAGACACCAAGACCTCGAGTTCGCCATAAGTGACAAAGTGTTCTTGAGGATATCACTTATGCATGGATTAAAAACAATTGAACGAGAAGGGAGAGTTGTATCCGATATATGTTTTGGACCTCATGAAATTGGAGAGATGTAGAAAAGTTGTATATCAACTAGCGTTACCGCTGTCCACGTCTGGTGTGCATGACGTATTTCACGTGTCTCTATTAAATAAGTACATTGGAGATCCATATCAAAGGTATTGACCACTGATCTACTGGGTTAGATAGAAGATTTAACTATTGAAGTGGTACCAGCCTAGTTCACTAGTTGGAAGGTACAAACATCTCAAAAACTGGGATAATTATTATATAAAGATAATCTGGCGAAGACAAGACGTGGAGAAGATTACATGGGAGGAAGAAGATGCAATGCGAAAATAGAATTCCTACCTATTGACTCCGACGTAAATTCAAATTTTGAGGACAAAAATTTATTTTAAGGAGGGGGGAGTTGTAAGATCCGTACCTTCAAATTTCGGGGACGAAATTTCTTTTAAGGGTGGTGGGGTTGTGAGACCCGCACGCCACGAATCCGGTCTAACCTTGTAAGACCCATATTAAACTAACCCGGTCTTACCACCTTAAACCAGGTCTACCCATCATGGTCGAGCCAAATGGATCAAGTACGTGAGGGAGATCGCGTTCCCAGGTATTAAACTGACCCAAAAACACTAAAAATAGGGGGAGGGTCGCACACCTAGCTAGGTAGGGTCGGACCCCCTAAGATAGAAAGTTAGACCCTGAGTTTTAATCGGGGGTCGAACATTTTAGAACCAGGGGTCGACGGGATCTCCGACCCCCTCATCGACCCCCAGTCTGCTGACAGAAACCGTGATTTGGAAACTTTCCAAATTTCAATGGGATTCTTTCCTAATCTCAATGAGACTTTTTTTTTTGAGTTTCTACTCTATAAATAGAACATCCCTAAGCCTCTTTCACTCCTTTTAGAACCCTAGTTAGATTGAGAGAAAGAGAAGATAAGGAGAAGAGAAAGAGAAGATAAGGAAAGTGGAGAAGAATATCAAAGAGAAGGCTTCAGAGAGATAAGCCTAATTCTCAGGTATGGGTACTATCTCCATGTAATTCTACAAACCTTAGAATAGATAGTGAAGAGAGAATGATCTAGGAGAAACCCAAATCATCCATCCATGGTTAGGTTTTCATGGAAAACCATGGGAAAAATCATAAAAACCATATAAGTGAATAAACTATGGTTCTAAGCCATAGAACAGGTATGTAATGAGTTGTAGAAGCAAGCCATAGGACCCCAAACACGAAGAAATGGACTGAAGGATGAAAATTTGACGAAACCCACAGGGGGTCGCACAGGGGGTCGATGGCCAATCGACCCTACCAGACCCTAACAATCGACCCCCAGTGTTCGGGAAGTCCAGACTGTGGGTGGTCGCACCCAGGGTCGATGGAACCTCCGACCCTGGCATCGACCCCCAGTTAACAGCATGCTTTTTAAAGTTCGAATTAATTCTAATTAAATTCTATCGACTTGATTAGGTCTTCTAGTGTTATAATATCGATATATAGTTGATTCTTAAAGCTTCAAAGAGGACCTATGATAAAGCAAAGGTGTGGGAACAAGACCTAAACTAATTGGTTAATAATAAACTATTTTATTCTTGAGTCCAATGCCGTGATTGATTTTATGCGTGTATGATTGTTATGTGCATTCAACATGTCATCCAATATTTCTATTATTACTGTTCATGCATATTTAATTATTGTTTATAACATGATGATGAAGATGATGATAGGAATAGGCATGTGGATGTATGTGTGTGGTTGGTGTGCTTGATGCGAGCGAGTATCAGGGGGAGGTGTCATAGGCGGGGCCTCAGCACTCTAGCTCTATCTCTAACTCAAGTCTTGTCCACTGACATCGTCGTATCGCCATTACCTTAGCAGAACTATTACGTCATAGGGTATGAGGGGAAGTGGTCTCGGACCGTGTAGTCTCTGACTCTGTCGGGGGGCTTTAGCCCTATCTCTATGGATGTATTGAGTGATGTTGGGGTGAGGCCTTGGATACACTGATTGGCATTAGGATTGGTTAGTTGCGAGCCCAGTTTGCGAGCCCTCACCAGCAGGGGCTTACGTGTTGGTATGGGCAACGAGTACAACAATAAACGTGACATTTGTGTGTACATTGTCCATGGTGGGTGCATGTGGGTCGACAATAAATGTTACCTTTGGGCGGCTTCACACACTCGTGTATAGAGATGTGACATCAATAAACGTGACCTTTGGCCACCTATCCTTTCTATAGAACATTGTAAACTTATTTACCAGACCAAAGATATGAATTAAATGCATGCATATGTTTGTTGCATTTTTTTGTTTGCTCACTGAGCCATGATGAGTGCTCACCCTCTCAACGTCAAATATTTTTAGTTGATGATGCAGGTACTACAATTGAAGATTATATGAATACTTCGGTGTATGCGTGTGTTACTGCAATGGAAGCTGAAGACTTGGAGGATACGCATGACCCCTCATGCGAGTGCAACGTATATGATTAAAGCAGAGTACAGTCCACAGTCCAGACAGTTACTCTGAATTACAAAAAGAAAAATAAAAGAAGTACATCAAGAAGCTGGAGGTGATGGGGGAGGCGGTGCCTCACGGTCTCTATCATAGTCCTCAGCGTAGACTCTGGTCAACCAAGCTATCTGGGTCTGGGTCGTTTAGAGACTAGCTGTGAGATCAGCCACCCGCTGGTCAGTCACACGCTGAGCATCCCTCAACTCTCTCATCCGCTTATCCGATACACGCTGAGCAACCAGAAGCTCTCCCACCTGCTGATCGGACGAGTGCTGAGCCTCTAGAAGCTCTCCCATCCTCAAGTCAGATATACGCTGAGCCTCTCGTATCTCGTGTAATATCTCCATCATGTCATCAGAAGGAGCATACAAAGGACCAGCTGCATACGAAGGACCAGCCGAAGAAGACGGACCAGCTCCAGTAGCATGAGTAGATGATGGAGGAGGTATGGCATCTACATCCATGTATAGCTGATCATCATCATCCCCCTGAACCCCTGCTCCAGCGGCTGCTGCTGCTGCTGCCTCAGCGTCAGCCATCTTCATTCGAGTGCGAGGGCGCACCATCGCGTTCCTCTCCTCATCGCTGACTTGGGAATCCCGCATGCCCATCTTACAAATAGCCTCCCAATCCAGAGGCGATGAGAAGGATTTCTCCTTAATCTTCTCATCCAATAAGTCAACCCCCAGGCGGGTAAGCAAGGTAGTGATCATGCGTCCGTAAGGAAGGTTGCCAGTGTGACTGGGCAATGTGGCACTGACCATCGTACGCATGATGATGTAGGGAAGACAGACGGGCTGCCTAGTGCATATGCAATATAATAGATACTGGGTCAACTGGGAGACCCTCTCGTAATGAGCACTCTGCGGTATCAGGTTATGATGAATGATCTTGCAGTATACCCGTGGATGTGAGCGCAAATAACTCGCTCTCATCTGCCAGCGATCAAGTCTGATGAGCTGGCTATTGATCTCAGCCCTCATCTGTAGAGAAAAGAACTAGGGCTCTCCAGGGGCACAAAATACCAAGGGGCGAGCATAGGAAATGCCCAACAAGTTGGCCAGCTGCCGATAATAAAATGAAACGTCAACCCCCTTGACGTAGCTAGTGATCCGAAGCTCACCACCCCTCTCAACATTATTGTAATCTCCCACCACCTGGAGATTAAAGTAGAACTGGCATACCAAGTCAGGATGGGTACACGCGTCATAGGTGATGACAGGGAGCCATCCCATATCATCAAAGGCCCCCTCCACATTAAACAAGGCTAAGCTAGCCAAGTCCACTTTGCGGCCGCCCTCTGCCTTCTTGCGAGCGTAGTGGGCATACTGTGCCTCGGCTTCATTGGAACGGAAGCGAAGACGGTCGCGAACTCTGGGCACCTTGGTACGAGCCATAGTATCTGCAAATAAGAAAGAAAAACAAATAATGGATTAGTAGAGAGTAAAAAACCTGAAATTTTGACATAATAACGACGTAAATTGGTCAAAAGCCTCACTTTTCACCTATACGCGTGGGCAGGAGGACTTACATAGATCCTAGACTATCCTGTGAGACTCATACATTCGAAAATTTCAACTAATTAGATAAAATTGCAAGAAATTTTAAGAAATTAAAAATCTTGACAAAATTAGGGCAAAAAGTATAAATTTTGAGTTTCTCGATAACCAATCGATGAAACTCGAATATTTTTGAGGAATTTCGTTCCTCGAGTCACCAAAACAAAAGCCCCCAATAAAAATCTAATTTTTACGATTGGAAAAAGTTTAATTTAAAAAATACGAGATAAACTAGCAAAAACCTAGGTAAAGAAACCTAAAAACATAAAAAGGTAGAAGACATACCTGTAACGGAGGTGTAGACGACGAAATAAGGAGTGCAAACCACCAACGGATCAGAGTTGTCACTGTAGCAACTCAGAGGGACGAGTTGAGTCGAAGCGAAGAAGAAAGAATGAGAAATGGACTTTGAATCGGACTTAAAAATCAGATTTTTAGTCCGGGGGTCGAAAAAATCGATTAAAACAATCGACCCCCGCATCGACCCTCGGCTCTCGGGAATCTGACAGAGAACCAAGGGTCGGACCCTGGGTCGGACATCCTCCGACCCCCCATCAACCCCTGGCTCTCTGTAAGAATGGGTGATTTCCCAGGGTCGCAGACTGAGGGTCGGACACCCATCGACCCCCACCATCGACCCTGCAATGAAAACACAGCATTTAAGACAAAATGACCTGAAAAATTTGAAATTTGCATTTGTTAGTGGTTTTAAAATATGAGAATGAAGTATTTAATGATTGTCTCTTGTGTTCAATGATTTCAGGCAATCCCACTATCAGATTAATTAATGGCGGGACGCAGAGTAACCAGACAGAGCCGTAACTCTATTCCACCACCACCACTTGTAGGGGAAGATAACCAAACACAACCGGGAACACAAGGGAATATGAACACGACACCGTCCGTCATAAATGGGCAGGCAAATCCTACCAATCTGCCAGCTCCACCTACAGACTTGGCCACAGTCGTAATGAACTTGGCCCAACAGCTGCAACAGATGCAACAGGCACAAGCTACTATCCAAGCTGCCATAGGCATAACTCTTCCAGCTGCACAGACACCTCCAATGCCAGCCGGACAGGCAAGCACAGCACCAGGGGGAAGTAACACAGTACCGCACACACCTCAGACTCCTATCATGTAGGCTCAAGTACAAAATCCTGAGATAGCTCCAGGTGGATATCAATACCATCCACCTATGTATGGAGCATATGTTCCACAGCAACTAGACCACTCCAGACTGGTGGAGCGTTTTCTGAAACTAAAGCCCAGAGAATTCAATGGCAAGACAGCAGATCCTTTATGGCCGGCACACTGGGTTGATGAAATGGAAAGAAACTTTATGATGATGACACTAAATGAAGAAGAAAAAGTGTTGTGCGTCACCTTTATGCTGAAAGGAGATGCACACTATTGGTGGAGGTCTACCAGGACGTATTTACTTACAAAGCACGCCCAATTGACTTGGGACATTTATAAAGAGGTGTTCTTTGAGAAGTACTTTCCGAGAAGTTTTAGAGATTCTATGGAAAGAGAGTTCCTGAGTTTATATCAGGGGCAGATGACCGTGGATGCATATCAACAGCGTTATGAAGAGCTGTTCTTCTTTGCACCCACTAGTATGCAAGAGGAAAACACAAAGACCCGAAGGTTCTTCATGGGACTTAGGGGAAGCATCCGCGAGTACGTTCTGGGACATGAAAAGAAAATTTATAATGAAGCGGCACAAATTGCTCGGGTTATAGAATCGAGCTAGAAGGAGAGTTATTTCATGCAAAACAGAGGTATCAAAAGGCCAGCTGGAAATTCTTATAATGGAGGGAATAACAAGACATTCAAACCCTTCCGTGCTCAAGGCTTTACCGCTGCAACTAAGACTACTCCCGTAGCTCAACAGCAACAGAAGGCAATTACTAAAGGGATAAAGTGTTTTAACTGCAACCAAGTGGGACATATAGCAAGGGAATGTCCTAAGCCCAAGAAGCAGCTACATCAAGGACGAGTTTACGTGGGTACGTCCGAGGATGCTGCCACATCGCCTGATGTGGTCACAGGTATGACTTACATTTTTTAGTTAGTTGTATTACATTGTATGAGCATGTAGACTAAACCAAGACAAATCACAGGTATCGTACCGATTAATGGCATTCCCGCTAAAGTACTCTTTGATTCAGGAGCTACTCATTCCTTTATATCTGTGACGTTTGGAAAGAAGTTAAATCTACCCCTTAAATCCTTAGACTACAAACTACTTGTACGATCACCTATGGGATTAGAAGTAGAGTTAGAAAAAGGTTATGGACCATGTACAGTTCTTATTGGTGAAAAGACCTTGGACGCGACCTTGATCCAACTTGAGATGGCAGACTCTGACGTTATCTTGGGAATGGACTGGTTAGTTTGGCATTCTGAACTTATTGTGTGCCAAAAAGAAGCTGACATTTAAAGACAAGGAAGGAGCGGAGTTCAGTTTTACGAGAACCAGACTTCCCCGTAAATGAAAGCTCATACTCTTGACGCTAAAGGCTAAGAAGTGCCTTGAGAAAGGAGCAGTCGGATATTTAGTATCTGTGGTTGACCTTACCAAAGAAGCACCACGAATGGAAGATATTGATGTCGTGCGTGACTTCCCAGACGTATTTCCTGAAGAATTACCAGGATTACCACCCGATCGAGCCACAGAGTTTGTTATAGATCTTATACCTGGAGCCGCACCAATATCGAAAGCACCTTATAGAATGGCTCCTACTGAACTGAAGGAATTGAAAGTACAACTACAAGAACTGCTGGACAAGGGTTACATTTGTCCTAGCATATCACCATGGGGAGCGTCAGTATTATTCGTGAAGAAGAAGTGTAAGACCCGCACGCCACGAACCCGGCCTAACCTTATATTTTGTGTCGGGACCCGTCTACATATCATGGTCGAGCCAAGTGGACCAAATGGGTGAAGAAAAACCAAGACCCAATACGAAAATTTGCCCAAAAACAGTCAAAATGAGGGTAGGGTCACAGGTTTTAACAGGCAGGTCCAACCCTCCCATCGACCCTCACCATCAACCCTCAACCATGGGTCGCAGGGTCTATGAGTTGTCCGACCCTCCCATTGACCCTCCCATCGACCCTCAATATTCGAGAAAAACAGCACGAACCGAAAATTGAGAAACCTTCCTAATTTCAATTGAAACCTTTCCTAAACTCAATGGGACTTATTTTGGGAGGTTTTACTCTATAAATAGGACGTCCCTAAGCTTCTTTCAATCCTTTTAATACCCTAATTGGATTGAGAGAAAGAGAAGAGAAGGAAGAGAAGAAGAGAAGGAAAACTTGAAGAAAAGGCTAAGGAAGAAGAGGAAATTCAGAGGAACTCTGAATCTCAGCAAAACTAAGGTATGGATACATTCCCCATGATTTATTTAAGACTTTAGAATGTTTTATGAAGAGGATATGACTTAGAAGAAACCCAAATCATCCATCCATGGTTAGGTTTTCATGGAAAACCATGGAGGAGATCATTAAAACCATGTAGGTGAATAAAGTATAGTTCTAAACCATTGAACATGTATTGAATGGATTGTGGAAGTAAGCCATAGGACCCAACCATGAAAGAGAGAACGAAATATGATATTTTCGACTCAAAGGTCGCACCTAGGGTCGATGGCAGATCCGACCCTAGCATCGACCCTCAGTGTTCGGGAAGTTCAGATTAGGGGGAGGGTTGCACCCAGGGTCGATCATGACTCCGACCCTACCTCCGACCCTCAGTTAACAGTATGGTTTTTAAATTCGGAATTAATTCTAATTAAATTCTATCGACTTTGTTAGGTCTTCTAGCAATATAATAACATTATAAAGGTGATTCTAAAGCTTGGAAGAGTATCTATTAGCAAGCTAAGGTAAGGGAACAAGACCTAAACTAATTGATTAATAACAAACTATTTTGATTTCTTGAGTCCAATACCATGATTGTGATATGCGTGTATGCTTGTAATGTGCATTCAACATGTCATCCAATATTTCTGTTATTACTGTTCATGCATATTTAAATTTATTGATTATAACATGATGATGTTGATGATGGTAGGAATAGGCATGTGAATGTTTGTGTTTGGCCAGTGTACATGGTGCAGGTAGGGATGGTATCAATCGATACTTCGATGCTGTTCGCATCGAGGTATATTGTGCCATGGTCTATTCAAGTCATGTCCACTAAGCAAGTGTTAGTGTGCTTGATGCGAGTGGAGCATCAGGGGGAGGACGTGACATTGTGGTTCAGCCTGGTCACCAGACTCTAGCTCTATCTCTACTCAAGTCTTGTCCACTAACATCGTCGTATCGCCATTACCTTAGCGGAACTAATATGTCGTAGGGCATCAGGGGGGACGTGGCATTGTGGTTCAGCCTGGTCACCAGACCCTAGCTCTATCTCTATGGATGTATTGAGGGATGCTGGGGTGAGGCCTTGGATACATTGTTTGACATTAGGGTTGGTTAGTTGCGAGCCCAGTTTGCAAGCCCTCGCCAACAGGGGCTTACATGTTGGTATGGGCAACCGGTGCAGCCATGCCGTTTTCATGGGGTGTATATTTTCCATAGTGGGTGCATGTGGGGCGACAGTGCCATTTTCATTGGGCGTTTCCACACACTCGTGTATAGAGGTGCGGCGGCCACCTATCCTTTCTATAACACATTGCAAACTTATATACCAGACCAAAGATATGAATTGAATGCATGCATATGTATTGTTGCATTGTTTTGTTTGCTCACTGAGCCGTGATGTGTGCTCACCCTTTTGAATTCGAATACTTTTAGTTGATGATGCAGGTACCACCGTTGAAGTTTATATGAACGCTCCTGTATACGGGCATGTGGTAACAATGGAAGCTGAAGACTTAGTGGATATGCATGACTCCTCATGCGAGTGCAACTCATGCGTATCCGATTAGATTTTGTTTAATTTTATTAAAGACATGTAATTGATATTTATTTAATTATGTCTCAGTTGATTTATCAATAATTTGATATTTATTTATGGTTATCACAGTTAAATTCTCAGTTCATTTACTATAAGATTTCTGCTATTTACTTTATTACCTCTGATTAATGTGGAATGTGTTTTGGTTTATCATATGTGGGATAGCCTATTTTGAGATCCTGGTTGAACCGTTGGTTTATTGACGGTTCATCACACCGTTCCGAATGGTACAGAATTGGGGTGTGACAACTTGGTATCAGAGCATCTCGTAGGCCTTACCCATTAAACCTGAATACTTCCATTGGAGTCCATGAACTGAGTCAGGATAAATTGAAAGCTTTAATACAAACAAACCATAAGCACCTGTGTTGGTTGAGACAGAAATTAAACAAGACAATAATGTACATATAAAAAGTGGAACCATATATATACACTCAAACAGAAAGAGAAGACAAAAAATTATCCTAATAAACAAACAATATAGGGTATTATCTATAAGTTGGGTAGTTATCCAAGTATACAAAGATATAGTATAGTAGCAAGAAGGGAGCTTCTGTATAGCAGAAAATTGGAATACCGAGTTGGTACTCACAAGATGTGAAACTCGATGTAGGACAGAGGAAGAAGAAAAATTACTAGTAATGCCAAAACCTTGTAGAGATAAAGGAAAAGATCCCGGGCTGAATGCGACAGAGATAGGAGAACAATAGCTATACACCAAAAAGAAGAGTAACTATAAAAGAAAATAAAGCTATACTCCTAGGTGACATGGAGACTCAGAGTGAGATCCATTACAAGCTGATCTATTGCCCACTAAGCAAGAAGAGGTTGTTGCAACTTGACCCCACCACTATCAGGGTCGAGAATGGGTAGTAAAAACTCATCTGAGCAGATGCTAAATAATGATAATCGGATTGGGGCAAATAAAAGGAGGTGAACAACCAGGCCACTCCAGCCAACCACTTGGACTACCAAGTACCTTGGTTATGGTTGTCATAAACTTGACCCAATAAAATACAAGAGCAACAAAAGATGAGACCGACTATTCAAATCGCTATGTAAATCACTACCCAAGTTACCGATGCTACATCAACACCTTTGGGTCAAACCAAGTACGGTACCAACTAGTAGCAACACTGTACCCTAGTACATGTTAGCACACAGTACCTATCATACAACAAGTCCCAGTAATGCACACCCCAATATAGAAGTTTGGTGCACAACAAGTAGTGTATCAAGGTGGTTAACCTTATCAGCCACCGATGTATGGGATAGTTGCATCATGACAGAATGATCTGACAAGGATTGAAGAATGTCTTCTGAAGATGATACCTCGGACATTTTCAGCAAAGGATCAAATCTATTATGGCCATATAACTGGATATGTTTATATAGGATGCGGTGCATTATTGATTTACTCTTATGATTATAGAGGATGCACATACCAGATTTTAATTTCTCGGGCCTTGACAGGATACCTTCGTGATTTAACCTGTCAATTGGAGTTATATATATTGTTTCTTTAGTATTAGTCCTGATTATACCAATCTGAACCATTCTCATGATCGAAAACATGAACAGAGATATGAACTGAATGAATAGTTAAATATTTAATCGGGTTGAGCGTACATCTTCTGATTTAAACCTGATTTATTGATGTACGAAATTTTTCTCCAGATTATACCTGATTTACTGATGTGCAAAATCTTTCTTCAGATTTACTCCTGTAGTGCCTCGACCAGTGGCATTATATACTCGATAGAACCTGTAACCATGAGGTTAAGAGCTGTAGAACCTCTATTTCCATGTATTTGGGCTACCGTGCAACCTAACGACCTTTGGATGCCGATTGGATTACCATAGATTTACTCCTGATTCTTAAAACCTAGGTTCGCTAGATAAAGCAAGTGGTTGTCATTATGATAATTGAAAGAAGGAAAAGAATTATTTTGGATGCACATTCTGATTCATAAACTGCCTGACCTTTGTTGATAAAGATGTTTAGTGATAATGGAATTATTGGAAGGAAGATGATTAAATTCATATTAGATTTTATAGCCAAGAAACCTCCGGGGAAGTAATGGAGAATCTATTTTGAGATTTCTAAACGGGTGGATATGAATCATGTCTATAAAGGAGTGCATGCGACAAAAGTGAGAACTATCAAAAGTAACTATGAAAGAGTAGATAGCTCTCATGTAAAGTTAAAGATGGTTATATCGGTATGAATTTTGACAAAGCAGAAGATTCCTAAAAGCAAATCTAAGAGTGGATACAAGGATAAAGTAAAAAATCATGGCATTAATAGTAATCTGTTTAATACAATGAAAATTGAGTTATGCCCAATGTCGAGCGATATGATTATGTAAAGACCAAAAGAGTTGGCTGAATTAATGAATTTATAAGCATATATCCTAATGCTTAGAAGTAGACTTGGGATATGAAGTAACAATCACAAGATATTTTTGAGGTATATGAAAGAGAGATCAGGGTAAAACAACAAGGATAAAAGAAATATAAGCTAATGAGTGCAATATGAGATTTTGACGATAGTTTTTGAAAAATCATAAGAGATGAAGGAACTAGACAAGCTCTTAAGACCTTAATACTAGATTTTTCTAGTTCAAGCCCTTTTAGACTAAATGTTGTATTAGATGAGTGTTATGAACAATGTCCAAATCGTATGGATGGGTGAAATTTGTACGCAACCTAATTAGACTTGAGATGGCAGACTTTGACGTCATCTTGGGGATAGACTGGTTGTTTCAACAATCTACAAAGTTGTTGTGTGCATAGAAGAGGTTATCATTCAAGAATAAAGATGACATACAATTTGGTTTTATTGGAAGCCTATTGCCTAGGAAGCGGAAGCTGATCCTCTCTATGCTAAAGGCGAAGAGATGCTTTGAAGAGAAAAAAGTTGGATATATGGTATCTTGTGGTATACGTTACCAAAGAAGCACCACAGATGGAAGATATTGATGTGATGCATGAATTTCCTGATGTATTTCCAGGAAACTTATCGGGTTACCATCTGATTAAGTGACCGAGTTCGTCATCGACTTGTTACCAAGGACGATACTTGTGTCAAAGGCACCTGTAGAGTAGCTCCTATGGAGTTGAAGGAACTGAGACTCAAATACAAGAGTTATTAGACCAAGGTCCTAATCGGCTAAGTATTGCATCACGGGGAGCGCCAATGCAATTCGTGAAGAAGAAGGATGGTAGTGTCCGATTATGTATAGACTACCAAGAATCGAACAAGCTCACGATCAAGAATCGATAACTACCACCTCAGATCGATGACTTATTTAAAAAGTTGCAAGGAGCAAAGGTATTTTCTAAGATTAATTTTCAGTCAAGATATCATTAGCTGAAGAATTTAGATAGCGATATTTCGAAGATAGTTTTTTTTTTTTTGAACCAGGATTGGTCAATTATGAGTTCTCGATTATGACGTCTGGATTAACCAATGCCCTTACATCTTTTATGGAACGGACGAACAGGGTGTTTCATGACATGTTGGGCACGTCGGTCATAGTTTTCATAGATGATATTTTGGTTTATTCCAAGAATGAAGCAACTCATACAACGGATCTTAGAACAGCTTTACAACAACTGAGAAATGAAAAGCTTTACGCCAAGCCCAAGAAATATGAGACCTAATTAAATAAAGAGATCTTCTTGGATCACGTAGCATCATATAAAAGGGATTAAAGTGGCCCCTATTAGAGTAAACATATGGTGAGAAACACCTAAAGAATATTGCGAAGATCAGAAGTTTCTTGGGTTTAGATGGTTATTACTGACGATTTTGGAGGACCACTCTAAGATCGCAAAACGTCTTACCAAGCTAACCAGGAAAGGAGATGAGTTTAATTGGACTGACAAGTGTGAAGAATGTTTCCAAACTCTAAAAGAGTGGTTGATATCAGCTCCCATCTTGATCGTTTCGGTACTAAGGGAACCTTTTACCCTATCCATCGAAGCTTTCGGATTGGATCTAGGATGCGGGTTGATGCAAGGTAGATAAGCAATTGCACATGCTTCAAGAAAAATTAAAGGAGCATGAAAAGAATTACCCTACTCGTGATTGGGAATTACCAGTGAGGAATTGTGTAATCAAGACTTGGAGACATTGCCTATACAGAGAAGAATTTTAGATTAAATCGGTTACAAGTGTTTTATTTATCTCTTCACCAGAAAGAGTTGAACATGAGTATAAAATAGCTGAAATTGCCCAAGGATTAAGACTATGATATTCAGTGTCACTCGAGCAAGGCTAATGTAGTGGCTAAGGCCTTACGCAAAAAGGGATTATGAGGTTTGAAGAAGGATCGAGTATAAATGTTGCCTTATGTTCTGCAGCAACAGATTCAGATTTGGAAAAAAAAAGTAACATATAATAGAAACTAGGGATGATCCAATTAAGCGAGAACTTATGGAGCAATAATTCCTCGCTTGCGTTCAGTACATTAAAGATCATCTCTAAATTAATGGATGAAGTAAAAGTAGCAATTTTGTTAGATCTGTATATAAGAACAATGCAAGGAGATTTGGAGAAAGGAAAAACCAAACCTGACTTATTTTGGATGCGTTGACGGTACTTAGATACAGTGGTAGATTCTGAATACCTGAAGATAAAGATTCGGATGTCAGGAAGAGGATAATGATAAGAGCCCATTGTACTCAATATTTAAGACATCCTGGAATACCAATATGTATCATGAGCCGAAGAGATTGTATTGGTAAAGAGGAATGATAACAAAGGTGGTGTAGTGTGTGTTCCAGTATCTGGATTATCAGCAAGTAAAGGCTAAAAGACAAAGACCAACATGGCTTACTATAGCTTACTATAATAACTATCGAAGCCAGTCTGAAAGTGGAACTGCATTACAATGAACTATGTCACAGGTATACCACTGATCGGTTGACGCAGTTTGGGTGATTGTTGATCGCATTATGAAGATAGCTTATTCCATTGCGATACAACCTCGGTATGCTTTGGAGCGGCTAACTAAGCTATATATGGATAGTATTGCCAGATTGAATGGTATGCATGAGAGCTTAGTGTCGGTCAGAGGCTTATGCTTCATCTCAAAGTTTTGGAAGGATCTATAGAAAACAATGGGAACAAAGTTGAAGTTTAGTACCGCATTTTACCTTAAACCGACGGACAGTCGGGGCGGACTATACAAATCCTAAGAGATATGCCCCGAGTTTATGAAATTATTTTCAAGGAACTTGAGTTGAGAAGTTACCATGAATTGAAGTTGCTATTAAGCTACCATGTAAATGTCACCTATCAAGCATGGTACGGTAGAAATGTCAAATTCCTTTATTTTGGAATAAACTTGGTGAATGAAGAATTTTGGAAACCTATGTCTAATGAAGAAAACTATCGAGTGGCATACAAGATCAAAGAAAAGGGGCAGGATAGCTCAGGATTGTCAAAATAGACACCAAGACCTTGAGTTCGCCATAAGTGACAAAGTGTTTTTGAAGATATCACTTATGTATAGTTTGAAATGATTAGGCAAGAAGGAAAGTAGTATTCTATATATGCGTCGAATCTTATAAACTCTGGAGAGACGTAGAAAAGTTGCATATCAATTAGCGTTACCGCTATCCATGTCTAGTGTGCATGATGTATTTCGTGTGTCTCTATTGAAGAAGTACAATAGAGATCTATATCAAAGGTATTGACCACGGAATCACTGGTTTAGATAGAATGTTTGACTATTGAAGTGGTACCAGCCTAGTTCACTAGTGGGAAGGTACAATGTTTCCAAAGTCGGGATAATTATTATATGAAGGTAACCTGGCAAAGACAAGATGTGGAGAAGAGTGCATAGGAGGAAGAAGATGCAATGCGGAAATAGAATTCCCACCTATTGACTCCGAAGTAAATTCAAAAATTTGAGGACAAAATTTATTTTAAGGATGGGGGGAGTTGTAAGATCCGTACGTTCAAATTTTGAGGACAAAATTTATTTTAAGGATGGGGGAGTTGTAAGATCCGTACTTTCAAATTTCGAGGACGAAATTTCTTTTAAGGGTGGTGGAGTTGTAAGACCCGCACGCCACGAACCCAGCCTAACCTTATATTTTGTGTCGGGACCCGTCTACATATCATGGTCGAGCCAAGTGGACCAAATGTGTGAAGAAAAACCAAGACCCAATATGAAAATTTGCCCAAAAACAGTCAAAATGAGGGTAGGGTCGCAGGTTTTAACAGGCAGGTCCGACCCTCCCATCGACCCTCACCATCGACCCTCAACCATGGGTCGCAGGGTCTATGAGTTGTCCGACCCTCCCATCGACCCTCCCATCGACCCTCGGTATTCGGGAAAAACAGCACGAACCGAAAATTGAGAAACCTTCCTAATTTCAATTGGAACCTTTCCTAAACTCAATGGGACTTATTTTGGGAGGTTTTACTCTATAAATAGGACGCCCCTAAGCCTCTTTCAATCCTTTTACTACCCTAATTGGATTGAGAGAATGAGAAGAGAAGGAAGAGAAGAAGAGAAGGAAAACTTGAAGAAAAGGCTAAGGAAGAAGAGGAAATTCAGAGGAACTCTAAATCTCAGCAAAACTAAGGTATGGATACATTCCCCATGATTTATTTAAGACTTTAGAATGTTTTATAAAGAGGATATGACTTAGAAGAAACCCAAATCATCCATCCATGGTTAGGTTTTCATGGAAAACCATGGAGGAGATCATTAAAACCATGTAGGTGAATAAAGTATAGTTCTAAACCATAGAACATGTATTGAATGGATTGTGGAAGTAAGCCATAGGACCCAACCATGAAAGAGAGAACAAAATATGATATTTCGACTCAAACCATGGATGGTCGCACCTAGGGTCGATGGCAGATCCGACCCTAGCATCGACCCTCAGTGTTCGGGAAGTTCAGATTAGGGGGAGGGTTACACCCAGGGTCGATCATGACTCTGACCCTACCTCCGACCCTCAGTTAACAGTATGGTTTTTAAATTCAAAATTAATTCTAATTAAATTCTATCGACTTTGTTAGGTCTTCTAGCAATATAATAACATTATAAAGGTGATTCTAAAGCTTGGAAGAGTATCTATTAGCAAGCTAAGGTGAGGGAACAAGATCTAAACTAATTGATTAATAAATTTTATTTCTTGAGTCCAATACCATGATTGTGTTATGCGTTTATGCTTGTAATGTGCATTCAACATGTCATCCAATATTTCTGTTATTACTGTTCATGCATATTTAAATTTATTGATTATAACATGATGATGTTGATGATGGTAGGAATAGGCATGTGAATGTTTGTATTTAGCTGGTGTACATGGTGCGGGTAGGGATGGTATCAACCGATACTTCGATGCCGTTCTCATCGAGGTATATTGTGCCATGGTCTATTCAATTCATGTCCACTAAGCACGTGTTAGTGTGCTTGATGCGAGTGGAGCATCAGGGGGAGGACGTGACATTGTGGTTCAGCCTGGTCACCAAACTCTAGCCCTATCTCTACTCAAGTCTTGTCCACTAACATCGTCATATCGCCTTTACCTTAGCGGAACTAATATGTCGTAGGGCATCAGGGGGGACGTGGCATTGTGGTTCAGCCTGGTCACCAGACCCTAGCTCTATCTCTATGGATGTATTGAGGGATGCTGGGGTGAGGCCTTGGATATATTGTTTGACATTAGGGTTGGTTAGTTGCGAGCCCAGTTTGCAAGCCCTCGCGAACAGGGGCTTACGTGTTGGTATGGGCAACCGGTGCAGCCATGCCATTTTCATGGGGTATATATTATCCATGGTGGGTGCATGTGGGGCAACAGTGCCATTTTCATTGGGCGTTTCCACACACTCGTGTATAGAGGTGCGGCGGCCACCTATCCTTTCTATAGCACATTGCAAACTTATATACCAGACCAAAGATATGAATTGAATGCATGCATATGTATTGTTGCATTGTTTTGTTTACTCACTGAGCTCAAGTTGGAGAGCTGACCCTCGCACGCGCAATTCTTTTTAGTTTCTGATGTTGCAGGTACTATGATTGAAGATTATGTCGACACGCCAACATATGAACATGTAGTGGCTATGATGAGCAAGCTGTGGAGGACGAACATGGTTCGTTAAGCGAGCGTTTCAATGGTGGATACGTTTAGTGTTTAGTTTTCGTATTTGGATATTGTAACATGTATTAAATTATGTTTTGGTTAAATGGAAATAAATAGAATATTAATTATTTATCATGATTAGACCTCAGATCATTATCTGTAAGACTTCCTCTATTTACTTTATTACCTCTGATTAATGTGGAATGTGTTTTGGTTTATCATATGTAGGATAGCCTATTTTGAGATCCTGGTTGAACCGTTGGTTTATTGACGGTTCATCACACCATTTTGATTAGTACAGAATTAGGGTGTGACAAGAAGGACGGTAGCGTTCACTTATGTATAGACTACCGAGAACTGAATAAATTGACAATCAAGAATCGGTATCCATTGTCTCGGATCGATGACCTGTTCGATCAGTTGCAAGGTGCCAAAGTGTTCTCAAAGATTGATCTTCGGTCAGGCTACAATCAGCTTAAGATTAAAGATGGTGATATCCCCAAGACAGCATTCGGGACCAGATATGAACATTATGAATTCTCGGTCATGTCTTTTGGATTGACAAACGCACCAACAACCTTTATGGGACTTATGAACCGGGTTTTCCACGACATGTTGGATACGTCAGTTATTGTATTCATTGATGATATATTAGTCTACTCCAAGGATGAGGAAACGCATGTTAAGAATCTAAACGTCGCTCTGCAGCAACTATGGAAGGAAAAGCTCTACGCCAAATTTACAAAGTGTGAGTTTTGGCTAAAGGAAGTCGCATTTCTAGGCCATGTAGTATCCGCTGAAGGAATTAAAGTGGATCCCAGCAAGATCGAGGCTATTGTAAAGTGGGAAGCACCGAAGAGCGTTGCAGAAATTAGAAGTTTCTTTGGTTTAACTGGGTATTATCGACGATTTATGGAAGACTATTCCTGAATTACCGTACCTCTTACCAGTTTGAATAAGAAGGGCGAGAAGTATGTTTGGACGGATAAATGCGAGAAGAGTTTCCAAACCTTGAAGGCTAGATTGATATCAGCTCCAATCTTGACCATCCCGATTCTAGGATAACCATTTATCTTGTATACCGATGCGTCAAGACTGGGATTAGGATGTGTACTTATGCAAGGAGAACAAGTAATTGCTTATGCCTCAAGACAACTGAAGACACATGAGAAGAACTAAGTACATGATGTCAAAATATGGAGACATTATCTGTACGGGGAGAAGTTTCAGATTAAATCAAACCATAAAAGTCTTACTTATCTATAATCAGAAGGAGCTGAATATGCGACAAAGAAGATGGCTGGAACTATTGAAAGACTATGATTATGATATCCAGTATCATCCGGGAAAAGCTAATGTAGTAGCCAATGTGTTGAGTAGAAAGGCAATCATAAAATCTCAGTGAGAGGTTAGCACAACTGCCGCAATGTGTACTACCAGAAAGGCATTCAAGCACGGTAATGAGCAGTTTGTGATAGATGCACCAGATGGATCAGCCAACCAAGGGTTTATTCATCGGTTTTTAAATATGTTCGCCGCATTGAAGATTATACCGGATATATTTGATGAAGTGAAGACAACTATCAAATCAGACCCTTACCTAAGAACGGTACAAGAAGACATCAAAAAAGGCAGGACTAACCCTGAGTTCACTTTGGACGAAGAAAAGGTACTGAAGTATAAAGGAAGAATATGTGTACCCGAAACAGAAAGCTTGGACATTAGACACCGATTGATGAAAGAAGCCCATACCATCATATATTCGATATATCCTGGAAGTACAAAAATGTATCATGATCTAAAGAAATTATATTGGTAGAGAGGAATGAAAGCAGATATAGCTAAGTTCGTGTCTCAATGCCTAAATTGTCAAAAAATAAAGGCTGAACGACAAAGACCGGCCGGACTGTTACAGCCATTACCAGAACCAGCATGGAAATGGGACTGCATCACTATGGACTTCGTCACAGGATTACCGTTGACTCCTCGAGTAGTTGACGTAATTTGGGTGATTGTAGACCGCCTGACTAAAACAGCTCGCTTTATATCGATACGACCAGTATACACTGGAGAGGTTAGCTAAGCTGTATATGGATAACATTGTGCAATTACACGGTGTACCTGAAAGCATTGTGTCCGATAGAGATCCACGATTTACTTCAAAGTTTTGGGAATGATTGCAAAAGGCTATGGGTACAACATAGAAGTTTAGTACCGCATTCCATTTGCAGACAAATGGACAGTCAGAGCGTACAATTCAGATTCTAGAAGATATGCTTCGAGCATGTGTGATTGATTTTAAAGGATCATGGGATGAAAAGTTACCATTGATTGAGTTCGCTTATAACAATAGCTATCAGGCTACTATACATATGTCACCCTATGAAGCACTGTATGGCTGAAAGTGTCGAACTCCTTTGTTTTGGAATGAAGTTGGGGAACGTAGTATTGTTGGATCGGAATTCGTTGAAGAGACTTGTCGAGTGGTCGACATTATCAAGGAAAGAGTAAAAACAGCTCAGAATCGTCAGAAGCAATATGCAGATACCCGACGCCGAGACCTTGAATTCGTCGTGGGAGATAAAGTATTCTTAAAATTATCGCCTATGCGATGATTGAAACGGTTCGAACAGAGAGGGAAACTAAGTCCAAGATATGTCGGGCCATATGAGATTCTAGCTAAGCGTGGGAAAGTGGCGTACTAGTTAGCACTACCACATCTATGTCAAGTGTGCATGACATATTTTATATTTTCTTATTGAAGAAGTATGTCAAGGATCTAACGCACGTTCTGACAGTAGATTTACCTGATTTGACATTTGAGGTAACACCAACTGAAATCACCAGTCGAAAGTTTCAACGACTACACAACCGTGATATCTATTATGTAAAGGTCATCTGGAGAAATAGGGATATAGAAGAAATTACATGGGAAGAAGAGAATGCTATGCGAAAGCAATACCCTCAATTATTTGACTCGAAAGGTATGTACAATTTCGAGGACAAAATTTTTATAAGTAGGGGGAGTTGTAAGACCCGTATTAAACTAACCCAGTCTTACCACCTTGAACCAGGTCTACCCATCATGGTCAAGCCAAATGGATCAAGTACGTGAGGGAGATCGCGATCCCAGGTATTAAACTATCCCAAAAACACTAAAAATAGGGGGAGGGTCTCACACCTAGCTAGGTAGGGTCGGACCCCCCAAGATAGAAAGTTAGACCCCGAGTTTTTAACCAGGGGTCAGACATTTTAGAACCAAGGGTCGACGGGATCTCCGACCCCCTCATCGACCCCCAATCTGCCGACAGAAACCGTGATTTGGAAACTTTCCAAATTTCAATGGGATTCTTTCCTAATCTCAATGAGACTTATTTTTGGAGTTTCTACTCTATAAATAGGACGTCCCTAAGCCTCTTTCACTCCTTTTAGAACCCTAATTGGATTGAGAGAAAGAGAAGAGAAGGAGAAGAGAAAGAGAAGAGAAGGAAAGTGGAGAAGAAGATCAAAGAGAAGGCTTCAGAGAGATAAGCCTAATTCTCAGGTACGGGTACTATCTCCATGTAATTCTACAGACCTTAGAATAGATAGTAAAGAGAGAATGATCTAGGAGAAACCCAAATCATCCATCCATGGTTAGGTTTTCATGAAAAACCATGGGGGAAATCATAAAAACCATATAAGTGAATAAACTATGGTTCTAAGCCATAGAACAGGTATGTAATGAGTTGTAGAAGCAAGCCATAGGACCCCAAACACGAAGAAATGGACTGAAGGATGAAAATTTGATGAAACCCACAGGGGGTCGCAGGGGGGTCGTTGGCCAATCGACCCTACCAGACCGTAACAATCGACCCCCAGTGCTCGGGAAGTCCAGACTGTGGGTGGTCGCACCTAGGGTTGATGGAACCTCCGACCCTAGCATCGACCCCCAGTTAACATCATGCTTTTTAAAGTCTGAATTAATTCTAATTAAATTCTATCGACTTGATTAGGTCTTCTAGTGTTATAATATCGATATATAGTTGATTCTTAAAGCTTGAAAGAGGACCTACGATCAAGCAAAGGTGAGGGAACAAGACCTAAACTAATTGGTTAATAATAAATTGTTTTATTCTTGAGTCCAATACCGTGATTGATTTTATGCGTGTATGTTTTTTATGTGCATTCAACATGTCATCCAATATTTCTATTATTACTGTTCATGTATATTTAATTATTATTTATAACATGATGATGAGGATGATGATAGGAATAGGCATGTGGATGTATGTGTGTGGTTGGTGTGCTTGATGCGAGCGAGTATCAGGGGGAGGTGTCATAGGCGGGGCCTCAGCACTCTAGCTCTATCTCTAACTCAAGTCTTGTCCACTGACATCGTCGTATCGCCATTACCTTAGCAGAACTATTACGTCGTAGGGTATGAGGGGAAGTGGTCTCTGACCGTGTAGTCTCTGACTCTGCCGGGGGGCTTTAGCCCTATCTTTATGGATGTATTGAGGGATGCTGAGGTGAGGCCTTGGATACACTGATTGGCATTAGGATTGGTTAGTTGCGAGCCCAGTTTACAAGCCCTCGCCAGCAGGGGCTTACGTGTTGGTATGGGCAATGGGTACAACAATAAACATGACCTTTGCGTGTACATTGTCCATGGTAGGTGCATGTGGGTCAACAATAAACGTTACCTTTGGGCGGCTTCACACACTCGTGTATAGAGGTGCGGCGTCAATAAACGTGACCTTTGGTCACCTATCCTTTCTATAGCACATTGCAAACTTATTTACCAGACCAAAGATATGAATTGAATGCATGCATATGTTTGTTGCATTGTTTTGTTTCCTCACTGAGCCATGATGTGTGCTCACCCTCTCGATGTCGAATATTTTTAGTTGATGATGCAGGTACTACAGTTGAAGATTATATGAATACTCCGGTGTATGCGCGTGTTGCTACAATGGAAGCTGAAGACTTGGAGGATACGCATGACCCCTCATGCGAGTGCAACTCATGCGTATTCTATTAAAATTTTATTTGAATTTATAAAAGGATGTAATTGATATTTTATTTATTTATGTCTCAGTTGATACAACAATAACTTGATATTTTAATTATGATTATTACATTTAGAGTTCTCAGTTCATTTACTATAAAACTTCCGCTATTGTGTATTTATTCTGATTATGATTGTGGATGTGTATGGTTTTATTTCTAATGGATACCGCCTACTAGAGATCTTGGTTGAATCGTTGGTTTATTAGCGGTTCATCACACCATTCTGAATGGTGCAGAATTGGGGTGTGACAAACCATACATTTTGTGTCATGACCAGTCTACATATCATGGTCGAGCCAAGTGGACCAAGTGTGTAAAGAAACCCAAGACCCAATAAGAAATTTTACTCAAAAATAGTCAAAATGAGGATAGGGTCGCATGACTAAATAGGCAGGGTCAACCCCACCTCAAAAGAAGTCCAACCCATGACTTTTTGGTCGTGGGTTCGCAGGGGTCTCGAATTGTCCGACCCCCTCATCGACCCCCTAGCATCGACCTTAGGAAAATAGCAAAAACAGCACGAACCAAAAATTAGAAAACTTTCCTAATTTCGAATGGGACCTTTCCTAAACTCAATGGGACTTATTTGGGGAGGTTTTTCTCTATAAATAGGACGTCCCTAAGCCTCTTTCATTCCTTTTAGAACCCTAATTGAAAGTGAGAGAAAGAGAAGAGAAGGAAGAGAAGAAGAGAAGGAAAACTTGAAGAAAAGGCTAAGGAAGAAGAAGAAGCTCAGAGAAATCTTTGAAACTCAAACTACAGAAGGTATGAACCTCAATCCCTATATGAATTGAAAGCTTAGAAAAGATTATGATGAAGTTAGGTTAGGAGAAATCCTAATACCAGCCATCCATGGATGAATTCCAATGGAAATCATGGAAAACTATGAAAAGTGAGTAACTTGGAGTTTTGAGCCATAGAACAATCATAGAATGGACTATAAAAGTAAGCCAAATGACCCAAACATGAAAGAATGGACTGTAGGATGAAATGGTCGACTCAAACCACGTAGGGTCAATTGGGAATCGACCCTACCAGACCACACGATCGACCCCTAGCTTTCGGGAAGTCCAGGGAAGCTACGGTCGCACCTAGGGTCGATGGAACTTCCGACCCTAGCATCGACCCTACACCCTGGGGTCGCAGAAAACTGCTAACCTACCTGCGACCCGTCCTGCGACCCTAGCTTAACAGCAAGCCTAAAATTATCGGAATGAATTCTAACTAAAATCTATCGACTTGTTAGGTTTTCCTATTGATATAAAGGTGATTCTTAGAGATTGAAAAAGGATTTACACTCAAGCAAAGGTGAGGGAACAAGACCTAAACTAATTAGCTAATAATAAATTATTTTTATTTTCTTAAGTCTAATGCCATGATTGATTTTATGCGTATATGCTTGTAATGTGCATTCAACATGCCATCTAATATTCCTGCTATTAATGTTCATGCTTATTTAATTCTATTTTATTTATAACATGATGATGATGATGATGCTAGGAATAGACATGTGAATGTATGTGTGTGGTTAGTGTGCTTGATTCGAGTGGAGCATCAGGGGGAGGACGTGACATTGTGGTTCAGCCTGGTCACCAGACTCTAGCTCTATCTCTACTCAAGTCTTGTCCACTGACATCGTCGTATCGCCATTACTTTAGCAGAACTATTACGTCGTAGGGTATTAGGGGAGGTGGTCTCGGACCGTGTAGTCTTCGACTCTGTCGGGGGGCCTTTGCTCTATCTCTATGGACGTATTGAGGGATGCTGGGGTGAGCCCTTGGGTACACTGTTTGATATGAGGACTGGTTAGTTGTGAGCCCAGTTTGTAAGCCCTCGCCAGCAGGGACTTACGTATTGGTATGGATATTGTATCAGGGGAAGTGTGATGCGGTGTGGTCCTAATCACTTTAGCTATATCTATATTCCATGGTGGGTGCATGTGAGACGGAAATAAACGTTAACCTTTGGGCGGCTTCACACACTCGTGTATAGAGGTGAGGCGATCACCGAATATTTCTATAACACATTGCAAACTTATATACCAGACCAGAGATATGAATTGAATGTATGCATATGTTTGTTGCATTGTTTTGTTTTCTCACTGAGCTCAAGTTGGAGAGCTGACCCTCTCGCGCGTAATTCTTTTTAGTTTCTGATGTTGCTGGTATTATGATTGAAGATTATGTCAACAAGCCAACATGTAAACTGGTGGCGACTATGATGAGCAAGCTATGGAGGACTATTGTGATTCGTCAAGCTAGCATTTCAACTATGGATACGCTTAGTATTTAATTTTCGTATTTGGATATTGTAATATGTATTAAATTATGTTTTGGTTACTTGGAGATAATGGAATATTAATTATTTATCATGATTAGACCTCAGTTCATTATCTGTAAGACTTTCACAATTTACTTTTTTACCTCTGATTAATGTGGAATGTGTTTTGGTCTAACAACATGGGCATAGCCTATTCGAGTTCCTGGTTGAACCGTTGGTTTATTAATGGTTCATCACACCATTCTGATTGGTGTAGAATTGGGGTGTAACAACTTGGTATCAGAGCTCTCAGGCCTTCCCATGTAACCTGAATACTTCCATTGGAGTCCATGAACTAAGTTAGGATAAATAAAAGCTTTAATACAAACACACCATAAGCACCTGTGTTGGTTGAGACAGAACTTAAACAAGACAATAATGTACATATTAAAGGTGGAACCATATATATACACAAACAAAAAGGGAAAATTCAAAAACTTATCCTGATAAATGAATAATATAGGGTATGATCTATAGGTTGAGCAGTTATCTAAGTATACAAAGGATATAGTATAATAGCCGAAACATTGGAATACCGAGTTGATACTCACAAGATGTGAAACTCGATGTATTTGGGAAAGAAAGAAAATGGCTAGTAATGCCTAAGTCCTTGCAATGGTAAAGGGAATGATCTCAGGCTAAATGCAACAGAGATAGGAGAAAAATGGCCATACACTAAGAATAAAAGAAGATAAAGCTATACTCTTGGGTGACGTGGAGACTCTAAGTGAGATCCACCACAAGCTGATCCGTTACCTGCTGAGCATTAAGAAGATGTTGGAACTTGACCCCCACCACTATCTGGGTTGAGAATGGATAATGAAAACTCATCTGAGCAGATGCTAAATAATGATAATCAGATTGGGGCAAATCAAAGGAGGTGAACAACCAGGCCACTCCAGCCAATCACCTGGACTATCCAAGTTGCCAATGTTACATAAACACCTCCGAGTGTACCCCCAGCACCTGTTACCTATAACACAGTGACTACCATACAGCAAGTCCCAATAACGCACACCCCAGTGCAGAAGCTTGGTGCACAACAAGCAGTGTATCAAGGTGGTTACCCTTATCAGCCACCGATGTATGGGATAGCTGCATCATGACACAATGATCAGACCAAGGATTGAGGAATATTTTTTGAAGACGAAGCCTTAAACGTTTTCAACAGAGGATCAAATCTAATTGTGGCCATATAACTAGATATGTTTATATAGGATGCGGTGCATTGTTGATTTACTCTTATGATTATAGAGGATGCACATACCAGATTTTAATTTCTCGTACCTTGACAAGATACCTTCTTGATTTAACCTGTCAATTGGAGATATCAATATTGTTTCTTTAGTATTAGTCCTGATTATACCAAACTGAGCCACTCTCATGATCAACAACATGAACAGAGATATGAACTGAAAACAGTTAAATGTTTAATCATGTTGAGCGTACATCTTCTGATTTATACCTGATTTATTGATGTACCAAAACTTTCTCCAGATTTACTCCTGTAGTGCCTTGACCAATGGCATTATACACTCAATAGAACTTGTAACCATGAGATTAAGAATTTTAAAACCTCTATTTCCATGTATTTAGACCACCGTGCAACTTAACGACCTTTTGATGTCCGTTGGATTACCACAGATTTACTCCTGATCCTTTAAACCTAAGTTCATTAGATATAGCAAGTGTTTGTCATTATGCTAAATTTAAAGAAGGAAATGAATTGCTTTTGGATAAACATTTTGATTCTTACATTTCTTGACATCCATTGATAAGATGTTGAGTGAATAAGGAATTATGGGAAGTAAGATGATTAAATTCATATTAGATTCTATAGCCAAGGGACCTCAGATGAAGAAATAGAGGATCTATTTCGAGATTGCTGAATAGATGGATATGGTCATAAAAGAGTGCATGAGAAAAAATAAAAACTATCAAGAGTAACTAGGAAAGAGTAGATAGCACTCAAGTAAAGTTAAAGATGGCTATATCGGTATGAATTTTGACAAGGAAGAAGATTCCTAAAGGCAAATCTAAGAGTGGATATAAGGATAAAGTAAAAAATCATGGCATTGAGAGTATTCAGATTAGTACAATTAATACTGAGTTACGCCCAATGTTAAAGGAAATGATTAAGCAAAGACCAAGACAGTTTGGCAGAATTAATGAAATTTTGAGCATATACCCTAATGCTTAGACTTGGGATATGTAATGAGTAAATAGTCAGAAGATGCTTTTCGAGATATAAAATAGAATGATAAAAGGAGGTGTAAGCTAATGAGATTTTTGGGATATATGAGATTTCAAGCAATAGTCTTTGAAAAAATTAAGAGATGAAGGAACTAGACAAGCTTTTAAGACCGTTACACAAGATTTTCTAGTTCAAGCCCTTTTTGGACTAGATTTTGTATGGGACGAGTGTTACGAACAATGTCCAAATCATATGGATGGACAGAATTTGGATGCAACCTGAGTCGACTTGAGATGGTAAACTTTGATGTCATCTTGGGAATAGACTGGTTGTCTCAACACTCTACAAAGTTATTGTGTGCATAGAAGAGGTTATCATTCAAGAATAAAAACGACATATAATTTAGTATTATTGGAAGTATGTTGCCTAAGAAAAGAAAGCTGATCCTCTCTATGCTAAAGGCAAAGAGATGCTTTGAAGTGAAAGAAGTTGGATGTATGGTATCTGTGGTATACGTTACCAAAGAAGCACCAAAGATGGAAAATATTGATGTGATGCATAAATTTCCTGATGTGTTTCCAGGAGACTTACCTGGGTTACCATTTGATCATACGACCAAGTTCATCATCGACTTGTTACCAAGGACGATAATTGTGTCAAAGGCACCTATAGAGTAGTTCCTATGTAGTTGAAGGGATTGAGACTCAACTATGGGAGTTATTAGACAAGGGTTCTAATCGGCTAGGTATTGCATCACAGGGAGCACCAATGCAATTCATGAAGAAGAAAGACAGTAGTGTCAAATTATCTATAAACTACCGGGAACTAAATGAGCTCATATCTACCACCTCTGATCAATGGCTTGTTTTAAACAGTTGCAAGGAGCAAAGGTAATTTCTAAGATTGATCTTCGATCAAGATATCATCAGCTGAATAATTTGGACAGGGATATCTCAAAGATAGTTTTTAGAATCGAGATTAGACATTGTGAGTTCCTGATTATGATGTTTGAATTAACCAATGCCCTTACATTTTATGGAACCGATGAACTGGGTGTTTCATGACATATTGGACACGTTGGTCATAGTTTTCATAGATGACATTTTGGTTTATTCCAAGAATGAAGCAACTCATACAAGGGATCTTAGAACAGCTTTACAACAGCTGATAAGGGAAAAGCTTTATGCCAAGTCCAAGAAGTATGATACTTGAATAAACGAAGTGATCTTCTTAGATCACATAGCATCATAAAAAGGGACAAAAGTGGACCCTATTAAGGGATAAAAGTCCAACATATAATAGAAACTCGTGATGATCCAATTGAGTGAGAATTTATGGATGAACTTATGGAGCAATAGTTCGTCGACTGTGCTTCTGGCATTAAAGATCATCTCTGAATTGATGGATGAAGTAAAAGTAGCAATTTTGTTAGATCTGTATATAAAAACGGTGTAAGTAGATTTAGAGGAAGGAAAACCAAACCCTGACTTACTCCAAATGCGAAAAAGGTCCTATGATACGGAGGATGATTATGTATACCTGAAGTGAAAAATATTGATCATAAGATATAAGATAATGTTAAAAACCCATTTTATTCCGTATTGGATACATTCTAGAAGTATAATATATACCAAAACATGAAGAGATTATTTTGGTAGAAGGGAATGGAAGTAGTTGTGGCTAGATGCATGTTTCAGTGTCTGAATTATTAGCATGTAAAGACTGAAAGACAAAGACCAACATGGTTTACCATAACCACAATCAGAGCCAGTCTGGAAGTGGAACTGCAGTACAATGAACTATGTCAATGATTTGCCACTGACTCCTAGATCGGTTGACATGGTTTGGGTGATTGTTGATCGCCTTATGAAGATAGCTCATTCCATTGCTATACGACCTCGGTATGCTTTGGAGCGGCTAACTAAGCTATATGTGGATTGAATTGTTACCAAGCTACTATGTAGATGTCACCTATAAAGCATGGTTCGGTAGAAATGTCAAATTCTTTTGTTTTGGAATGAAGTTGATGAATGAAGAGTTTTACCTGAGCCTATTGAAGAAACTTATCGAGTGGCAGACAAGATCAAAGAAAAGATCCAGGATAGCTCAAGTTGTCAGAAGAGACACCAAGACCTCGAGTCGCCATAAGTGACAAAGTGTTCTTGAGGATATCACTTATGCATGGATTAAAAACAATTGAACGAGAAGGGAGTGTTGTATCCGATATATGTTTTGGACCTCATGAAATTGGAGAGATGTAGAAAAGTTGTATATCAACTAGCGTTACCGCTGTCCACGTCTGGTGTGCATGACGTATTTCGCGTGTCTCTATTGAAGAAGTACATTGGAGATCCATATCAAAGGTATTGACCATTGATCCACTGTGTTAGAAAGAAGATTTAACTATTGAAGTGGTACCAGCCTAGTTCACTAGTTGAAAGGTACAAACATCTCAAAAACTTGGATAATTATTATATAAAGATAATCTGGCGAAGACAAGACGTGGAGAAGATTACATGGGAGGAAGAAGATGCAATGCGGAAATAGAATTCCCACCTTTTGACTCCGAAGTAAATTCAAATTTTGAGGACAAAATTTATTTTAAGGAGGGGGGAGTTGTAAGATCCGTACGTTTAAATTTCAAGGACGAAATTTATTTTAAGGGTGGTGGAGTTGTAAGACCTGCACGCCACGAACCCGGTCTAACCTTACATTTTGTGTCGTGAGCAGTCTACATATCATGGTCAAGCCAAGTGGACCAAGTGTATAAAGAAACCCAAGACCCAATAAGAAATTTTACTCAAAAACAGTCAAAATGAGGGTAGGGTCGCATGCCTATACAGGCAGGGTCGACCCCACCTCAAAAGAAGTCCAACCCATGACTTTTTGGTCGTGGGGTTGTAGGGGTCTCGAATTGTCCGACCCCCTCATCGACCCCCTAGCATCGACCCTAGGAAAACAACAAAAACAGCACGAACCAAAAATTAGGAAACTTTCCTAATTTCGAATGGGACCTTTCCTAAACTCAATGGGATTTATTTTGGGAGGTTTTCCTCTATAAATAGAAAGTTCCTAAGCCTCTTTCACTCCTTTTAGAGCCCTAATTCAAAGTGAGAGAAAGACAAGAGAAGGAAAAGAAGAAGAGAAGGAAAACTTGAAGAAAAGGCTAAGGAAGAAGAAGAAGCTCAGAGAAATCTTTGAAAATCAGACTACAGAAGGTATGAACCTCAATCCCTATTTGAATTGAAAGCTTAGAATAGATTATGATGAAGTTAGGTTAGGAGAAACCCTAATACCATCCATCCATGGATGAATTCCAATGGAAATCATGGAAAACTATGAAAAGTGACTAACTTGAAGTTTTGAGCCATAGAACAATCATAAAATGGACTATAAAAGTAAGCCAAAGGACCCAAACATGAAAGAATGGACTGTAGGATGGAAAGGTCGACTCAAACCACGTGCGGTCGCACGTAGAGTCGATTGGGACTCGACCCTACCAGACCACAAGATCGACCCCTAGCTTTTGGGAAGTCAAGGGAAGCTGTGGTCGCACCTAGGGTTGATGGAACATCCGACCCTAGCATCGACCCTACACCCTGGGGTCGCAGAAAACTGCTACCCTACCTGCGACCCGTCCTACGACCCTAGCTTAACAGCAAGCCTAAAATTGTCCGAATGCATTCTAACTAAAAACTATCGACTTGTTAGGTTTTCCTATTGATATAAAGGTGATTCTTAGAGCTTGAAAGAGGATTTACACTCAAGCAAATGTGAGGGAATAAGACCTAAACTAATTGGCTAATAATAAACTGTTTTTATTTTCTTGAGTCCAATGCCATGACTGATTCTATGCGTGAATGCTTGTAATGTGCATTCAACATGTCATCCAATATTCCTGCTATTAATGTTCATGCATATTTAATTATATTTTATTTATAACATGATGATGTTGATGATGCTAGGAATAGACATGTGAATGTATGTGTGTGGTTAGTGTGCTTGATGCGAGTGGAGCATCAGGGGGATGACGCGACATTGTGATTCAGCCTGGTCACCAGGCTCTAGCTTTATCTCTACTCAAGTCTTGTCCACTGACATCGTCGTATCGCCATTACCTTAGCAGAACTATTACGTCGTAGGGTATCAGGGGAGGTGGTCTCGGACCATGTAGTTTTCGACTCTACCGAGGGGCCTTAACTCTATCTCTATGGACGTATTGAGGGATGTTGGGGTGAGGCCTTGGGTACACTGTTTGACATTAGGATTGGTTACTTGCGAGCCCAGTTTGCAAGCCCTCGCCAGGGGCTTACATGTTGGTATAGGTAGAGTATCAGGGAAAGTATGATGCGGTGTGGTCCTAAGCACTTTAGCTCTATCTCTATTCCATGGTGGGTGCATGTGGGATGACATAAACGTTAACCTTTGGGCGGCTTCACATACTCGTGTATAGAGGTGAGGCGTCCACCGAATCTTTCTATAGCACATTGCAAACTTATATACCAGACCAGAGATATGAATTGAATGCATGCATATGTTTGTTGCATTGTTTTGTTTTCTCACTGAGCTCAAGTTGGAGAGCTGACCCTTGCGCGCATAATTCTTTTTAGTTTCTGATGTTGCAGGTATTATGATTGAAGATTATGTCAATAAGCCAACATGTAAACGGGTGGCGGCTATGGTGAGCAAGCTATGGAGGACTATTGTGATTCGTCAAGCTAGCGTTTCAACTATGGATACGCTTAGTGTTTAATTTACGTATTTGGATATTGTAATATGTATTAAATTATGTTTTGGTTACTTGGAGATAAATGGAATATTAATTATTTATCATGATTAAACCTCAGTTTCATTATCTGTTAGACTTCCACTATTTACTTTATTACCTCTGATTAATGTGGAATGTGTTTTGGTTTAACAACGTGGGCATAGCCTATTCGAGGTCCTGGTTGAACCGTTGATTTATTGACGGTTCATCACACCATTCTGATTGGTACAGAATTGGGGTGTGACACTTTTTCTGTCAGCCCCTTCCTCGTCAGCCCAAGCGAACAGATCTATACTACTGGTGGAAAAAGCAGGCATCATGAAGTAAAACAGACAAAAGGAAGTTGAGACGTACTATTTGTAGGAAAAAATAAGAGTTGGAGAGGGTAGAATGAGCGTTTTTTGTTGCCTCCAAGTTGCGGAGCTCAAACCCATAGAGTAACGCCTCAGACTTTACAGTATAGCAAATGAAGGTCCCCCGGTCATATATATAGGCCTAGGGATCTGTTTGCAATGCTTCGGCATCCGCATCCACTTGTTGCTCGCTGGTCGGACAGTTGCTTATTGAATTTAATGCATCAAACTTTCCAGCGTGCGACCTTTTGAATAAACCGCCAATGTCACAAACCTGATTCTAAATATCTTCAACCCATTTCCACATTGATGATTCAGGTGTTGGGTTCTGACCCTCCTCCATGTCCCGTCGAGGACCGACCAGATCAGCAATCTCAAGGTCGAGCTCTTACCTTCAGGTTCAGTTCGGCAGGGCCTCCTTCAGTTTCTTTTATGTTGATCCCAGGTTGACACTGAGAGGGGGGTGAATCAGTGACCACTAAAAATCTTTCCAACAATATGATTTGGTCAACTGCTTTGGAAATTGCTGCCAAGAGCTGTTATTCACTATGTGCTATCTTGAACTGTCAATTGGACTTTTCTCTCTGTCAATATGTCAAACACATTTTGTGCATACGTCAACCACACACCCATAGGTATCCATAGGGGCTTGGCCTGCCAAGTGTGTACACCCAGACCTGCAGCACATAGACTTCTATTCCACACTCATATACAGTTTCACACACATTCAAGACACAAGATGTAATGTGGTTCACCAATCACTCACTGTGATGGCTAGTCCACGGGGTAATATCCTAACCAGGATTTCGTATTATATCCAATACGCTACTTTAATGCTATGGTTGCACCTACAACCCCGATGCTACAACATCAACCACATTCACAGCTGCAACTGTGTCCTAGGCAACAACCCCCACTCCAGTCAAGCCCCCAACTTGACAGGTTACAAAGTATTTCTCAAATAGTGATTACAAACCCTTCCCATATGGCATTGATATAAAAAATAGAGTTTGTGTGCGTGATTACCTTCCGATCTTGCTCACAGCTGATGTAAGGCTCTCTATGCTAACTTCTCGACCTCCTTACTGGCTACACAGGTCATTCTTCACCACCATGGCTCCATTGGACTCTCACAGCTTGTCCAAGCACTCTTCCTAAGCTTTAATGAAGCTTTAATGGCCTCACACAGATAATAAGAGTTAAAATATAGCTCCTAGAAGCTTCAATGAGAAGTTTGCCCCAAAATCGCCATTTTTCTTCTTCTGTTGAGATATGCCCTGAAGAAGATCGGCCAACCAAAATATTTAAAAAGGAATCTTCTGATCTGATTCTATGCGGCGTGAAGCACCGTAGTGCGGCCACCGCTGACCCACCGTACATCGCTGTCGAGACGTGATTGGCGCAGATGGAATCATCAATTTCAAACCGCTGGATCGGTCACATAAAGGCGGTAAAGCCTCTGGACCGTCAGATCAATTAAATTCCATCAGTAGATCTCGAACCAGATGTAAGCCCTTGGATTTGGATCTTTTGCGCCGGCGCACCTTATGCGCGCTACACCGAATCATAGATTCGGTTCCATGCGACGCGGATCACCCCATTAAGTTGCATCGAGCCAATCATAGGCCTCGCGCAAGCATCTTGGCTAGATCAAAGAGACACACCGAATCCCGCCTTAATTTGAGTCGCACCGATCTTGAATCTAACATACGTGGCTTGATCTGAGCCGTTCATCTCGAATCTTCTCTTTTTCAAAGGACCAAAATGCCCTCTATAATATCGAAATGGCCTCTGTAACCGGTGAGTATCACCTACAGAGGAGGCCATTCCAGTAGGGTTGCTGAGGAAATCTTTCTTTGCGACATTTCGTCGAATGGTTGATGTGCATGCACGGCATGCCTTGCGGTGCGACGAGCGCACGCGGATGCTGCTGCTGTCCTGCTGACATGCGGCATAGCCGTGCGCATTGCCTTGCTGCTGCGCACATGACATGCTATTGTGCGCATGGCCTTGCTGTGTTGCGCGCGGTATGCTGCTGTGCGCGAAATGCTGCTGTACTGCCATGCTGTGTTGCAGGGCTTGCTTGCATGCTGCTGCCTTGGTGCCACGGGCATCGGCCATGCTGGCCAAGGCTGGCTGCCATGCTGGCCATGGCTGGCTGCCATGCTGGCCTGACCACCCCAGGTGGGACCCACCTAGTCCCCACCCACTCTCTCTCCTCTTTCTCTCTCCTCTTTCTCTCTTCTCATCTTCTTTCTTCAATCTTCTTTCTTCAAGCTCATCAGCTGCTGTCAGTGCACCAACCCAGTCACCCACTGACCCTGTCTGTCAGTCCCACAGACACTCTCTCTCTCTCTTTCTCTCTCTTCTTTCTGATCTCCATTCTCTTTCTTTGCCTCTGTAACTTAATATGTCTTCTTTCACTGAACTGTAAGCACTGTGAACTGGGAACAGGCTTCCAAATAAGCTTCTGACTGTCCAACCATGCCTACTAACTATCCATTCTGTCTGCTGACTGACTGTCCACTCTGCCTGTTGACTGACTGTCCACTCTGCTTGCTGACTGTCTGTCCACTCTGTCTGCTGACTGTCCAGAGGTTGCCAAGGTTGCCAATAATGACAACATATACAAAGTTGCTCTCAACAGATCAACTTGGCCAAGGTTCCAATAATCTCCCCCTTTGGAATTGTTGGCAACCTACATGATATCTCCATATGCTATCAAGCACTCTTTCTCCCTTTTTGTCAACAAGTACAAAGGGAAAAAAGATGCTCCCCCTTCATCACTGCTCCCCCTACATCAGTGCTCCCCCTACATCAGAACTCTCTCTGCATAGACTCACATATAGGAGTGCCCACCGCATCTTTCCAATCCATATAGATGAACAATGATGCTATGTAGACACCAACTCCCCCTACTTCTATCCATCTCCAGTGAATTAAGAGCCACAACTCCTAACTTGACTTTGAGAATTACTCAACTGAGTTCTTTGGGAAGGTCTTTGTGAAGACATCTGTCACTTGATCACACCTGACTGTAGCTGCTATGTACTCTACTCCTGTTTTGCTGGGCCACAAAACTTTCCCAAAAAGAATGCACCGCCACTAGTGCCCTTTTTGTCATCAACACACTTGGCCAAGCACTCAGCTAGTAGACTATCAGTTTTCTGAGAGAACATACAGGTTACCCTGTGTTCTTGTCCCTTGTGCCACAACTTTCCCTTTTTTCAACATCTTTCACCACAAAACCATCCTTGGTGAAGGTTATTTCATTGCCTTGATCACAAACTTGACTCACACTTAAGAGATTGTGTTTCAAGCCATTGACAAGCAAAACTTTCTGGGATTTTAAATCTGTACTATAAATGTTGGCCATTCCTTTTCCTTTGATCCTTGCACTATCATTATTTCCAAATCTAACTGATCCACCTTTTTTCAGTATTCAGACTTGAAAAAATTTCTCTATCCCCTGTCATGTGAGTGGAGCACCCACAGTCCAAGATCCATGGTGTAGGTCTACTTTTGGCCTTAAGAGTTGTCTGCACTATGAGAGATTTGTTGCCCTTATTCTTGCTCTTCTCAACCCACACTGCTTTTTCTTTCCCTGTGATGGATTTTCTTGCCTTTTCTTTCACAACTCTTTCTTCTCTTTAAGCTGATCTTCTAGGAGTATTTCTTCCAATATTCCCTCTTGGTTGCCTTTGAGATGAAATGAGTGTCTGACAATTTCTGGCTATGTGACCAAATCTCTGACACCTGAAGCATTCTATCCTGTCTTCTGCCAAAGGAGCAAATCTATTTCTGCTTATGAACACTGGTTGTCTAACTTGTCTTCTACATTCTGCAATTTTGTGTCCATAACCTTCACAGCCATAATAGTACCCTCTGAAGCTCTCTCTTTGCCTGGGATTTTTGTCTTGCTTCCTCTGCCTGTGCTGGTTAACTGTACTGATGCCATCTCTGCCAGTTTTGTTCTCAAAATGTTTTTCAACATGTGACCTCATCTGTTTTGCTTTGACAAACACAATAGGGTTCTCAACAGACCCTTTACCTTGAGCTTTTTCTGTCCTCTGCTTCTCATAACCAAGTCCAGACTTGATGTGAGATGACCTCTGGTAGCTTAGAATCTCATCCAGAATATTCTCCTCTTCCAATTGTGAGCATTCATCCTCAACCTCTTGATCTATTACTGTCTTCTCCTTTGATTTTAGGATAGTTACTAATGGAGATCATGTTGTTGCTTCCATGTAACTCCTGTTCTCCCTCATAGAGCTTGCAAGCTCTGTTTCTAGTCTCAGAATCTTTTCCTCAAGCTTTGCACATTCATCTGATTTTGAAGACAACTCACTATTCAGATCATTTGCTATCTTCTTTGATTCTTCAGTGGTGACTTTCAGTTGACTGATCAGCTCAGTTGCTTCATTATATTGATCATTCAAATTTTTGTTCTTTTTCCTCTCTGTTCTGAGTTCTGTAAGAGCTGCAAATAACTCAACCTCAAGATCAAGCTCTTCTTCAACTCCATCTTTCTTTTTAGATTTTTTTCTTCTTCCCTTGAAGCTCATCAAGAAGGACCATGAAGAGGACCTCATCATCATCATCCTCTGTTGATTCATCTGAGGAATATTTGTTCTTCTTTGCAAGCAGACTTTTCTTCTTGGGCATAAATTTTTTCTTTCATCTCTGGTCTTGACTCTCATTGAGATCTCATCATCTGAGTCATAAAATCTTCCCTTCTTTTGACACTTGGACACAAAGTGTCCTAGGCCTCCACAGTTGAAGCATCTCATGGTTGACTTGCCTTTATACTTGTCACTTCTTTTCTTCAATTTTCTAGTTAGATAAGCTATGAGCTCATCATCTGAGTCATCAGAATCACTGTTGTCATCTGCTTTTTACTTCTATGCTGGTTCTTTAATTTTTAATTTTTTTATAGCTTCAAAAGTAGCTTCTTTTCCACTGGCACTGGTTCTGTCATTCTCATCTCATAAGTGGTCAGGATGCCATGTAGCTCATCAATAGTTAAACTGTCCAAGGTGGTAATCTCTTCAAGTGCAGACACCTTTTCATTATACAGCTTAGGTAGGGTTCTCAATACCTTCTTAACAACATGAATTTCCTTCAGCTCTTCCCCTAGTGCTCTGATTGCATTGGTAACTCCATTCACTCTATTGAGATAGACCTCAATGGTTTCTCCCTCAGTCATCCTCAGACTCTCAAACTGTGATCTTAAGATTTGTAATTTTGCCTCTTTAATTTTGCTATCTCCTTCATGTACACTCTTCAATTTGTCCCAAATTTCTTTGGATGTAGGACAACTGATAACTCTAGTAAGCTCATTGCTCACAAGTGAAGCCAGAAGAGTTGTGACTGTCTTGGCTTCATTTTCTCTCTTTTTCATCTCCACTACATCGGTGATGACTTCTGTGGTGTGCTTGTTGCCATTCTTTACTGCTAATCGTACACCATAGCCTTGAGCTATCAAATATGCTTCCATTCTAACTTTCCACATACTGTAGTTTGACCCATCAAATATGGGAATCCTTCCACTCTTGTTGTGGTCTTCACTGGATGCCATTTCCACTGCCTCTCACTTCTGTTAGTACCCGAAGCTGTTAGTCATCCTCCCTAGGGAACCTCGCTCTGATACCAATTGTTGATCCCAGGTTGACACTGAGAGGGGGGCTGAATCAGTAACCATTAAAAATCTACCCAACAATATGATTTGGTCTGCTGCTTTAGAAATTACTGCCAAGAGCTGTTATTCACTATGTGCTCTCTTGAACTGTCAACTGGACTTTTCTCTCTGTCAATATGTCAAACACATTTCATGCACACACCAACCACACACCCACAAGTATCCATACAGGGGCTTGGCCTGCCAAGTGTGTATGTCACACCCCAATTCTGAACCAACCAGAATGGTGTGAGTGAACCGTCACTGAACCAACGGTTCACACCAGGATCTCAATAAGACCGTATCCACTCATACAAACCATTGCACATAACCACAATCAGAATATAATAAATACAGTATAAGTCTTTAAATAAATAAACTGAGTATTCTATTGATAAATTTAAATAAGTATTCAATTATCCAAATTCCAACATAATTAAATATCTTTACATCACTTTAAAAACAATTGAAACAAATAAAATAAAATCAAAGGTACACGCAGAAAGGACACTCGCATGAAGCGTCATGCTTGTCCTCTCCTGCCTGTACGTCCAGAGCAGCAACACCTCCATACGTTGGAGCGTTCATATAATCGTCCATCGTGTAACCTGCATCAACATCTAAAAACAATGTATATACAAAGGGTGTGCTCACAACTTAGCTCAATAAGACAATCAGACAGTGTATCAATATTCTATGCATGAGTAACAATCATTTTATGTTGTGATCTGGTTTAAGTTTGCAATGTGCTATAAAAAGGGTTGGCGGCCACCGCACCTCTATACACGAGTGTGTAGCATCGCACAGTAGATCACACCGCTGCCGACCCACATGCACCCATCATGGAGTAGAGATAGAGCTAAGGCATCCACTACCTCCCCTGATGCTCTACCCAGACCAATACATAAGCCCCTACTGGCTAGGGCTTGCAAATTGGGTTCGTAACTAACCAATCCTATATGCCATCACTGTAGGCTCTATCCCAGTACAGCTCCCTACGACATAGAGATAGAGCTAGAGCATGGTGGCCAGGCCAGAGACCACAGTGCCACGACCTCCCCCTGATGCCCTACCCGCACCAAGCATACTAAGAAAGAACAATACGCAAGTAGACCCTATCCCAACATAACTCCCTACGGCATTGAGATAGAGGTAGAGTCTGGTAGTGTAAGACCCGTATCAAACTAACCCGGTCTTACCACCTTGAACCAGGTTTACCCATCATGGTCGAGTCAAATGGACCAAGGGCGTGAAGGAGATCGTGATCCCAGGACTCAAATCGACCCAAAAACACTTAAATTAGGGGGAGGGTCGCATACCCAGCAAGGGAGGGTCGGACCCCCCAAGACAGAAAGTCAGACCCCCTGTTTTACAGAGGGGGTCGGACACTTCAGGAACCAGGGGTCGACGGGATTATCGACCCCCTCATCGACCCCCAGCTGCCGCTAGAAACTGAAATTAGGAAAGTTTCTAAATTTCGATTGGATTCCTTCCAAATCTCATTGGGACTTATTTTAGGAGTTTCTACTCTATAAATAGGACATCCCTAAGCCTCTTTCACTCCTTTTACAACCCTAATTGAATTGAGAGAAAGAGAAGAGAAGGAAGAGAAGAAGAAGAGAAGCAAGGAAGAGAAGAAAGCAAAAAGGAGAAGAGTTGCAGAGAAGGAGTATTCTTCTCAGGTATGGATACTAATTCCATGAGTTTCTACAGACCTTAGGTTAGAGAATGAAGAGAGTGTGATCTCGGAGAAACCCAAACCATCAACCCATGGTTAGGTTTTCATAAAAAACCATGGGGGAATACATGAAAGCTATATAGGTGGGTGATTAGTGGTTTTAAACCATGGAATGTATGTTGAATGGACTGTAGGAGCAAGCCATAGGACCCCAAGCACGAAGAATGGACTGAAAGGAAGAAAATTCACCAAATCCCATAGGGGGTCGCATGGGGGGTCGATGGCCAATCGACCCTACCAGACCCTGAGCATCGACTCCTAGGGTTCTGGAAGTCCAGAATAGGGGGGGTCGCACCAGGGGTCTTTCATGACTCCGACCCTATCTCCAACCCCCAGTTAAAAACATGGTTTTTAAATTTGGGATTAATTCTAATTAAATTCTATCGACTTTGTTAGGTCTTCTAGCAATATAATAACATTATAAATGTGATTCTAAAGCTTGGAAGAGTAGCTATTAACAAGCTAAGGTGAGGGAACAAGACCTAAACTAATTGGTTAATAACAAACTATTTTTATTTCTTGAGTCGAATGCTATGCCTGATTCTATGCGAATATGTTTGTAATGTGCATACAACATATCATCCAATATTTCTATTATTTGCTCATGCATATTTACTTTATTTTTTATAACATGATGATGATGATGATAGGAATAGGCATGTGAATGTATGTGTGTGGTTGGTGTACTTGATGCGAGCGAGTATCAGGGGAGGTGTGATGGAGACGTCAATAAACGTTAACCTTTGGTGGGTCTCAGCACTTTAGTTCTATCTCTAACTCAAGTCTTGTGCATTAGCATCGTCGTATCGCCATTACTTTAGTAGAACTATTATGTCGTAAAGCATCAGGGGAGGTGGTCTCGGTCCTTGTAGTCTCTGACTCTACCAGGGGGCCTTAGCTCTATCTCTATGGATATTCTGAGGGATGCTGGGGTGAGGCCTTGGATACACTTTTTGGCATTAGGATTGGTTAGTTGCGAGCCCAGTTTGCAGCCCTCGCCAACAGGGGCTTACGTGTTGGTATGGCACTGTACAACAATAAACGTTAACCTTTGTTGTACAATGTTCATGAATTGGGTGCTTGGGAGTTGATGATAAACGTTACCTTCGGGCGGCATCGCACACTTGTGTATAGAGGCGGGGTCAATAAACGTTAACCTTTGACTACCTAAACCTTTCTATTGTATATTGCAAACTATAAACCAGACCAAAGATATGAATTGATTGCATGCATATGTATTGTTGCATTGTTTTGTTTGCTCACTGAGCCATGATGTGTGCTCACCCCTCGACGTCGAATATTTTTAGTTGATGATGCAGGTACTACCGTCGAAGATTATGTAAATGCTCCAACGTATGGTCACGTGGCGGCGATGGAAGTTGAAGATGAAGTGGATGCACATGACTCCTCTTGGGAGTGCAACTCATGTGTATTCGATTAGATTTCTAGTTTTCTTTATTTGGATTTAATAAAGACATGTATTTGATATTTATTTATATCTTAGTTGATACAGAATAAGTTGCTATTTAAATATTAATATCACAGTAGATTCTCAGTTTATTTTACTATAAGACTTCCGCTATTGTGTATGTACTCTGATTATGAATGTGGCTGTATGAGGTTTTGATAAATCGGATTCTGCTTGTCTGAGATCCTGGTTGAACCGTTGGTTTGCTAGCGGTTCATCATACCATTCTGAAGTATACGAAATTGGGGTGTGACAACTTGGTATCAGAGCATCTCAGGCCGTGTCCGCTAAACTGGCATACATTCACGATAAATTGTAAACTGAGATAGGATAAAAGTAAAAACTTTAATATTAACACACTATAAGCACAAATGATGTTTGAGACTAAATTTAAAAAGAAAATAATGCATCTATTAAAGGAAGAACAATTTTAAATACAATGAGAGATAAATAAACATGTACAAATAGCTAAAACAGAGTACAGTCCACAACCCGGACAGTTACTCTGTAGTACAAAGAATGAAAATAAGTAAAATCATGAAGCTGGAGGTGAAGGAGGGGGCGGTGCCTCACGATCTCTGTCATAATCCTCTGCGTAGACTCTAGTCAACCAGGCTATCTGAGTCTGGGTCGTCTGAAGACTAGCTGTAAGATCCACTACCCGCTGATCAGTCCGACGCTGAGCCTCCATGAGCTCCCCCATCCTCAGATCAGATCTGCGCTGAGCTTCTCTGATCTCATGCAATATCTTCATCATATCAGGAGGTGGGTGAGAAGGACCGGCCGCATGTAAAGGACCAGCTGCATATGAAGTACTAGCTCCAGCCGCATGCGTAGGTGAAGGAGGTGGTATAGAGTCTACATCCGTGTACATACGGTCATCATCACCAACTGGCTCCGTATGAACTCCAGCGGCAGTGGCAGCTGCCTCAGCGTCAGCTATCTCTACGAGAGTGTGAGGGCGCACCATCGCGTTCCTCTCCTCATCACTGACCTGAGCATCTTGCATGCCCATCTTGCAAATAGCCTCCCAATCTAGAGGCGATGAGAAGGACTTCTCCAGAATCTTCTCATCCAATAAATCAACCCCCAGGCGGGTAAGCAGAATAGTGATCATACGTCTGTAAGGAAGGTTACCAGTGTGACTGGGCAACGTAGCAGTGATCATGGTACGCATGATGATGTACAGAAGACAGACGGGCTGCCTAGTGCAAATACTGTATAGAAGATACTGGGTCAGCTGGGAAACCCTCTCGTAATGACCACTCTACGGAATCAGGTTATGCTGAATGATCTTGCAATATACCCTTGGAACTGGACGCATATAACATGCCTTTGACGTAACTCGTGATGCGTAACTCGTGACCCCTCTCAACATCATTGTAATCCCCCACCACCTGGAGGTTACAATAAAACTGGCGTACCAAGTCGGGGTAGGTGCACGCATCGTAAGTAATGACAGGGAGCCATCCCATATCACCAAATGCTCTCTCCACATTGAACAGGGCTAACTCAGCCAAGTTCACCTTACGACCACCCTCTACTTTCTTGCGAGCGTAGTGGGCATACTGTGCCTCAGCTTCGTTGGAACGGAAACGAAGAGGATCACGAACTCTGGGTACTTTGGTACGAGCCATAGTATCTGCAAATAAGAAAGAGAAACCAATAATGGGTTAGAAAAGAGTAAAAACCAAAAATTGGGACATTATAACGACGTAAGTTGGCCAAAAGCCTCATTTTCACCCATACACGTGGGCAGGTGGACTTACATAGGTTTCAACATATCCTACAACACTCACACAGTAGGAAATTCTAACTAATGAAGTCCAATTTGAAGAAATTGTGAGAAATAAAAATTTTGACAAATTAGGGCAAAAAGAGCAAAAATCCAAGTTTCTCGATAACCAACCGATGAAACTCAAAAAATTTTGAGGGCTTTCGTTCCTCGAGACACCAGTAACAAAATCCCCCAATAAAAATCAAATTTTTACGGTTGGAAAAAGTTTAATTTGAAAAATACAAGTTAAATGGACAAAAACCTAGAAATTGAAACCTAAAAACAGGTAAAAATTTGAGAAAGCATACCTGTAGGGATGATGTGGACGTCGAAACACGGATCCAAATTGACCAATATAGCGAAGTGGCACTGTAGCAACTTAGAGGTGGGAGACGAGTCGAAACAGGGAAGAAATGATGGGAAATGAACCCAGAATCGGATCTTAAAGGTCTGATTTTTGGTCTGGGGGTCGGACAATTCGACCAGGATCATCGACCCCCAGCTCTCGAGAATCTGACAGAAAACTAGGGGTCGGACATCCATCGACCCTGCATAGAAAAGATAGTATTTTTCATAAAATGAGCTAAAAAAGTTAAAATTTTACATCGGTTAGCGTGCCTACATGAAGTATAAATGATTGTCTCACCTATTTTGATGATTTTCAGGCACCACCAATCTCAGAAGAAAATATGTCTGGGCGTAGAGTAACCAGGCAGAGCCGAAATGCAGTTCCACCACCACCACCTGTGGAGGAGACTAGTCAGGAAAATATATATGCACCAGGAAACCCCGGTCAGGCAAATCCTACAAACCTGCCACCTCCACCACCAGAGTTAGCAACCGTGGTAATGAACCTAGCCCAGCAGCTGCAACAGATGCAACACGCATAGGCTTAAATGCAAGTGGCAATGGGGATTATGTTTCAGGCCGCACATGCTACACCCATGCAGACGAGACAAGCCAGTGCAGCACCAGTGGGTAACCACCCAGCACCTCAAACACCTCAACCACCGGTTGCACAGATTCCAGTTCCAGGTCTGGAAGCAGCTCAGGTTAATTATCAGTATCCACAACCTATGTTTGGAGCATACCCCCAAAATCAGATGGATCACTCTCGACTGGTTGAGAGATTCTTGAAGATGAAGCCCAAGGAGTTTAATGGTAAATCGTCTGATCCTTTATGGCCAGCACACTGGATAGACGAGATGGAGAGAAATTTCCTTATGATGACTGTTACAGGAGAAGAAAAGGTACTATGTGCCACCTTCATGCTAAAAGGCGATGCACATCATTGGTAGAAATCTACCAAGGCATATCTATTGACCAAGCACGCCCTATTGACTTGGGCTATTTATAAGGAAGCCTTCTTTGAGAAGTATTTTCCCCGAAGCTTTAGAGATTCTATGGAGAAGGAGTTTCTGAGTTTATATCAGGGACAGATGTATGTGGATGCATATCAACAGCGTTACAAAGACCTGTTTTTCTTTGCACCACTCAGTATGCAAGAAGAAGATACTAAGACCCATAGGTTTATCACGGGGCTTAGAGGAAGCATCAGAGAGCATGTTCTAGGCTTGGAGAAGAAGGTATATAACGAAGCTATTCAAATTGCTCGGGTTATAGAATCGAGCCAGAAGGAGAGTTATTTTACACTGAACAGAGGTATGAAAAGGCCAGGCGGAAATGCTTATAATGGAGGGAACAACAAAACATTTAAACCCTTCCGTACTCAAGGCTTTACTGCTGTACCCAAGACTACTCCAGTAGCTCAACATCAACCAAAGCCAAATTCTGAAGGCCCAAAATGTTTTAACTGCAACCAAATGAGGCATATGGCAAGGGAGTGTCCTAAGCCCAAGAAGCACTTACACCAAGGACGAGTTTATGCTGTTACATCCGAGGATGCTGCTGCATCACCCGATGTGGTCACAGGTATGACTGAAACCTTTTAAGTTGTAATTACATTGTATGAGCATGTAGACTAAGTAAAATAAATCACGGGTATCGTACCTATAAATGGCATACCCGCCAGAGTACTCTTTGACTCTGGAGCTACTCATTCTTTTATATCTGTGTCATTTGGAAAGAAGATGAATTTACCCATAAAAATATTGGACTACAAACTACTTGTACGGTCACCGATGGGATTAGAAGTGGAATTAGAGAAAGGTTATGGGCCATGTCCAGTTCTCATTGGCGAGAAAACCTTAGATGCAACTTTGATCCAACTTGGGATGGCAGACTTTGACGTCATCTTGGGAATGGACTGGTTAGCTCGGCATTCGGCAAACCTATTATGCGCCGAAAAGAAGCTAACATTTAAAGACAAAGAAGGAGCAGAATTCAGTTTTGCGGGAACAAAACTTCCCCGTAAACGTAAGCTCATACTCTCAGCACTAAATGCTAAGAAGTGCCTTGAGAAGGGAGCAGTCGGATATCTAGTATCAGTGGTCGACCTCACCAAAGAAGCACCACAGATGGAAGATATTGATGTCGTGCGGGACTACCCCGACGTATTTCCTGAGGAACTATCAGGAATACCACCCGACCGAGCCACAGAGTTTGTGATAAATCTTATACCTGGAGCCGCACCCGTATCAAAAGCACCTTATAGAATGGCTCCAACTGAACTAAAGGAATTGAAAGTGCAACTACAGGAACTGCTGGATAAGGGTTATATTCGACCCAGTATATCACCATGGGGAGCACCAGTATTGTTCGTAAAGAAGAAGGACGGTAGCATTCGATTATGTATCGACTATTGGGAGTTGAATAAACTGACAATCAAGAATCGATATCCACTACCTCGAATCGATGACTTGTTCGATCAGTTGCAAGGAGCAAAAGTATTTTCTAAGATCAATCTTCGGTCAGGTTATCATCAGTTGAAGATTAAAGAAGGTGATATTCCTAAGACAGCTTTCAGGACCAGATATGGACATTATGAGTTCTTGGTCATGTCTTTTGGATTAACAAACGCACCAGTAACTTTCATGGAACTCATGAACCGGGTTTTCCATGATATGTTGGATACATCGGTTATTGTATTTATTGATGATATATTGGTATATTCCAAAGACAAAGAAACCCATATCAAGAACCTAAATGCCGCCCTACAGCGTTTAAGGAAAGAAAAGCTATATGCCAAATTTACCAAGTGTGAATTTTGGCTAAGTGAAGTCGCCTTCCTAGGCCATGTAGTATCCGCTGAAGGAATCAAAGTAGACCCCAGCAAGATCGAGGCTATTGTAAAGTGGGAAGCACCAAAGAGCATTGCAGAAATAAGAAGTTTTCTAGGTCTCGCTGGTTATTATCGGAGATTTGTGGAAGACTATTCCTGGATTGCCGTACCTCTCACCAGTCTGACTAAGAAAGGTGAAAAATTTGTATGGACGGATAAATGTGAGAAGAGCTTCCAAACATTGAAGACCAGATTGATATCCGCTCCGATTTTGACTATTCCTGATCTAGGACAGCCATTTACCCTATACACTGATGCGTCAAGACTAGGGCTAGGATGTGTGCTTATGCGAGGGGAACAAGTAATTGCTTATGCCTCAAGACAGTTGAAGACACATGAAAAAAACTACCCTACTCATGATTTAGAGTTAGCAGCAGTTGTACATGCTGTCAAGATATGGAGACAGTACCTATACGGAGAGAAGTTCCAGATTAAGTCGGACCATAAAAGTCTTACTTATTTATTTAATCAGAAGGAGTTGAATATGAGACAAAGAAGATGGCTGGAACTATTGAAAGACTATGACTGTGATATCCAGTATCATCCGGGGAAAGCTAATGTAGTAGCAGATGCGTTGAGTAGAAAGGCAATGATAAAATCTCAAGGAGGGGTTAGCACAACTGCAGTAATGTGTACTACCGGAATGGTATTCAATCACAGTAATGAGCAGTATGTGATAGATACAACGGGTGGATCAGCCGACCAAGGGTTTATTCATCGGTTTTCAAATATGTTCGCTGCATTGAAGATTATACCAGATATAATTGATGAAGTAAAGACAACTATCAAATTAGACCCTTACCTGAGAACGGTGCAAGAAGACATCGAAAAAGGTAGAACTAACCCTGAGTTCACCTTGGACGAAGAGAAGGTACTGAAGTATAAGGGAAGGATATGTGTACCCGAAACAGATAGTGTGGACATTAGACACCGACTGATGAAAGAAGCCCATACCACCATCTATTCGATACATCCTGGAAGTACAAAAATGTATCATGATCTAAAGAAACTATATTGGTGGAGAGGGATGAAAGCAGATGTAGCTAAGTTCGTGTCTCAATGCCTAAATTGTCAGAAGGTAAAGGCGGAACGACAAAGACCCGCAGGACTGTTACAACCATTACCGGAACCAACATGGAAATGGGACTGCATCACTATGGACTTCATCACGGGATTACCACTGACTCCTCGAGTAGTTGACATAGTTTGGGTGATTGTAGACCATCTGACTAAAACAGCTCGCTTCATCCCGATACAACCTCAGTATACACTGGAAAGGTTAGCAAAGCTGTATGTGGATAATATTGTTCGATTACACGGGGTACCAGAGAGCATTGTGTCCGATAGGGATCCCCGATTTACTTCCAAGTTTTGGGAAGGATTACAAAAGGCTATGGGTACAACGTTGAAGTTCAGTACTGCATTCCACTCATAGACAGATGGACAGTCAGAACGTACAATCCAGATTCTAGAAGATATGCTACGAGCATGTGTAATTGACTTCAAAGGATCATGGGATGAAAAATTACCACTGATCGAGTTTGCTTATAACAATAGCTATCAGGCTACTATACAGTTGTCACCCTATGAAGCACTGTATGGCAGAAAGTGTCGAACTCCTTTATTTTGGAATGAAGTTGGAGAACGTAGTATCGTTGGGCCGGAATTTGTTGAAGAGACTTGTCGAGTGGTAGACATTATCAAGGAAAGGGTAAGAACAGCTCAGATCCGTCAGAAGCAATATGCAGATACTCGACGCAGAGATCTTGAATTCGTCATGGGTGATAAAGTATTCTTGAAGGTATCGCCTATGCGAGGATTGAAACAGTTCGGACAGAAAGGGAAACTAAGTCTAAGATATGTCGAGCCCTACGTGATTCTAGCTAAGCGTGGAAAAGTGGCTTATCAGTTAGCACTACCACCATCTATGTTAAGTGTGCATGACGTATTTTATATTTTCCTATTGAAGAAGTATGTCAAGGATCCAACGCACATCCTGACAGTAGATCTATCGAAATTGACTGATGAATTGACATTTGAAGTAACACCAATGGAAATCACCAGCCGAAAGGTTCAACGATTATGCAACCGAGATATCTATTACGTTAAGGTCACTTGGAGAAGTAGAGACATGGAAGAAGTTACATAGGAGGAAGAGAATGCAATGCGAAAGCCAATACCCTCACTTATTTGATTCAGAAGGTACGTATAATTTCGAGGACGAAATTTTTATAGGTAGGGGGGAGTTGTAAGACCCGTATCAAACTAACCCGGTCTTACCACCTTGAACCAGGTTTACCCATCATGGTCGAGTCAAATAGACCAAGGGCATGAAGGAGATCGTGATCCCAGGTATCAAATCGATCCAAAAATACTTAAATTAGGGGGAGGGTCGCATACCCAGCAAGGGAGGGTCGGACCCCCCAAGACAGAAAGTCAGACCCCCTGTTTTACAGAGGGGGTCAGACACTTTAGGCAGTAGGGGTCGATGGGATCATCAACCCCCAGTTGCCGTCAGAAACTGAAATTAGGAAAGTTTCTAAATTTTGATTGGATTCCTTCCAAATCTCAATGGGACTTATTTTAGGAGTTTCTACTCTATAAATAGGACGTCCCTAAGCATCTTTTACTCCTTTTACAACCATAATTGAATTGAGAGAAAGAGAAGAGAAGGAAGAGAAGAAGAAGAGAAGCAAGGAAGAGAAGAAAGCAAAAAGGAGAAGAGTTGCAATGAAGGAGTATTCTTCTCAGGTATGGATACTAATTCCATGAGATTCTACAGACCTTAGGTTAGAGAATGAAGAGAGTGTGATCTCGGAGAAACCCAAACCATCAACCCATGGTTAGATTTTCATAGAAGACCATGGGGGAATACATGAAAACTATATAGGTGGGTGATTAGTGGTTTTAAACCATGGAATGTATGTTGAATGGACTGTAAGAGCAAGCCATAGGACCCCAAGCACGAAGAATGGACTGAAAGGAAGAAAATTGACCAAAACCCACAGGGGGTCGCATGGGGGGTCGATGGCCAATCGACCCTACCAGACCCTGAGCATCGACCCCTAGGATTCTGGAAGTCCAGAATAGGGGGGGTCGCACCAGAGGTCGTTCATGACTCCGACCCTATCTCCAACCCCCAGTTAAAAACATGGTTTTTAAATTCGAGATTAATTCTAATTAAATTCTATCGACTTTGTTAGGTCTTCTAGCAATATAATAACATTATAAAGGTGATTCTAAAGCTTGGAAGAGTAGATATTAACAAGCTAAGGTGAGAGAACAAGACCTAAACTAATTAGTTAATAAAAAACTATTTTTATTTCTTGAGTCGAATGCTATGCCTGATTCTATGCGAATATGTTTGTAATGTGCATACAACATGTCATCCAATATTTCTATTATTTGCTCATGCATATTTACTTTATTGTTTATAACATGATGATGATAATGATGATAGGAATAGGCATGTGAATGTATGTGTGTGGTTGGTGTACTTGGTGCGAGCGAGTATCAGGGGAGGTGTGATGGGGACGTCAATAAACGTTAACCTTTGGCGGGTCTCAGCACTTTAGTTCTATCTCTAACTCAAGTCTTGTGCATTAGCATCGTCGTATCGCCATTATTTTGCAGAACTATTATGTCGTAGAGCATCAGGGGAGGTGGTCTCGGTCCTTGTAGTCTCTGACTCTACCGGGGGGCCTTAGCTCTATCTCTATGGACATTCTAAGGGATGCTGGGGTGAGGCCTTGCATACACTTTTTGGCATTAGGATTGGTTAGTTGCTAGCCCAGTTTGCAGCCCTCGCCAACAGGGGCTTACGTGTTGGTATGGCACTGTACAGCAATAAACGTTAACCTTTGTTGTATAATGTTCATGAATTGGGTGCTTGTGAGTCGACGATAAACGTTACCTTCGGGCGGCGTCGCACACTTGTGTATAGAGGCGGGGTCAATAAACGTTAACCTTTGACTACCTAAACCTTTCTATTGCATATTGCAAACTATAAACCAGACCAAAGATATGAATTGATTGCATGCATATGTATTGTTGCATTGTTTTGTTTGCTCACTGAGCCATGATGTGTGCTCACCCCCTCGACGTCGAATATTTTTAGTTAATGATGCAGGTACTACCATCGAAGATTATGTAAATGCTCCAGTGTATGGTCACGTGGCGGCGATGGAAGTTGAAGATGAAGTGGATGCACATGACTCCTCTTGGGAGTGCAACTCATGTGTATTCGATTAGATTTCTAGTTTTCTTTATTTGGATTTAATAGAGACATGTATTTGATATTTATTTATGTCTTAGTTCATACAGAATAAGTTGCTATTTAAATATTAATATCACAGTAGATTCTCAGTTCATTTTACTATAAGACTTTCGCTATTGTGTATTTACTCTGATTATGAATGTAGATGTATGAGGTTTAGATAAATCGAATTCTGCTTGTCCGAGATCCTGGTTGAACCATTGGTTTGCTAGCGGTTCATCACACCATTCTGAAGTGTGCAGAATTGGGGTGTGACAGGTGGCTAGGCCGGAGACCACAGTACCACGTCCTCCCCCTGATGCCCTACCCGGACCAAGAATGCTAAGATAGAATACTACGAAAAGGTGCTAGTGTGAGGAATGATCCCAGACCCTAGGCCCTTCCCATTCCATACACTAACGAAAACAATCACATGCCTAACAATCACATCCTAGCATATGGAATATGCATGAACAAATATAATAATTGGAAATACCAGATGACATGTGAGAATGCACAAACATCATACCAAAGATTTGGGGTTATTAACAACGGTTTATTGTCCATTAATTATCAGGGTTTAGGTCTGATTCCCTTACCTGATGCTCGTTTGATAGCTTGCTCCATGTCGCAAGACCCAAATGTGCTATCACAAAGTCCTACATGATATTAGGGTTCAATTAGAATAGTTTCTTAGGGTTTACGTTGGTCGGAAACCAACGAGGTTACAAAATACATCTCACAGAGCTGACCGGTTACATGTACCAGTCGTGGCACTATGGGGAAAACCAGCGACCGGTATGGTCAGCCAGTTCCCACAGACCAGCCCCCTGGAGGTACCGGTCGCAACATACCAGTCGCACAGGATGCAACTGGTATAGTCGACTGGTATGTCTCCGGAAGACTATACACTTGATTTCTCGACTGCCGTCGGTCATCCCCTATTGATTCTAGGGTTTCTCCTACACAATCTAGGTCTGAGCATTGAGTTAGAGTTGTTTCCAACTCCATTCAAGTCCTAGTTTTGATGGTATTCATCCTAGAACTCGAATCTAAGGTTTATCGATTAAATTAGGGTTTGACGGCAAGGTAGGGTTTAGGTAAATACCTGCTTTGCATGGTATTGATCCAAGCAACCCAACCATCCTAGAGTCATAATGTGAGAGGGAGGGTTTAAACACTTACCGTCAACCGGCGTAAGGTGTGCGACGTCGAACGGCAACGGCGGCTCTTCCTTCTTCTTCCTAGCTCCTTCTCCTTCTCCAATCTCCTTCTCCTCTTTAGGGTTTGTGAGGATCAATAGAAGGGATTCTAGGAGGTTTAAAGGGGTTTAAAAAGGCTAGAAATTAGGTTTAGGAAGCCTCTTAGGATTAAGAAAGTCCTAGGATTCGGAATTAGGAAAGTGAAACCCGCAGAGATCCAATTCTGGATCTTGGTAGTCTGCTGCGCAGACCATACCAATCGACCGGTACCATAGACCGGTACCATCGACCGGTATGAACAAAATTCATACTTAAGTTGGTCTGTTTGGTCCGATTTCGTACCCGATTGTCATCCATTTGTCCTATCTGGCCCAGTGATGATCGAAAGACCTGTTACGACATGAAATTAAGGTTTAGATCGGGTTTATGGAGTGCGGGTCTTACAACTCCCTCACCCTTAAAAGAAATTTTGTCCTCGAAATTTGCATGTAAGTTTCACAACTCCCCCACCCTTAATAAATTTTGGCCTCAAAATTTGAACGTACCTTGATCGTTGAAAAGGTTAGGGTATTCCTTTCTCATTGTGTTCTCTTCCTCCCGAGTAATTTCTTCGACATCTTGGCTTTTCCAATGCACCTTCACATAGTGGATATCCTTGCTTCAAAGTTGTTGTACCTTTCAGCTTGTGAGCATCACAGGTACCACTTCAAATGTTAAGTCCTCTGTCAAGTCTGGTGGGTCTGCTGTCAAGATGTGCGATGGATTCCTGACATACTTCTTCAATAAAGTTACATGAAACACGTCATGAACGCTTGACATGGATGGTGGTAGGGCCAGTTGATATGCCACATTACCACGTCTAGTCAATATCTCGTATGGTCCCACGTACTTGGGGCATAGCTTCCCATTCTTACCAAACCGTTTCAGACCTCGCATAGGTGATATCTTCAAGAATACATTGTCACCTACTGCAAACTCCAGATCTCGACATCGATTATCCGCATAGTGTTTCTGTCAAACTTGAGCTGTCTTCACTCTTTCCTTGATCTGATCAATCACTCGACAAGTTTCTTCGACAAACTCCGGTCCTATAATTCTTCTTTCTCCCACCTCATTCCATAACAGAGGTGTACGAAATTTCTTCCCATAAAGTGCCTCATATGGAGCCATCTGAATTGTAGCCTGGTAGCTATTATTATAAGCAAACTCGATGAGCGATAGCTTCTCGTCCCAAGCTCCTTTGAAATCTAGGGCACAAGCTCGGAGCATATCTTCTAAAATTTGAATAGTTCGTTCTGACTGCCCGTCCGTCTAAGGGTGAAAAGCTATACTAAACTTCAACTTTGTTCCCATAACTTTCTGTAATCCTTCCCAGAACTTTGATGTAAAATGGGGATCTCTGTTAGATACTATACTCTCTAGGACGCCATGAAGTCTGACTATATTATCTACATATAGCTTGGCTAGCTTCTCCATGGTGATATGCTTGGTTGTATGAAACCCTTATCTAGAAATTCTTGTAACTGGGTCTTCAACTCCTTTAGTTTAGTAGGGGCCCCTACCAAATTAAAGGAGTTGAAGACCCAATTACAAGAACTACTGGATAAGGGCTTCATACGTATATTGTCATGGGGAGCACCTGTACTGTTCGTCAAGAAGAAGGACGGTAGCATACGACTATGTATCGACTACTGAGAGCTGAACAAGTTAACCATCAAGAACCGATATCCTTTACCAGTGCTTTAGACACTGGTGTCGACCCTGGCATTAGGTCTATCACGAACTCTGTAGCCCTGTCTGGAGGTAGACCTGGGAGATCCTCTGGAAACACATCTGGAAACTCTTGTACCACATCTAGATCTTCCATCCTTGGCACCTCAGCAGTGATGTCGACCACAGACACTAGGTACCCCACTCCTACCTTCTCTAAGCATCTTTTAGCTTTTAGGGCAGATAGGATCAGCTTCCGCTTCCTGGGTAACTTGGTCCCGGTGAAGTTAAACTCTTTTCCTTTCTCGTCTTTAAGCACAAGCTTCTTTTCACCACATAATAAGCTGACTGAATGCTGGCCTAACCAATCCATTCCCAAGATGACGTCAAAGTTTACCATCTCAAGTTGAACCAGATTAGCTTCTAGATCTCGTCCGTCGATGCTAACTATACATGGTCCAAAATATTTGTTCAACGCCATTTCGACTCCTAGTGGGGAACGAACTATCAAGCTTGGGTTTAGATGCTTGACAGGTAATTCCATTCGCTTCCCGAAAGAAATAGAAATGAAGGAGTGCGTGGCCTCAGAGTCAAAGAGTACTCTGGCAGGTATACCAGCTATATTTACAGTTCCTGAAATTTAATTATCCCTTAGTTCTACATGCTCACACATGATAAAATAGTAAGCTAAATAGGAAGGGATAGAATCATACCAGTGACCACATCAGGTGATGCAGCTGCCTCTTCAGTGGTAACTGCAAATACCTTTTCTTGCTGTGGAGGTTGTTTCCTAGGTAGAGTGCAGGTCTTTGCAACATGACCCAGTTGCTAACAATTGAAACATTTAATGTTCGGGTTTTGTCCAGCGAACTGTGGCGGTGGTGGTGCAGTAGTGTTTCTTACAGGCACCACAGTGGACTGAGCCCTGTATGGACGGAATGATTTAGTATTGCCTCCACGTGAAGTCTCAGTAGCAGGCCTCTTCAGTCCCCTGTTCTGAGCAAAGAAACTGTCTCTTTGACTGGATTCGATTACCCTGGCAATTTGTACAGCCTCATTATATATCTTCTTTTTCAAACCCAAGATGTGCTCTCGGATACTTCCTCGCAATCCCATGGTGAACCTACGGGTCTTGGTTTCTTCTTCTTGCATGCATGCCGGAGCAAAGAAGAACAGCTCTTTATACCTTTGCTGGTAAGCATCAACAGTTGACTGAGATTGTTGCAGATTGAGGAATTCCTTCTCCATTTGATCTCTAAAGCTCTTCAGAAAGTATTTATCGAAGAAAGCTCCTTTGAATGTTGCCCAATCGATCTGAGTGTGCTTTACCTCTAGGTATGACCGGGTAGAATTCCACCAGGCATTGGCATCTTCTGACTATTTACTCATTACATATCCCAAGTCTATCTATAAGCATTAGGGTATATGCTTGTAAATTCATTAATTCAGCCAAACTCTTTTGGTCTTTACTTAATCATCTCACTTGACATTGGGCATAACTCCATATTACTTATACTAATCTGAATACTATCAATGCCATAATTTTTGACTTCATCCTTGTATCCACTCTTAGATCTGCCTTTAGAAACCTTCTATCTTGTCAAAATTCATACCGATATAGTCATCTTTAACTCTACTTGAGTGCTATCTGTTTCTTTACTGGCTACTCTTGATAGTTCTCACTTCCTGCTTATGCACTCTTTTACAAATCATGACACAAATCCATCCATTTAGTAATCTCGAAACAGATCCTCCATTACTTCATCTGAGGTTTCTTGGCTATAGAATCTAATCTGAATTTAATCATCTCCCTTCCAATAATTCCCTTATTAACTAAGTATCTCTATCAACGAATGTCAAGGAATATAAGAATCAGAATGTTTATTCAAAAGTGATTCATTTCCTTCTTTCAAATTCAGTATGATGAAGAACACTTGTTTTATCTAGTGAACTTAGGTATAAAGGATCAGGAGTAAATCTATGGTAATCCAACCAGCATCCAAAGGTCGTTAAATTGCACGGTGGTCCAAATATAGGGAAATAGAGATTTTACAGTTCTTAACCTCATGGTTACAAGTTCTATCGAGTATATAATGTCATTGGTCAAGGCACTACAGGAGTAAATCTGGAAAAGTTTTGGTACATCAGTAAATCAGGTATAAAATCAAAAAGATGTACATTCAGAATGATTAAACCTTTAAATGTTCATTCGGTTCATATCTCTATTCATGGTGTCGATCATAGGAGTAGCCTAGATTGGTATAATCAGGATAAATTCTAAGGAAATAACATCTATAACTCCAATGGACAGGTGAATCAAGAAGGTATTCTGTCAAGGTACGAGAATTAGAATCAGGTATGTGCATCCTCTATAATCATAAGAGTAAGTCAATAATGCACCGCATCCTATATAAACTATCTAGCTCTTTGGATGTTCTATATTATACTCTTGATACAGTTTCCTTTTCAATTTAGTGGAAGTTTATCATTTTTCTCACCTGTCATTCAGGTTCCTATCTAAAGCATGACTGTTTATTAATTTCACCTTTAGTATAGTACATTATGCTCAATCGTATTTAGTCTCAGGCATCAAGCAAGTGCTTAAGGTGGGTTTTTATTAAAGCTTTTAAATTTTTCCTATCTCAGTTCATCTGTAAGACCCGCACGCCACGAACCCGGTCTAACCTTACATTTCGTGTCGTGACCCGTCTACATATCATGGTTGAGCCAAGTGGACCAAGTGTGTGAAGAAAAACAAAGACCCAATATGAAAATTTACTCAAAACAGTCAAAATGAGGGTAGGGTCGCAGGTTTTAACAAGCAGGTTCGACCCCCCATCGACCCATGACCAGGGGCGTCAGGGGGTCTATGAACTGTCCGACCCACCCATCGACCCCCCCCCCATCGACCCCCGATAATCGAGAAAAACAGCACGAACCGAAAATTAGGAAACTTTTCTAATTTCAATTGGAACCTTTCCTAAACTCAATGGGACTTATTTTGGGAAGGTTTACTCTATAAATAGGACGTCCCTAAGCCTCTTTCACTCCTTTTACAACCCTAATTGGATTGAGAGAAAGAGAAGAGAAGGAAGAGAAGGATAAGAGAAAGAGAATTGAAGAAGAATACCAAGGAGGAGGAAATTCAGAGGAAACTTTGAATCTCAGCAAACCTAAGGTATGAATACATTCCCCATGATTTATTTAAGACCTTAGAATGGTTTATGAAGAGGGTATGACTTAGAAGAAACTCAAATCACCCATCCATGGTTAGGTTTTAATGAAAACCATGGAGGAGATCATTGAAACCATGTAGGTGAATAAAGAATAGTTCTAAACCATAGAACATGTATGGAATGGACTATAGAAGCAACCCATAGAACCTCAAACACGAATGAATGGACAAAATTTGATATTTTCGACTCAAACCATGGGGGGTCGCACCTAGGGTCGATGGAACATCCGACCCTAGCATCGACCCCCAGCATTCGGGAAGTTCAGGAAAGGAGGGGTAGCACCTAGGGTCGATGGAACCTCCGACCCTAGGCATCGACCCCCAATTAACAGCAAGCTGTAAAAATTAGAATAAATTCTAATTAAATTCTATTGACTTTGTTAGGTCTTCTAGCAATATAATATTGATGTAAAAGTGATTCTTAAGGCTTGAAAGAGGATCTACAAACAAGCAAAGGTGAGGGAACAAGACCTAAACTAATTGGTTAATAACAAACTGTTTTTACTTCTTGAGTCCAATACCATGATTTTGATATGCGTGTATGCTTGTAATGTGCATTCAACATGTCATCCAATATTTCTATTATTACTGTTCATGCATATTTAAATTTATTGATTATGACATGATGATGTTGATGATGGTAGGAATAGGCATGGGAATGTTTGTGTTTGGCTGGTGTACATGGTAAGGGTAGGGATGGTATCAACCAGTACTTCGATGCCGTTCTCATCGGGATATATTGTGCCATGGTCTATTCAAGTCATGTCTAGTAAGCAAGTGTTAGTGTGCTTGATGCGAGTGGAGCATCAGGGGGAGGACGTGACATTGTGGTTCAGCCTGGTCACCTGACTCTAGCTCTATCTCTACTCAAGTCTTGTCCACTAACATCGTCGTATCGCCATTACATTAGCGGAACTAATATGTTGTAGGGCATCAGGGGGGACGTGGCATTGTGGTCCAGCCTGGTCACCAGACCCTAGCTCTATCTCTATGGATGTATTGAGGGATGCTGGGGTGAGGCCTTGGATACATTGTTTGACATTAGGGTTGGTTAGTTGCGAGCCCAGTTTGCAAGCCCTCGCCAACAGGGGCTTACGTGTTGGTATGGGCAACCGGTGCAGCCATGCCATTTTCATGGGTGTATATTATCCATGGTGGGTGCATGTGGGGCGACAGTGCCATTTTCATTGGGCATTTTCACACACTCATGTATAGAGGTGCGACGGCCACCTATCCTTTCTATAGCACATTGCAAACTTTAAACCAGACCAAAGATATGAATTGATTGCATGCATATGTATTATTGCATTGTTTTGTTTGCTCACTGAGCCATGATGTGTGCTCACCCTATCGAATTCGAATACTTTTAGTTGATGATGTAGGTACCACCGTTGAAGATTATATGAACGCTCCTGTGTACGGGCATATGGCGACAATGGAAGTTGAAGACTTAGTGGATATGCATGACTCCTCATGCGAGTGCAACTCATGCGTATTCGATTAGATTTTGTTTAATTTTATTAAAGACATGTAATTGATATTTATTTAATTATGTCTCAGTTGATTTAACAATAATTTGATATTTATTTATGATTATCACAGTTAGATTCTCAGTTCATTTATTATAAGACTTCCGCTATTGTGTATTTACTCTGATTATGAATGTGGATGTGTGAGGTTTAGATAACACGGATATAGCCTATTTTGAGATCATGGTTGAACCGTTGGTTTATTGACGGTTCATCACACCATTTTGGTTATTCCACAATTGGGGTGTGACAACTTGGTATCAGAGCCCTCGTAGGCCTTACCCATTAAACTTGAATACTACTAATGGAGTCCATGAACTTAGTTAGGATAAATTAAAAGCTTTAATACAAACACACCATAAGCACCTGTATTGGTTGAGACAGAACTTAACAAGACAATAATGTACATATAAGAGGTGGAACCATATATATACATTCAAACAGAAAGATAAGACCAAAATTCATCCTGATAAACAAATAATATAGGGTATTATCTATAAGTTGGGCAGCTATCTAGGAATACAAAGGATATAGTACAGTAAGAAGAAGGAAGCATCTGTAAAGCAGAAAAATTGAATGCCGAGTTGGTACTCACAAGATGTGAAACTCGACGTATGACAAAGGAAGGAGAAAATGGCTAGTAATGCCTAATTCCCTACAAAGATAAAGGAAAAGGTCTCGGGCTAAATCCAAACAGAGATAAGAGAATAATGGCCACACATTAAGAATAAGAGCAACTATAAAGAAGCTTAAGCTATACTCCTAGGTGACGTAGAGACTCAGAGTGAGATCCATTACAAGCTGATCTACTGCCCACTAAGCAAGAAGAGGATGTTGCAACTTGACCCCACCACTATCTGGGTCGAGAATGGGTAATGAAAACTCATCTGAGTAGATGCTAAATAATGATAATTAGATTGGAGCAAATCAAAAGAGGTGAACAACTAGGCCACTACAGCCAATCACCTGGACTACCAAGTACCTTAGCCACGATTGTAATAAATTTGGTCTGACAAAATACAAGAGTAACAACAAAGAAAAACAAATAATGGCTTAGTAGAGAAGAAAAACACAAAATTTTGACATTATAACGACATAAATTGGTCAAAAGCCTCACTTTTCACCCAAACACGTGGGCAGGAGGACTTAAGTAGATTCTAAACTATCCTGTAAGACTCATACCATTGGAAATGTTAGCTAATGGGATTCAATTTGAAGAAATTTTGAGAAATTTAAAAATTTCAACAAATTGGGCAAAAGAGAAAATCTCGAGTTTCTCGATAACCAAACGATGAAACTCAAATATTTTGAGGGCTTTCGTCCATTGACCCACCAACAACAAAAGCCCCCAATAAAAATCAAATTTTTACGATTGGAAAAAATTTAATTGGAAGAAAACGAGATATATGAGCAAAAACCTAGGTAAGGAAACCTAAAAACATGAAAACATAGAAGATATACCTGTAGAGGAGGTATAGTCGTCGAAACAAGAAGCACAAACCACCAACGGATTGGAGTTTCCACTGTAGCAACTCAGAGGGACGAAACGAGTCGAAACGAAGGAGGAAGAATGGGAAATGGACTCAGAATCGGAACTTAAAAATCTGATTTTTAGTCCGGGGGTCGGAGAATTCGACCAAGACCATCGACCCACCTATATCGACCCCCGCATCGACCCTCGGCTCTCGGGAACCTGACAGAGAACCAGGGGTCGCACCCTGGGTCGGACATACTCCGACCCCCCCATCGACCCCCGGCTCTCGGGAAAAATGGATGATTTCCCAGGGTCGGATACTGAGGGTCGGATACCCATCGACCCCCACCATCGACCCTGCATAGAAAAGACAGTATTTTTCACTGAATGATCTGAAAAATTTGAAAATACCATTGGTTAGTGTATCCAAATATGAGAATGAAGTATATAATGATTTCCTCACGTGTTTTATGACTTTTCAGACACTACACCACCAGAATAGGAAATGGTTGGGCGAAGAGGGAACAGACGAGGACGTAACCAAATCCCACCACCACCGGTAGATGAAACCAGTCATGAAATTCCTGAAGTACCAGAGAATCCAAGTGTGGCACCGCCAAGAGATAATGGTCAGGCAAATCCTACAAACTTGCCAGCCCCACCTATAGATTTAGTTACAGTCGTAATGAACTTGGCACAACAACTGCAACAAATACAACAGGTGCAAACTAATATGCAAGCTGCCATAGGCGTGGTTTTTCCAGCTGCACATACGACACAGATGCCAGCAGGACAGGCAAACACAATACCAGGGGAAATAATGCAGTACCCCATGCACCTCAAACACTAGTCATGCAAGCTCCAGTGCAAAACCCTGAGATAGCTCAAGGTGGTTATCAGTACCAACCACCTATGTATGGGGCCTATGCTCCGTATCAGCTGGATCGCTCCAGACTGGTCGGGCATTTTCTTAAGATAAAGCCCAAAGAATTCGATGGTAAGCCAGCAGATCCTTTGTGGCCGGCACACTGGATTGACGAAATGGAAAGAAATTTTATGATGATGACCGTAAATGAGGAGGAGAAAGTGTTGTGTGCTACATTTATGCTCAAGAGCGATGCACACCATTGGTGGAAGTCTACCAGGACATATCTATTAACCAAACACGCCCATTTGACCTGGGATATATACAAAGAGGCATTCTTTGAGAAATACTTCCCAAGAAGTTTCAAAGATTCTATGGAGAGAGAGTTCCTGAGTTTATATCAGGGGCAGATGACTGTCGACGCATATCAATAGCGTTATGAGGAGCTGTTTTTCTTTGCACCAGTCAGTATGCAAGAGGAGGATACAAAAATTTGAAGGTTCGTCATGGGACTTAGGGGAAGCATACACGAACATGTTTTGGGACTGGAGAAGGAAATCTACAATGAAGCTGTACAAATTGCTCGAGTGATAGAGTCGAGCCAGAAAGAGAGCTATTTTACTCAAAATAGGGGAATCAAAAGGTCAAATGAAAATTTTTACAACGGAGGGAACACCAAGGTATTCCAACCCTTCCGTACCCAGGGCTTCAATGCTGCAACCAAAACCGTTTCAGCAACCCCACGGCAACCAAAGCAAAATGGTGAGCGGATCAGATGTTTTAACTGCAACCAAGTAAGGCATGTCTCAAGAGAGTGTACTAAGCCCAAAAAACAACTACAGCAAGGAAGAGTTTACGCTGTTTCAACCAAGGATGCTGCCGCATCGTCTGATGTGGTCACAGGTATGACCTGAACCTGTCATTTTATGTTACATTGCATGAGCATGTAGACTAAATTAAAACAAATCATAGGTATTGTACCTAGTAATGGCATTCCTGCCAGAGTGCTCTTTGATTATGGAGTTACTCATCCTTTTATATCTGTGTCATTTGGAAAGAAACTAAATATACCCCTTAAGTCTTTAGATAACTGCTTATACGATCGCCGATGGGAATTATGAAGTCCAAGGAAGGACCCAGTATAAATGCTACCTTATGTTTCGCAGCAATAGATTCAGATTTGGAAGGAGAATAACATATAATAGAAACTCGTGATGATCCAATTAAGCAAAAATTTATGGATGAACTTATGGAGCAATGGTTCATCGGTTGCGCTTGTGGCATTAAAGATCATCTCTGAATTGATGGATGAAGTAGAAGTAGTAATTTTGTTAGGTCTGTATATAGGAACGGTGTAAGCAGACTTAAAAAAGGAAAACCAAACCCTGACTTTTGTTTTGGGAATGGAATTGCAGTATCGTGAACTATATCAATGATTTGCCACTGACTCCCAAATCGATTGACATGGTTGGGTGATTGTTGATCGCCTTATGAAGATAGCTCAGTCCATTGCTATACGACCTCGGTATGTTTTGGAGCGGCTAACTAAGCTATATGTGGATAGTATTTCTAGATTGAATGGTATGCATGAGAGCTTAGTGTCGGTCAGAGGCTTATGCCTTATCTCAAAGTTTGGGAGGATCTACAGAAAATAATGGGGACAAAGTTGAAGTTTAGTACCGCAGTTTATCTTAAACCGATGGATAGTCGGAGTGGACTATATAGATCCTAAGAGATATGCTCCGAGCTTGTAAAATTGATTTCAAGGAACTTGAATTGAGAAGTTACCGTGAATCGAAGTTGCTACTAAGCTACCATGTAAATGTTACCTATGAAGCATGGTACAGTAGAAATGTCAAATTCCTTTATTTTGGAATAAAGTCGGTGAATGAAGAATTTTGAGACCTAAGTCTAATGAAGAAAATTATCGAGTGGCAGACAAGATCAAAGAAAAGGGGCAGGATAGCTCAAGATGTCAGAAGAGACACCAAGACCTTGAGTTCGCCATAAGGGACAAAGTGTTCTTGAAGAAATCACTTATGCGTAGTTTGAAACGATTAGACAAGAAGGGAAAGTTATATTCTATATATGTGTTGGAATTTATAAACTTTGGAGAGACGTAGAAAAGTTGCATATCAATTAGCGTTACCACTATCCATGTCTAGTGTGCATGATGTATTTCGTGTGTCTCTATTGAAGAAGTACTGTAAGACCCGCACACCACGAACCCGGCCTAACCTTATATTTTGTGTCGGGACCCGTCTACATATCATGGTCGAGCCAAGTGGACCAAGTGTGTGAAGAAAAACCAAGACCCAACATGAAAAGTTATTCAAAAACAGTCAAAATGAGGGTAGGGTCGCAGGTTTTAACAGACAGGTCCGACCCTCCCATCGACCCTCCCATCGACCCTCAACCATGGGTCGCAGGGTCTATGAATTGTCCGACCCTCCCATCGACCCTCAGTATTCGGGAAAAACAGCATGAACCGAAAATTAGGAAACCTTCCTAATTTCAATTGGAACCTTTCCTAAACTCAATGGGACTTATTTTAGGAGGTTTTACTCTATAAATAGGACATCCCTAAGCCTCTTTCACCCCTTTTACAACCCTAATTTAATTGAGAGAAAGAGAAGAGAAGGAAGAGAAGAAGAAGAGAAGCAAGGATGAGAAGAAAGCAAAAAGAAGAAGAGTTGCAGAGAAGGAGTATTCTTCTTAGGTATGGATACTAATTCCATGAGTTTCTAGAGACCTTAGGTTATATAATGAAGAGAGTATGATCTCGGAGAGTCCCAAACCATCAACCCATGATTAGGTTTTCATGGAAAATCATGGGAGAATACATAAAAGCAATATAGGTGGATGATTCATGGTTCTAGACCATGGAATGCATGTTGAATGGACTGTAGGAGCAAGCCATAGGACCCCAAACTCGAAGAATGGATTAAAAGGAGGAAAATTGACCAAAACCCACCGAGGGTCGCATAAAGGGTCGATGACCATCCGACCCTATGTGTCCTGAGTATCGACCCTCAGGGTTCTGGAAGTCCAGATTTGGGGAGGGTCGCACCCAGGGTCGATCATGACTCCGACCATACCTCCGACCCTCAGTTAACAGCATGGTTTTTAAATTCAGAATTAATTCTAATTAAATTCTATCGACTTTGTTAGGTCTTCTAGCAATATAATAACGTTATAAAGGTGATTCTAAAGCTGGGAAGAGGATCTATTAACAAGTTAAGGTGAGGGAACAAGACCTAAACTAATTGGTTAATAACAAACTGTTTTTATTTCTTGAGTCCAACACCATGATTGTGATATGCGTGTATGCTTGTAATGTGCATTCAACATGTCATCCAATATTTCTATTATTACTTTTCATGCATATTTAAATTTATTGATTATAACATGATGATGTTGATGATGGTAGGAATAGGCATGTGAATGTTTGTGTTTGGCTGGTGTACATGGTGTGGGTAGGGATGGTATCAACCGGTACTTCGATGCCGTTCTCATCGGGGTATATTGTGCCATGGTCTATTCAAGTCATGTCCACTAAGCAAGTGTTAGTGTGCTTGATGCGCGTGGGGCATCAGGGGGAGGACGTGACATTGTGGTTCAGCCTGGTCACCAGACTCTAGCTCTATCTCTACTCAAGTCTTGTTCACTAACATCGTCGTATCGCCATTACCTTAGCGGAACTAATATGTCGTAGGGCATCAGGGGGGACGTGGCATTGTGGTTCAGCCTGGTCACCAGACCCTAGCTCTATCTCTATGGATGTATTGAGGGATGCTGGGGTGAGGCCTTGGATACATTGTTTGACATTAGGGTTGGTTAGTTGCGAGCCTAGTTTGCAAGCCCTCGCCAACAGGGGCTTACGTGTTGGTATGGGCAACCGGTACAGCCAAGCCATTTTCATGGGGTGTATATTGTCCATGGTGGGTGCATGTGGGGCGACAGTGCCGTTTTCATTGGGCGTTTCCACACACTCGTGTATAGAGGTGCGGCGGCCACCTATCCTTTCTATAGCACATTGTAAACTTTAAATCAGACCAAAGATATGAATTGATTGCATGCATATGTATTGTTGCATTGTTTTGTTTACTTACTGAGCTCAAGTTGGAGAGCTGACCCTCGTGCGCACAAATCTTTTAGTTTCTGATGTTGCAGGTATTATGATTGAAGATTATGTCAACACGCCATGATGAGCAAGCTGTGGAGGAGGAACGTGATTCGTTAAGTGAGCGTTTCAACGATGGATACGTTTAGTGTTTAGTTTTTGTATTTGAATATTGTAATATGTATTAAGTTATGTTTTGGTTACTTGGAAATAAATGGAATATTAATTATTTATCATGAATAGAGCTCAGTTCATTATCTGTAAGACTTCTGCTATTTACTTTATTACCTCTGATTAATGTGGAATGTGTTTTGGTTTATCCTATGTGGGATAGCCTATTCGAGATCCTGGTTGAACCGTTGATTTGTTAGCGGTTCATCACACCATTCTGAATAGTGTGGAATTGGGGTGTGACAAGTACATTGGAGATCCATATCAAGGGTATGGACCACGGAATCACTGGATTAGATAGAAGATTTAACTATTGAAGTGGTACCAGCCTAGTTCACTAGTTGGAAGGTACAATGTTTCCAAAGCTGGGATAATTATTATATGAAGATAACCTGGCGAAGACGATACGTGGAAAAGAGTGCATAGGAGGAAGAAGATGCAATGCGGAAATAGAATTCCCACCTATTGACTCCTAAGTAAATTCAAATTTTGAGGATAAAATTTATTTTAAGGATGGAGGAGTTGTAAGATCCGTACGTTCAAATTTTGAGGATGAAATTTCTTTTAAGGGTGGTGGAGTTGTAAGACCCGCACGCCACGAACCCGGTCTAACCTTACATTTTGTGTCGTGACCCGTCTACATATCATGGTCGAGCCAAGTGGACCAAGTGTGTGAAGAAAAATCAAGACCCAATATGAAAATTTACTCAAAAACAGTCAAAATGAGGGTAGGTCGCAGGTTTTAACAGGCAGGTCCGACCCCCCATCGACCCCCCCATCGACCCCCGGTAATCGGGAAAAACAGCACGAACCGAAAATTAGGAAACTTTCCTAATTTCAATTGGAACATTTCCTAAACTCAATGGGACTTATTTTGGGAGGTTTTACTCTATAAATAGGATGTCCCTAAGCCTCTTTCACTCCTTTTACAACCCTAATTGGATTGAGAGAAAGAGAAGAGAAGGAAGAGAAGGAGAAGAGAAAGAGAATTGAAGAAGAAGACCAAGGAGGAAGAAATTCAGAGGAAACTCTGAATCTCAGCAAACCTAAGGTATGAATACATTCTCCATGATTTATTTAAGACCTTAGAATGGTTTATGAAGAGGGTATGACTTAGAAGAAACCCAAATCACCCATCCATGGTTAGGTTTTAATGGAAACCATGGAGGAGATCATTGAAACCATGTAGGTGAATAAAGAATAGTTCTAAACCATAGAACATGTATGGAATGGACTATAGAAGCAAGCCATAGGACCCCAAACATGAATGAATGGACAAAATTTGATATTTTCGACTCAAACCATGGGGGGTCGCACCTAGGGTCAATGGAACATCCGACCCTAGCATCGACCCCCAGCATTCGGGAAGTTCAGGAAAGGAGGGGTAGCACCTAGGGTTGATGAAACCTCCGACCCTAGGCATCGACCCCCAGTTAATAGCAAGCTGTAAAAATTAGAATAAATTCTAATTAAATTCTATTGACTTTATTAGGTCTTCTAGCAATATAATATTGATCTAAAAGTGATTCTTAAGGCTTGAAAAGGATCTAAAAACAAGCAAAGGTGAGGGAACAAGACCTAAACTAATTGGTTAATAACAAACTGTTTTTACTTCTTGAGTCCAATACCATGATTGTGATATGCGTGTATGCTTGTAATGTGCATTCAACATGTCATCCAATATTTCTATTATTACTGTTCATGCATATTTAAATTTATTGATTATAACATGATGATGTTGATGATGGTAGGAATAGGCATGTGAATGTTTGTGTTTGACTGGTGTACATGGTGCGGGTAGGGATGGTATCAACCGGTACTTCGATGCCGTTCTCATCGGGGTATATTGTGCCATGGTCTATTCAAGTCATGTCCACTAAGCAAGTGTTACTGTGCTTGATGCGAGTGGAGCATCAGGGGGAGGACGTGACATTGTGGTTCAGCCTGGTCACCAGACTCTAGCTCTATCTCTACTCAAGTCTTGTCCACTAACAACATCGTATCACCATTACCTTAGCGGAACTAATATGTCGTTGGGCATCAGGGGGGACATGGCATTGTGGTTCAGCCTGGTCACCAGACCCTAGCTCTATCTCTATGGATGTATTGAGGGATGCTGGGGTGAGGCCTTGGATACATTGTTTGACATTAGGGTTGGTTAGTTGCGAGCCCAGTTTGCAAGCCCTCGCCAACAGGGGCTTACGTGTTGGTACGGGCAACCGGTGCAGCCATGCTGTTTTCATGGGATGTATATTGTCCATGGTGGGTGCATGTGGGGCGACAGTGCCATTTTTATTGGGCATTTTCACACACTCCTGTATAGAGGTGTGGCGGCCACCTATCCTTTCTATAGCACATTGCAAACTTTAAACCAGACCAAAGATATGAATTGATTGCATGCATATGTATTGTTGCATTGTTTTGTTTCCTCACTGAGCCGTGATGTGTGCTCACCCTATCGAATTCGAATACTTTTAGTTGATGATGTAGGTACCACCGTTGAAGATTATATGAACGCTCCTGTGTACGGGCATGTGGTGACAATGGAAGCTGAAGACTTAGTCGATATGCATGACTCCTCATACGAGTGCAACTCATGCGTATTCGATTAGATTTTGTTTAATTTTATAAAAGACATGTAATTGATATTTATTTAATTATGTCTCAGTTGATTTAACAATAATTTGATATTTATTTATGATTATCACAGTTAGATTCTCAGTTCATTTACTATAAGACTTCCGCTATTGTGTATTTACTCTGATTATGAATATGGATGTATGAGGTTTAGATAACACGGATATATTCTATTTGGAGATCCTGGTTGAACCGTTGGTTTATTGACGGTTCATCACACCATTTTGGCTAGTCCAAAATTGGGGTGTGACATCATCGACTCAGTTAAGTGCAATATGGTTTGTTGGACAGAGCCCAAGAGCTCTGATACGAAGTTGTCACACCCCAATTTTAAACCAACCAGAATGGTGTGAGTGAACCGTCACTGAACCAACGGTTCACATCAGGATCTCAATAAGACTGTGTCCACTCATACAATCCATTGCACATAACCACAATCAGAATATAATAAATACAGCGGAAGTCTTTAAATAAATGAACTGAGTATTCTATTCATAAATTTAAATAAATATTAAATTATCCAAATTCCAACGTAATTAAATATCTTTACATCACTTTAAAAACAACTGAAACAAATAAAATAAAATCAAAGGTACATGCAGAAAGGGCACTTGCATGAAGCGTCATGCTCGTCCTCTCCTGCATGTACGTCCAGAGCAGCAACACCTCCATATGCCAGAGCGTTCATATAATCGTCCACCGTGTAACCTGCATCAACATCTGAAAATAATTTATATACAAAGGGTGAACTCACAACTTAGCTTAGTAAGACAATTAGACAATGTATCAATATTATATGCACGAGTAACAATCATTTTATGTTGTGGTCTGGTTTAAGTTTGCAATGTGCTATAGAAAGGGTTGGCGGCCACTGCACTTTTATACACGAGTGTGTAGCATCGCACAGTAGATCACACCGCTGCCGACCCACATGCACCCATCATCGAATAGAGATAGAGCTAAGGCATCCACTACTTCCCCTGATGCTCTACCCATACCAATACATAAGCCCCTACTGGCTAGGGCTTACAAACTAGGCTCGCAACTAACCAATCCTATATGCCATCACTGTAGGCTCTATCCCAGTACAGCTCCCTACGGCATAAAGATAGAGCTAGAGCATGGTGGCCAGGCCAAAGACCACAGTGTCACGACCTCCCCCTGATGCCCTACCTGCACCAAGCATACTAAGATAGAACAATACGCAAGTAGACTCCATCCCAACATAACTCCATACGGCATAGAGATAGAGCTAAAGTCTGGTGGCCAGGCCGGAGACCACAGTACCACGTCCTCCCCCTGATGCCCTACCCGGACCAAGCATGCTAAGATAGAATACTACGAAAAGGTGCTAGTGTGAGGAATGATCCCAGACCCCAAGCCCTTCTCATTCCACACACTAACGAAAACAATCACATGCCTAACAATCACATCCTAGCATATGGAATATGCATGAATAAATATAATAACTGAAAATAATAGATGGCATGAGAGAATGCACAAACATCATACCAAAGATTCAGGGTTATTAACAATGGTTTACTGTCCATTAATTATTAGGGTTTAGGTCCGACACCCTTACCTGACGCTCGTTTGATAGCTTGTTCCACGTCGCAAGACCCAAACGTGCTATCACAAAGTCCTACATGATATTAGGGTTCAATTAGAATAGTTTCTTAGGGTTTACATTGGTCGAAAACCAACGAGGTTACAAAATACATCTCACAGAGCTGACAGGTTGCATGTACTGGTCGCGGCACTGTGGGGAAAATCAGCGACTGGTATAGTCAGCCGGTCCCCACAGACCAGCCCGCGGGAGGTACCGGTCGCACAGGATGCAACTGGTATAGTCGATCGGTATGTCTCCGGAAGACTACACACTTGATTTATCGACTACCGTCGGTCATCCCCTATTGATTCTAAGGTTTCTCCTACACAATCTAGGTCTGAGCATTGAGTTAGAGTTGTTTCCAACTCCATTCAAGTCCTAGTTTTGATGGTATTCATCCTAGAACTCGAATCTAAGGTTTATCAATTAAATTAGGGTTTGACGGCAAGGTAGGGTTTAGGTCAATACCTGCTTTGCATGGTATTGATCCAAGCAACCCAACCATCCTAGAGTCATAATGTAAGAGGGAGGGTTTAAACACTTACCGTCGACTGGCATAAGGTGTGCGTCGTCGAACGGCAACGGCGGCTCTTCCTTCTTCTTCCTAGCTCCTTCTCCTTGTCCAATCTCCTTCTCCTCTCTAGGGTTTGTGAGGATCAATGGAAGGGATTCTAGGAGGTTTAGAGGGGTTTAAATAGGCTAGAAATTAGGTTTAGGAAGCCTCTTAGGATTAGGAAAGTCCTACGATTCAGAATTAGGAAAGTGGAACCCGCAGAGATCCAATTCCGGATCTTGGTAGTCTGCTGCGCAGACCATACCAGTCGACCGGTACCATAGACCGGTACCATCGACCGGTATGAATAAAATTCATACTTAAGTTGGTCTATTTGGTTTGATTTTGTACCTGATTGTCATCCTCTCATCCCGTCTGGCTCGGTGATGATTAGGAGACCTGTTACGACATGAAATCAAGATTTAGATCGGATTTATGGAGTGCGGATCTTACAGTGTACACCCAGGCCTGTAGCACACCGACTTCTATTCCACACTCATATACAGTTTCATACACATTCAAGACACAGGATGTAACGTGGTTCACCAATCACTCACTGTGATTGCTAGTCCACGGGATAATACCCTAACCAGGGTTTCGTATTATACCAAATACGCTACTTTAATGCTATGGTTGCACCTACAATCCCGATGCTACAACATCAATCGCATTCACAGCTGCAACTGTGTCCTAGGAAATAACCCCCCCTCCAGTCAAGCCCCTAACTTGACAGGTTACAAAGTATTTCTCAAATAGTGATTACAAACCCTTCCCATATGGCACTGATATAAAAAAAAGAGTTTGTGTGGGTAATTACCTTCCGATCTTGCTCACAGTTGATGTAAGGCTCTCTATGCTAGCTTCTTGACCTCCTTACTGGCTACACAGGTCATTCTTCACCACCATGGCTCCATTGGACTCTCACAGCTTGTCCAAGCACTCTTCCTAAGCTTTAATGAAGCTTTAATGGCCTCACACAGATAATAGGAGTTAAAATATAGCTCCTAAAAGCTTCAATGAGAAGTTTGCCCCAAAATCACCATTTTTCTTCTTCTGCTCGAGCTCAAACTCCTTTTAAAGGCTTGCCCTTCGAAAATCCTTCAGTTTGATATATTACACGCTCAAAACAGAGATCGGACGGCTGAGATATGCCCCGAAGAAGATCGACCGACCAGAATATTTAAAAATTAATCTTCTGATCTGATTCTATGCGGCGCGAAGCACCGTAGCGCGGCCGCCGCTGACCCACCGTACATTGCTGTCGAGATGTGATTGGCGGAGATGGAATCATCAATTTCAGACCGCTGGATCGGTCAGATAAAGGCGGTAAAGCCTCTGGACCGTCAGATCATTTAAATCCCGTCAGCGGATCTCGAACCAGATGTAAGCCCTTGGATTTGGATCTTCAGCGCCGGCGCACCTTATGCGGGCTACACCGAATCATAGATTCGGTTCCATGCGACGCGGATCACCTCATTAAGTTGCATCGAGCCAATCATAGGCCTTACACAAGCATCTTGGCGCGATCAAAGAGACACACCGAATCCCGCCTTAATTTGAGTCGACGATCTTGAATCTAACATACGTGGCTTGATCTGAGCCGTTCATCTCGAATCTTCACTTTTCAAAGGACCAAAATGCCCTCTACAATATCGAAAATGGCCTCTGTAACCGGTGAATATCACCTACAGAGGAGGCCATTCCTGTAGGGTTGCTGAGGAAATTTTTTTTTGCGGCATTTCGTCGAATGGTTTGATGTGCATGCACGGCATGCCTTGCGGTGCGACGAGCGTGCACGGATGCTGCTACTGTCCTGCTGACATGCGGCATAGCTGTGTGCATTGCCTTGCTGCTGTGCGCATGGCATGCTACTGTGCGCATGGCCTTGCTGTGTTGAGCGCTTGCATGCTGCTGTGCTGCCGTGTTGTGTTGCTGGGCTTGCTTACATGCTGCTGCCTTGGTGCCGTGGGCATCGGCCATGCTGGCCAGGGCTGGTTGCCATGCTGGCCTGGCTACCCCAGGTGGGACCCACCTGGTCCCCACCCACTCTCTCTCCTATTTCTCTCTCCTCTTTCTCTCTCTTCATCTTCTTTCTTCAATCTTCTTTCTTCAAGCTCATCACCTGCTGTCAGTGCACCAACCCAGGGCACCTGACCCACCATGCGTCGGTCCCCACGCAGACTCTCTCTCCACACTCTCTCTTCTTTCTCTCTCTTCTTTCTGATCTCCATTCTCTTTCTTTGCCTCTGTAACTTAATATGTCTTCTTTCACTGAACTGTAAGCACTGTGAACTAGGAACAGGCTTCCAAATAAGCTTCTGACTGTCCAACCATGCCTGCTAACTATCCATTCACGTCCCGGCCGACCGATCCTCTGTCTGCTGATTGATTGCCCACTCGCCGCGCCTTGTCTGTCCACTCTGTCTGCTGACTGTCCAGAGGTTGCCAAGGTTGCCAACAATGACATCATATACAAAGTTACTCTCAATAGCTCAACTTGGCCAAGGTTCCAACATTTTACATCTCTGAATCCATAACATCCGAAGGCGCAAGGGTCAATTGATCAGTACGGCATAGCCGACTTTAGTTTTTTCTGCACTCCAAATCCACAACATCTGAAGGCCCAAGGGGCAACTGATCAGTTCGGCATAACCGACTTTAATTTCTTCTACACCTCTGAATCTGAAGCATCTGTAGGCGTAAGGGCCAACTGTTAGGGGGAAAATACATCCCCCAATAAAAATCTGACATATGGCTCTTTATATAGTTAAAGCCGACTTGACTAGTTAACGTTACACTCACTAGATGTGCTCAACTGGAAGACGCACTTGGTCGACCCTTCTGGTAATCAAGTGTCCTCAAAGTGATACATTCTTAGAATATGTTGGCTAGATTCCTAGTCCTTATCTGTTAACAAAAGTTGTGGTCATGGATTATCTACTATTCAGACGTATTATAAACAAACTCTATCGTAGCATGACAGTCCATCCCCAATTGATGCGTGGTCCATGCTCCAGATGCATTCGTAAGCAGTGGGGGTGTCACACCCTAATTCTGGACTAACCAGAATGGTGTGATGAACCATCAATAAACCAGGATCTCGTATAGGCTATGCCAACCATGTTAAACCAAAACACATTCCACATTAATCAGAGATAATAAAGTAAATAGCAGAAGTCTTATTAATAATGAACTGAGGTCTAATCATGATAAATAATTAATATTTCAGTTATCTCCAAGTAACCAAAATATAATTTAATACATATTACAAATATCCAAATATGAAAGTTAAACACTAAGCGCATCCATAGTTGAAACGCTCGCTTAACGAATCATAATATTCCTCTACAGCTTGCTCATCCATAGCCACTACCTATTCATATGTTGGCGTGTTGACATAATCTTCAACCGTAATACCTGCAACATCAGAAACTAAAAAGAATTACGCACGCGAGGGTCAGCTCTCCAACTTGAGCTTAGTGAGAAAACAAAACAATGCAACAAACATATGCATACATTCAATTCATATCTTTGGTCTGGTTTATAAGTTTGCAATGTGTTATAGAAAGGATTGGTGGCCACTGCACCTTTATACATGAGTGTGTGAAGCCGTCCAATGGATCAAACACCATTGTTGTCCCACATGCACCCATCATGGAATAGAGATAGAGCTAAAGTGCTCGGATCAAACACCGCATAACACTTCCCCTGATGCTCTACCCATACCAATACGTAAGCCTCTATTGGCGAGGGCTTGGAAACTGAGCTCGCAACTAACCACTCCTAATGCCAAACAGTGTATCCAAGGCCTCACCCCAGCATCCCTCAATACGTCCATAGAGATAAAGCTAAGGCCCCCCGACAGAGTCAGAGACTACACGGTCTAAGACCACCTCCCCTGATGCCCTACGACGTAATAGTTCTGCTAAGGTAATGGTGACACGACGATGTTAGTGGGCAAGACTTGAGTAGAGATAGAGCTAGAGTCTGGTGACCAGGATGAACCACAATGTCACGTCCTCCCCCTGATGCTTAACCCACATCAAGCACACTAACCACACACATATATTCACATGCCTATTCCTAACATCATCATCATCATCATATTATAAATAACAGAATTAAATATGCATGAGCAGTAATAGCAAGAATATTGGATGACATGTTAAATGCACATTACAAGCATACAAGCATAGAATCAATCATGGCATTGGACTCAATAAGTAAAACAATTTGTTATTAGTCAATTTGTTTAGGTCTTGTTCCCTGACCTTGGGTCGATGGTTGTTCCTCATCCAAGCTTTGTAAATCACTTTTAGACCACTTGGAAACCTAACAAATTTATAGATTTTAAATTAGAATTTATTTCCATTAATTCAGACTTCCAGAAGCTGAGTGGTCGCAGGTGCACCTGCACCTGTGGTCTCAAGGTGTGGTCGCATATCATACAACCATACATGCGACCACACCCTCCCTGAATTTTCCCCGAGGGCGTGCGGTCGCTATGTGTGGTCGCATGTCATGCAACCATACATGCGACCACACCCTCCCTGGAACTTTCCCGAGGGTGTGTGGTCGGTTATGTGGGTCTCATGTGGTCGCACATCCTGTGACCACACATGCAACCACACCCTCCCTGGAACTTACCGAGGGTGTGTGGTCGATTATGTGTGTCTCGTGTGGTCGCATATCATGCGACCACACATGCGACCACACCCTCCCTGAAATTTTTTCGAGGGTGTGTGGTCAACTATGTGTGTCTCGTATGGTTACATATCATGCGACCACACATGTGATGGTCGACTTTTCACTCTCAACTCAATTCCTTCATGTTTTGATTCCTTGGCTTATCATCATGATCCTTCCTATGATTATTCTATGGCTTAAAATTCATATTAACACAATCCATCATCCTAATAGATTCCCTCGATGGATCTCTTAGAAGTTATCCATGGTTTGATGATTGGGGTCTCACTTTGAATCACTATCTCCTCCATGATCTATTCTAGGTATTCAATAGATGTGGGGGATGGTTTCATACCTTATACTTGTTGAAGATTCAGAGTTCTCTTTGAATTTCCTTCTCTTAGTCTTCCTCTTCAATTCTCTTTCTCTTCCTCCTCTTCTTTTTCTCTCTCTTTCAGTTTGAGTTCTAAAAGGAAGAAAGAGGCTAAGGGACGTCCTATATATAGAGAAAAACCCTCCATATAGAGTCCCACTTAGATTAGGAAAGAACCCCCTTCGGATTAGGAAGGTTTCCTAATCACGGAGTCTATCTGACTTCGTGTGGTCGCACGTGGGGTCATAGAACCCATCGACCACACATCCAAAATCTACGACCACATATCCTAGACTCCAGTGGTCGCATTGTTCTGAGGTGTGGTCGACCACACCTGTTTAGGTATGCAACCATACACTCCTAATTAGGTGATTTTGGGTTAAATTTCATAACTAGCCTTGTGATTTCTTCACACACTTGGTCCACTTGGGTGGATTATGATGGAAAGATCGGTCACGACACGAGAATGTAAGGTGAGACCGGGTTCGTGGTGTGCGGGTGTTACAGGGGGACTCTCCCACAAAGTGACACATGTCACCTTGAGCTATTCGGAGTCAGCCAACCTTGTCCAATCATTCATTCCGATTGGACTCTAAGATTTAGGTACACCGTAGCGTGACACCTGGTGCTCTAATCCTATAGACTCAGTATTGGACTGGGACTCCAACAACTCATGCCTCGCCCTATATATATATATATAAACAGTCCCCCCCCTAGGGTAAAGATCTATCTAATTACTCTCTTTTACATACAAGTTTTCTTTACGGCCCCCATCTCTAAACTGGAGTTCCTCTCTTGTGACTCTTGGCTGCTTGTATAATGGAATCTGACTTAGGCATCAGAGTGTACCCCCTGGCTTAGTCGCCTAAATACTTCTGTCTTTATCGCTATGATCACAGGTCCTCTTCATTGTAGATCGACGGGATGATTTCTACCCACAACAGATAGTATTATAAATATTAAATTCATAGTCCCTACAACTTCAGTTTTAAGAGTTCTTCTTTGGCACCAGTAGCCAAAAGAGAACAAAGAGTCTACTAAGAGTTGCAGAAGACTTGGATCAAAGCTTCACTTGGATAAAGGGGATATCAATCGTTAACACTCAGGTATGTCATTGTTCAATTTCTTTATTGTTATTCCATGGTATTCAAGGAACCCTATATGGTGTTTAGGGTGTATTTTGTGAACCCTGGATCCAGTTTTATTATAGTTGGTATCATAGCCTAACATACAAACCTAGAATCTATGGTTAACCTATTCTAGCAAGCAACTCAAATATTCGAGTAACTAGCTCAAATGTTCAAACAAACTGGTCAAAACTTAAATATTTTTATACCATTTTAAAAATTTTAGCAAGGTGGTCATGGCAATATAAATTTCACTACTGCCGGCAGCAGAAAAAAGCACGTGAAACTCACGTGCATATATATATATATATATATATATATATATATATATATATATATATATATATATATAGGGATGTTGTTATTGTAACAAGGGTTTGTTACGTTTGGAAACATAACAAAAAAGTGAAAATACTAATAAAACATGAGAATTGAATAATGAAAATTAAAATATAGGACCAAATGGACATTTCCAGTTTTTTTAATAAAAAAATATTTATATATATATATATATATATATATATATATAGGGATGTTGTTATTGTAACAAGGATTTGTTACGTTTGGAAACATAACAAAAAAGTGAAAATACTAATAAAACATGAGAATTGAATAATAAAAGTTGGAATAGATAGGACCAAATGGACATTTCCAGTTTGTTTAATAAAAAATCTTTATTAGATTATAATTTAAAGGGTATTTAAGTCTTTATGCTTAAATTATAGTTTGTAAGAACTTTTTATTTCACATTGTTTTACTTTATGCCTGAGACCCATCTTCCTTTTGTCTTTTTATTTGCTTTATGCTTGACCAGCTAATTAGTTTATTTATCTATTTGTCTCTCATTACACTTTTGGATTGAATATTTTAATAGAACTAAGATTTTAATTATTCTTCCTTGCAGTAATGGAGGAGAAACAGGTAACCCAAGCCTCACTTCCCCTTAAAAAAGGGACTAATTAGAAAGAACCAGTAATGGAGGAGAAACAGGTAACCCAAGCCTCACCTCCCCTTGAAAAAGGGACTATTCATTTAGTACAAAACGAAGAGAATTCCTTTATAGAGTGGGATATCTTAGGTGATAGTGGAGATATATCAAGATCAGCAGATAACCCACCTGGTACAATGCCCTTTAAAGTTGGTCCTGCTCTTATGGACAACAACTCTCTTTAATCAATACAATTCAGGTCGGCCATATTCCCACTTATCTGCAAAGTAGTCTTTAAGATGAACAAAGTGGGCTAAAATAGCTTGGATCAAAGGACTATGAAGAAGTGGCAAGAGGCAGTGTTGGATGTAGAGAATAATGGGTGGGAGGTTGGTTGGTTGAGGCAATGTATAGAGGAAGTTACTTATAATATTGATGCAGCTGAGATCCTTTTGCAGGTGAAGATAAAGAGAGAAGCAGAGAGATCCAAGTTGAAAGAGTTTGATGAAGAGATAGAACGATATTTTACTGTTGCAACCATTTTTATGAAGAAAGCCATTAAACTAGATAAAATGAGAAAAGCAAAAGAGCTTGAAAGCAAGGTACGTGTGATCCCTAAGGTACTTGCTAAGGCTGTTGAGACAATATCCTTGTGGGGAACAAAGGCTGTTGGGGATGGTCTTCTTCATGGCCCTTCCTCCTAACCACAACCTGGGGCTACATACTTATGTTCAATTCTCTTTCTTTGTTTCTCATTCATGAAGTGAATCTAATTTGTAGCTTTTGATATATAAAATGACCTTGATTTCCTTCACCCATCTCTTCTCTTATGGATTTTGGAGCTTGGATGGGACTCTAGGAACAATGGTGAAGAATTTCAATATATTGTTCAGTCAAGCAGTAATAATGAGATCCCACGAATAGTTTGGGAAGAATGTCAAATATTTATTTAATGGAAAATAATAATGAGATTTCAGTGATGAAAATGTCAATTTATAAACTTTTTTTTAATGAATTTCAACCAATAGCCACAATCTTATATCAATAATTGAGGAAGAATGTTTTAATCAACACATCTCAAATTTGGTATGCTTTCTTAAGAATTATTCGTGGGTTTTTTCTTATTTGTTTTCCAACAAGAACTCCTTGCGATCCTGAACGGCCATACAACCGATATTGGGATGATCTAGGATTGTGATCTCATGATATAAAGAAATCAATCTACTATCTTTGGTCGGGAATCATCAGGCTTTGCAATTTGGATGTATAGTTTGCTCAATCATCGATGGAAGCGACAAGATTGGTCGTATTTCAAACCTACTGATATAAAAAAAGTAGTCTCATCTGAATTTGGGAATAATAACCAAAAGAATAAAGAATAGAAAACCCTGCAAATAAATCTGAAATTGGTCAATGCGTTGTTGAAACAGTGTTGGTTTACTGGTATTGCAGCCATTACTTCACCTATAATGGGAGAACCCTGCAAAATTAGAGAGGGAGGTGATTGATGCCAGCCAGAGGTTTCTGCAAAATCGAGAGTTATAAAGGCATTCCATGGTAATTCATGGGGTGCAAAGAGAGGGACTAACCCATGCCTGATAACTTTGGCAAGAGAGATCAGTGAGAAGCAAAAGGAAATGGCGATGGGAGGAGGGCTTCTCCTTGCACAGTTACAAGGCCTCAATGATAGAAGGAGAGGGAGAGAAGATGGGTTGTCCACAATTACAATTAACAGTTTCTTGATGAAATTCAATTGAAATTTTAATTTATAATTTATTTTCAATTTATTTCTAACAATGTGTGATTTCACAAAATTATCTTTATATATATATTTAATTTCGATTCCATCCTTACATGTAGTTTAAGGGGTAATTGGTGTCTTGTTATGTTTGGAAAAATAACAGACCCTTGTTATGTTAACATTTCCCCATATATATATATATATATATATATATATATATATATATATATATATATATATATATATATATATATATACACATACACGGGGAAATGTTATTATAACAAGAGTTTGTTATTTTTCCAAACGTAACAAGGAATCTATTTTCCCTTCTCCCACATAGACAGATGTTGTATCCATTCCAACCGTTAGATAGAAAGAACATGGTCTAGATTATCCACCTATCGGATTTCAAACTCTAGTTCAATCAAAAACCCCCCTGTGTATTGGCATGCATCCCGTGTATGTCCATGCATATGTACGAGTACTTTAAACATTATTATAACACTCCCCAAATTTGAACGGGTTAGAATAAAAAAATAGTAAAAATAAATGGTCCAAATTTATTTTGTTACATTTCCAAACGTAACAAACTCTTGTTACAATAACAACAACCCTATATATATATATATATATATATTTCACAAACCTCCCTGTGGTTGGTATAATAACATGTGCCCACCTTTTTTCATGATAATTACACTAACATCCCCCGTCAGCACCCAAATGTTAAGTAGATTGACAAAAAGTTAAAAAGACCTTTTTACCCAACACCAATCCCTTTGATTTTTCTATTTTCTCTATTTATTTATTTAATTATTTTTTTGTAAATCGCTCTTTCTCTGGAACGAGTCCAAAGTGGGAAAATTGATTTGGAACATCTCTGAGTCTCTCTTTTCCTGCAAGGTTTCTATTCTCCGACAAAGGTGATCCATGGTGCGGTGGTTGAAGTCCTTGGCCGCTAGTTGAGTTGCAAAAATTGGTTTTCTTTGAAGAGGTCTGTCGCAAACACAATGCCAACTTAAAGGACTTCCTTCAATTGGTAGAGACTACATAGCATATGGGTGTACATACTCAAGAATGAATAAGAGCAAAGAATGGATTTGTTAGGGCTGGTGTATACATTGTAAGGTTTGTATGGTCTCGTCTTGAAGTGTTCCCTTTTATAGTAGCTCGTGAGCACAGGATGTGCCAATAGCTCTCCGGGTGATTTCATCTTCGAATTTAGGAACAAGAAGTAGAGTCCCTCCCTTGTGTTCAAGCTTGGCAAGTAACAAAAACAACAGATGAAAAGGTGATTTTGTTAATCAAATGCTCTGATCGATTTCTTGAAAACCCAGAAAACCAAAAAAGGAATTTACTGGCTGAGCTGCAAAAACAATTAAAACTAATTAAGCACGGGATTAAGGAAAAATGTAGCCCTAGAAGTACTTTTTAATCCTATACAAGTTGGTAAGGATTTCCATTAATGAGATATTTATGCTATATATTATAATTGGACCGGACATAATTTGAACATATTCTAGGCAAAAATTTGGCACCCTATAGGTTGATGTAGAAATATATCTTTAAGCCACTATTTCGACATGGGATGCTGGAATAATGTAGCCAAAGAGAGTTTCATCCTATGTAAGTTGGTTGTCATTTGGGTTAGGGAAGTATTTTTCCCATATTTTTATGGTAATATTGGACAGGTGTAGCAACTTGAGATTGGGAAAGATTTTTTACCAACCTAGACTCACTAATTGGACTCCTTATTTGAGAGAAATTTAGCCCTCTGAGTCTCGTTTAATACTGTGCAAGTTAAGAGTAAATTGAGTCAGCGAAGTATTTTTCCCATATATTTATGGTGAAACTGATAGAGTCTAAATAGACTCTGGATAGAATTGGAGTTCGAGTTTGGAGATGTGTTTGAGTGGGCTTAAAGTTGGAGTTTGAAGCCCATATTGGGTGAAAATCTTCCCCTATGAATTTAGTTTCATCCTGTTCATTTTGAGCATCTTAGATGTCACACCCCCTAATTCTGGTCTAACCAGATTAGTATGATGAGCCGCCAATAAATCAACGGTTCAACAAGAATCTCGTATAGGTCGTACCCATTATATCAAACCACACACACATTCCATAGTAATAATCAGAGGTAATAAACAAATAAGCGGAAGTCTTACAGATAATGAACTGAGTGTTTAACAATGATAATAAATATTTCTTATTTTTAGTGTTCTACAAAGTGAATGTAAAAAATTTGGGGCAGAGACAGTCAAAAGATTCCATGCGGAATGACAACAGAAATGGCCCGTGAAATGTTAGAGAGAGAAAAACCAATCTTGGCCCAACTTAGCTCAACCCATATCAGTTTAACCTAGTCAACTCATGTTGGTCCAACCCAATCAAGTCAATTTAGCTCAGTCAACCTTGAACAAACCAGTGCAGACCCGACCAGTCTAGTTTGGTCCAATTCAAACCATCCGGACCAAATTAATTCAACCTGTATGTGCATGTGCATGTATATCATATATATTATATTAGATGTCATGTATATTATATGATATATATTATGTGTATTATATATTATACATTATATGGTATATATATGTATATTTATAGCATGGATTCAGTTAAAAAAAGAAAGGAAAAAGATGCTGGCCGTAGGTGTTGCATTAGGAAAGATAATGCCTAGGTGTCATCAAAACAAGGAAAGGAAAACCAAGGATTGCATGGGGCTGGGTCCGTGGCTCTATTGAAGAAAGGAAAGATCCAAAAAAACAAAAGGAAAATCTGGAAAAAAGAAGATTGAGTAAGATCCGATGGAGATTAGGAAAGAAATAGGACAAAGAGGATTCAATCCAATCTAAAAATTACAAGGAAAGAGAAGAAGTTGGACATAACATAGAAAGAAGAGATAACTCCTTTAGAAAGACAAGAAGATAGAAAGTGAAGAAAATAAAAGGAAAGAAGACATTGCATGGGGTCGGTTCAGTTCTAATAGAGAAAGAGAGTGAAAGAAATAGGAACCAATTAGATTCAGTCTTGACAAATAAGAATGGAAAGAAACCGAAGAGGGAAGGAGCAGATATGGACACTACGAGGTCGGTTCAGTTCTAATAGAGAAAAAGAGAATGAGATAAGGAAAGAATAATTGAGTCGGTGGTGACTCAAAGAAGAGAAAGGAAAAAAATCTAAAAAAAGAATGAGATAAGGAAAGAGAAATCTAAAAGGGCAGAGAGAGACGGACAGAGAGAAGAAGAGAGGAGAGATTGAGAGAAAATTGAGAGAGATCATTGAGAGAAAGGAAGGACAGAGAGCAGATCGAGAGGGAGGGAGAGAACCGGAGACCAGAACTGAAGAAGAAGGAGGACTAGAGTGCAGGCCAGAGAGAAGGAAAATAGAAAATAAGAAGAAGAAGGAGGAAGAGGAGGAGAAGGCAGCTGCTGAGAGATCGCCTGCCACTTAGGTAAGCCGCCCCTCCTCTAGTTTTTCTTTCTTTTCTTTCTTTTGTTACCTGTAACCATAAACCGCTACAGCCAATCTGTCGATGACCCTGCAAGTGATACCCTACAAAACTCAAACCAGACCACCCTACATAATATCCCTTATCCGTGGTTACCTCCTGATCCCCACTCCAACCACATCACTGAACCACAAGCCACACTTGTCCTTCCTCCTTTGCTGCAAACTGATAAGCCTCAACCCATCTGTCCAACACCTACCCACTCCACTACACTGTTAACCACCTAATCAAACCCTCCATATAGCTTACTACTGTCCCCATACTCTCCACGTAACCTGCTGTAACCACTTACCTCCTCATTAATCAAATCCAACCCTTGATCCGTCCCTGCATCATTGATCCAATTACAATCCTTTGATCTCCCCATCAATCCTCTGATTCCATATGCTTTAATTTAATGTGAAATATGATCTAAATGTGTTTGAGTTTCATATGCTAAAAATTGATCCGAATGCTTGAGTTTCATGTGATCAAAATTGAAACCATTGAGCATGAAATTTAATGTAATGAAATTAATTCGATCATATGGAAATGTGATGAAATTGATCCGATTGTCAAAATATGATGAAATTGATCCGACTGTGGAAATATGATGAAATTGATCCGATTGTGAAAATTGAATGAAATTGATCCGATTGTGGAAACATGATGTCTTTTGATATTGATTGTGGAAATATGATGAAATTGATCCGATTGTGAAAATTGAATGAAATTGATCCGATTATGAAAATTGAATGAAATTGATCTAATTATGAAAATTGAAATTGATTGATCCCATATCCTTGGAATTTTTATGGATTTGATCCAATTGTGTGGAATTTTGATGAAATTGATTGATCCGATCGTATAGAATTTTGATGAAAATAAAATTAAACCATTGATATTGGAATGATAAATAAAATTGGACCATTGATCTCTGAATTTGATGAGATTAGATTATGACCATTGATCTTGAATTTAAGGTGAATAAATCATGGCCTTTGATTTAGGATTTTTAATGTGAATGAAATCTAGACAATTGATGATTGAATTCAATGTGATTAAAAATATGACCATGTGATGTTGAATTTTTACATGATTAAATCTTGGCCATTGATCTTGGAATTTGATGTGATTAAAATCTAGCCATTGATATAGAGTTTCTAATATGATTAATTTTGAGCCATTGGAAGATTGATTTTTATTTGGATCATGAGAGAATATTAATTGTGAGCCATTGGATGTTTAATTTTGATTTGAATCTTACAATGAAATGAATCTAGCCATTGATCATGAGTGATATGAAATATAGACTTTTAGATCTTGATCATGAGTATCTTATTTGAATCTGAATCATTTGATTGACATCATGAGTGATATAAATGAATTTGGACCATCAGATTGTCTTGATGATTGATGTAAATGAATATGAACCATTGGATCTTGATTATGAATGATTTAGAGGAATTTGAATGGATAGATTATCATTTGGAGTGATATGAGCCGTTGGATCTTTATTGTGAGTGATTTTAAGTGATCTAAACAATTGGATTACCATCTTGAGTGATTTGAACCGTTGGATTATCTTTTTGAATGATTTAATTGAATTTGAACGTTTGGATTGACATCATGAGTGATATAAATGAATCTGGACCATCAGATTGTCTTGATGATTGATGTAAATGAATATGAACCATTAGATCTTGATTATTTATGAATGATTTAGAAGAATTTGAATAGATAGATTATCATTTGGAGTGATATGAGCTGTTGGATCTTTACTGTGAGTGATTTTGAGTGATTTAAACAATTGGATTATCATCTTGAGTGATTTGAACCGTTGGATTATCTTTTTGAGTGATTTAATTGAATTTGAACATTTGGATTGACATCATGAGTGATATAAATGAATCTAAACCATCGAATTATCTTGATGATTGATGTAAATGAATATGAACTGTTGGATCTTGATTATGAATGTTTTAGAGGAATTTGAATGGATAGAATATCATTTGGAGTGATATTAGCCGTTAGATCTTTATTGTGAGTGATTTTGAGTGTTCTAAACTATTGGATTACCATCTTGAGTGATTTTAACCGTTGGATTACCTTTTTGAGTGATTTAATTGAATTTGAACGATTGGATTGACCTCATGAATGTTTTAAGTGAACCTGAACCATCGATCAAATGTGATCTTGATCACATTGATGATGATCGATTACATCAAATTTGAGTAATCGATTCAAATATGATCTTGGTCACATTGTTGATGATCGATGCTTGATCAATGCTCTCACATGTTTGCTGCTATATTGATTCACACACTTTACTGCCATACATGAGATGAAATATGTTGTTACTTGTCATATTTGAATGATATTTATTGTTGGTAATAACTTAATTTCTACAACATCCTAGTCGAACTACCATATCTGTACACCTAGAAGACATATTAGGTATGAGGACGTGCATGTAGGCACCCACATTCACGGGAAGGATAAGAATGAAAATGATAAATTTTAATCAAGAGATATGAAGCCTAGCCTAACAAATGCCAAATTAAGGTTTTAGGTTAAGGGTAGCATAGGAAGATCCCTACCCCTCAGCTCATCTTCCCTAGGGTACAGAGAACTAGATAGGTGTAATGTAAATCGAACCATAGAGCATTTAGGTTCTACACCCTAATCTTGAAAGAAGAACATGAAATCAATGAATTGAATCCGCACATTTTGAACTATGCGGATCCTGATTCTTAGGGTAGCACCCTAAGATACGTAGGCAATTTGGAAAGATTCCCAAACACGGACTCATATACCCTTGCCCCCCGAGGGTAGGAAAAGACACCTTGCTCCCCGAGAGTAGAAAGAGACACCTTGCTCCCCGAGAGTAGAAAGAAACACCTTGATCCCTAATAATAGAGAGAAAGACGGGGTGCTTTCCGAGAGTAGAGAGAAAGATGGATTGCTCCTTGAGAGTAGAAAAAGACGGATTGCTCCCCGAGAGTAGAGAGAAACAGATTGCTCCCCGAGAGTAGAGAGACAGATTGCTCCTCGCGAGTGGAGAGACAAATTGCTCCTCAAGAGTAGAGAGACAGATTGCTCCCTGAGAGTAGAGAGAAAGACGGATTGCTCCCCTCAAGTAGAGAGAAATTGCTCCTCGAGAGTAGAGAGACAGATTGCTCCCCGAGAGTAGAGAGAGAGATATATTGCTCCTTGAGAGTAGAGAGATAAAAAGATTACTCCCCGAGAGTAGAAAGAGATAGCTTGCTCCCCGAGAGTATCAAAACATCACAACGAACTACGTTGTACCTGATTTTCAGGACCTCTGAAATATGTAGGCAACTTGGAGGACCTCTCCAAGTATGGTACCACATCTTAATATCCTTAGGTCATCTATATCCATATCCATATCATATCCATATTCACTTCGATCTACATTAGGCTATCTCTAGATTCAATCTCAATCATCATCAAGCATAAATTTTAACTTAAACAATTGAATCTAATGAGGCTTAAGCATAAATCACATCCATAAAGCCTAATCATATCGTTCGAACTAAGTTATGGACTTGATTTTCAGGATTGGGATACATAGGTAATTTGAGATGTCTTGGACATCTCAGATTCAGTCCATCACCAAACCATCTTTGGTTTGGTACATTGTATATTACTTTTCTTGTTTATTTATTTTCAGAACATATTTGGCTAAATCTAGGTTAGAAGAACTTAGCAACTTGGCATAGGATCCCCCATGAGCCCTAGTCATCATCCATTAACCATGAACAGTCAGAACCATAGAGTGTAAGGAAAGTAGAATCACATAGGAGGTCAATTTTTGGATCGGATAGCTTTGGGTGTCTAACACCTTCCCAAACTGTACCTTGAATGCTTTCCTGTTCTCTGATAGATCAAACCCAATATATTGGGTTCAATGAGTCAATAGAAGTCTTTTCTTATGATGAGACTACATTTTATAGGTCATAAACCTTAAGTCTAAGTGGCAACTCTAAATCATTTACCGTCCATCAGAGATGGGTGGACATCCTTTGTCCTCACAGCACCATAGTCAACCAGTGATCCGACCACACAAATTTTTGTCATGTTGGTCTTTCAAATCCAGATTTCCTTTGAGCAAACTCCTTGGCACATCAATGGGGGTTCATTCTAGGGTCATTCTATGGCCTTTAAATCATGGGTTTTCAATTAACAACTACTCTAACCTATTATACATGATTTTTCTTCTTTTTACTTAGAGAATCTCATGATTTCAATCACAATATTGGATTCAACTCACCAACACAATGATGGGAGATCAATTCTAACCAACCTAGTATCTACAGAGATGGGTTTCTCACCTTAGGTTCTTTGTTGTAGAGAGATGGAAACCGTCGACAAGCTTCTCTGCAAAATCCTTGTCCAAGACATCCTCTCCAAGTTTCCTTCTCCTTCTCTCTCTCTTTCTCAGTTCTAGGGTTTAAGATTGATCCAAAAGTAAGAGAGGGTAGAGGGACATCCTCTATATAGAGAGAAAATCTCCATATAGAGTCCTCTCTCAACTAGGAAAGAGACCTTCTCAAATTAGAAAAGTTTCCTAAACACGGAGTCAGATCTGGGATTGGCTGGTTGACTATGTGGTTGCAGAATCCGTTGACCACATAATCCAAAATAGTCGACTGGTCAACCTATTAGTTGACTGGTTTAACTGGTCTGATTATTGAGTTTGATTTGTCGACCACACAAGTACCAACAGTCGACCATACAAGTAAATTTGACTGTTTTTGGCTTACATGGTCTTGTAGTTCCGTTATACGGTTGGTTCACTCGAGCCAGTTATGATAGGAAGACTGGGCACGACACACTATAGAATGGTTTAGTGGGCCGATGGAGCCAGTGGATGGTCCACTGCACTATCATCCACCACCAGACCTATACTTGGAATTATTTGGGATTTTGCATGAGCTCAGCTAGCGGAGAAGCCGGTAACACCATCTGCCAGATAGTCCACTAGCTAGCTCATGCTGCCGGCCACTCTATGGGGCCGCCTTGCCTTGAGGGGCCAGCTTAGGCCTTTAAGTAGGGAGCCAGAGGCACACAAAGTCGGCGGAATAACCCACCAACTTGGTCAGCCGACTCACTCACAATAGGCCCCCTTTAAAGCCTTGACCTAGCCAGTGGATGCAACCGGCGACACCTCCGTTGAGGCTCTCATCCGCCTCCTCTGCTACTATTAGCCTATTGACTATTCTAAGCCTTCGGGGACTAACCATAGGGTTCCCATTTTGACTTGAGACCCAGATTGGGACATTTAGAACATGTCCAAGCTCGTTTACAAGATATCCAACACTTGTAATAAAACTTATGTGCATGAATAGGAAAACTGACACGGGTAGTTGACGAAGTCTATTGCCGTCTTTAGGATTCTGCAGCACTCTTAGTGCCTACAGGTGAGGGATCAGGTCCGTAGTATTAAGACATAATTTTATGTCTATGATGATGTGAATTTATTACATATCATCCTTGTATATGATTTCTGAGCATGCATTTGCATACGAATATAACTTTGAATGTTGATAATTGATGAATATGTATGTTTTGTCTGTGTGAAATGTGATCACCAAAAGGACTAGTGTGCATGGTCACATAGACCCTATTTTACATAACTAGCATTTTAGCTGAAACACGGTGGCCTGAAGGGGATGGGGACCAGGGTTCCCTACTGAGATGTGCCCCTCTTACTTATGTTATGCATATGCTAGACTTAGGTAGTTGTATTTCCCATGGTTCTAAACCCTTGCCAATATGGGATTTTGTAGACTCACATCATTAGATATGCCAAATGTACTATGCAATGGGGGAATTAGAGGCTAGGTCTCTTGATGCCAGGACAGTTTATTTTGGAAGCTAACGAGTCTTCGGGGGAGGGGGGTTTTACTTGTAGAAGCAATAGCAAAAGAGACTTGGGTATTTTGCTTCTACCCTAGC